>CM060323.1:17195471-17205471 GCA_030674155.1 Stramonita haemastoma
GAGGAACAAAAAAGAGGAATGAGAGGAAGAAGAGGAGAATGGAATAGAAAGAATAGGAGATGGAAAATGACAAGAAATAATGGGAAGGAATACGAATTCAATTCAACTCAATGAACAATAACACCATACTTATTTCTCTTATCCACCACAGCAAAAAAAAAACAACAGTTCTCTACTCTTACTACATGGTTCACATCATTACAACCAAACCATCATCAGAACTGCAATTCCTTGTCAAAAGCACTCATATAATTACAACAACTTATCACACGCACCAGACATCATGATTATGCATGCCCAGCGGACGACAGTGTATATACACATTCCCTGGCCCTGGGACAATGGGTATACACAGTCCCTGGCCCCTCTTCCCCGGCTAGTGATTATCCTGTGTCAGTGGCCCAGCAAATGAATCGCAAATGAAAGTCAAACATTGGGAGAGTCCCAGGCTAGGAATGATAACACACACACACATACAGGGGAAACAGGAGTCTGCGGCAGTGTGGTATTTAATTACAACAAGTTGCAGACAAGGACGTACAGGTAGGCGAGTGGTGTAGACAACTATAGACACCTTCTGTCCTGGTACCATACACTTTTTTTGATGGAAAAACACTGCCTGCACTGCTGGTGTGAGTGTGTAAAGGGTATGATGGGGTTTTCACAGTGTGTGTGCAAAGAGTATGATGGGGTTTTTACAGTACACTTTGGGTGATAGTGGATAGCAGAGAGTGTAGTTTCTGACAGGGTTAAGTACACTGAGTCGGCACTGATGTTAACTCCAGAAGTAAAATAGTTTTGAACAAGATTCGAACCCAGGTCAGCAAATCATGTAGAGATAGACACATGTGTGGGGTGTAATGGGGTTTTTAGTTCACTGGTAATAGTGGATAAAGACATCTGTCTGTCCTTGGTTGTTTAAAGGTCATATCAAAATGATCTAAAATTTGCATGGATTTGTGTGGTGTGTGTGTGTATGTGTAAGTGTGTGCATGTGTGCGTTTGTTTGTGTGTGCATGCATGTGCATGTGTGTACCATATGTGTGCATCTATATGTCTGGTTATTATGTGCATTTTTGATAAGGTGCATGTTAACTTCAATCATTCCTAAACATAACTCCCTCTCCTAATCAAACTCTTTACCCACAAAAAACCCATCAACTACAACACTTTCTCTTTTCCTAACACACTTTTGCATATCAGCAGATAACGCGGCGCGTGTATTGACAGCCCTGCTGGTAAACTTTTCACGACCTATTACATTACTGTCACCACAGAGGAGGCATGACTATGCAGGCACTGCCCTAATGAATGCTATGTCTACACACCTCCCCTGGCCTGGGAAAGAATGAGTATACACAGTCCCTGGCCCCTCCCTCCCTCCCTCCCTCTCTCTCTCGCCCCACTAGTGATTATCCTGTGTCAGTAGCCCGGCAAATGAATCGTAAATGGAAATCAAACATCCCGAGAGTCCCACACCCAATAGAAATCACATGGCAACAGGAATTGCAGCAGCTTCGGTCTTAATTACTACAAGTTCAGACAAGGAGGGGATGACAATGCAAAACTCTTTGCTCTTGTTTGCAAACAAGTTTTTTTTTTTTAATCTGTGTTTAGAAACACACTTACTGGAAGATGTGGGTTCACTCACTGGCTTCAGTACATCAGCAGCTGTGGAATAGGCAAGCTGGCCCCCAGGATGCTAATGATGCCTACAGTTTATAGGTCTAAATCAATTAGTGCAAAACGTCACAGTCTTAGGGATAACAAGCAAGTTCAATTGCTGCAGCCATGTTACCTAATAATTATAGAATTGGTTAAGCTGCACTGGTATCGTTTACATTAGGCATGGTCAACATTTGCTTTGTTTTTATGTGAAGATTTTGTTCTTGTTGTTTGTTGTTTTGTTTAGTTTTTTTTTCCTTTTGCATTCCTAGAGCTAGAGCTCTGAGGCTCACAAAATTAAATAGTGAGATTAACCTGATGAAGCAATCCCTCTCACAGTATAGGTGCATGTTGGATGTATATATATATATATATATATATATATATATTATATATATATTTATATTTATGTATGTATTATATATGTGTGTGTACTGTCTGTGTGTATTTGTGTGTGTGTGTGTGTATGTCTGTGTGTGTTTAAACATATACATGTGTATGTGTCTGTGTATAAAAGCACACCCACCACACCTGAGTGTGTATGAATGCACATTGCATGCAAGCATGATCTCCATCCCTACAACACACCCACACAACCTCTCCATCCCTACTACACACCCCACACAACCTCTCCATCCCTACTACACACCCACACAACCTCTCCATCCCTACTACACACCCACACAACCAACGAAAGAATGAATGCCTCCCTCACAACTTGCGCTCTGTTCACTCCAGCCTGACTAACTAACGCACCACACACACACACACACACACACACACACACACTGCTGCCATTCTTTATTCATGCATCTTCCACATAGTTACTCATCCGTCATGAAGCCAGCCTACTTGCACGCATCAGTCTGTTCCATTGCCTGCACCCTTCTTCATGAATATAATCTTAACACTATCACCAGGAGCCATCATGAATATGCAAAAGGGCCGAGACAATAGGAGCATACAATATTATCTTCCCTGCCTTTTTGGGGCAAAGAGTATACACATTCCCTGGCCTAGCCTGGCCTTTCCCAGTTCTCCCTTATCCAACTTGTTATGTCAAGGGCCCTGGAATAGGGATAGAAGAGAAAACATTTTTTTTAAAATCATATTCCATGGCCTGGCATAAGTATATGTAGGTGAGAAATTCGCTGTCTTACTAACTGGTACCTGGTGTTAAGAGCATCCTGCGAACACTTAAATCCTGTTCCGCTTTTTGTAAGAATAGGCCATTGTGTGCAGTGGGAACAGATGACAAAATTTACAAAGCAGCATACACACGGGGACTGGATGTAAAACAAAAAGCACATAAGTGCTTATTCCATTATTCTCGATATAAAAGAATGAATGAATATAATAAATAAATAAATAAAATAAGAACAATAGGGCAAAGGCTAAGTTGTATTTTTGTATTTGTACCCCTTTAAGTCACGGCAGATCTCTCTGCATGAAATTCGGGATGTTTTTCCAGGGGGAAGAGCCCCGCGTCCCTATACAATGTAATAGATACCAATGCAGTTTTTTGTATTAAAAGTCAAAGGGTTGGGATGAGAGGGTGTTTGCTTTTGTTTGTTAGTTTGATTTATTAGTTTGCTGTTTTCTTTTCTGACCATCTGGTCCTCGTGCTTCATGTTGTTTGTTTGTTTGTTTGTTCGGACAGACAAAGCGACAGACACACAGAGAGAGACCCACCAAACAGAGACAAAACAACGGGGATTGCATGGAAAAAATATGTGCTGTCCTGCATCGGCTGCCACTGGTCTCTCTCCTCACCACACACACACACACACACACACACACACACACACACACACACACACACTCTCTCTCTCTCTCTCTCTCTCTCTCTCTCTCTCTCTCTCTCTCTCTCTCTCTCTCTCTCTCTCTTCGTATGTATTTCATTCGTTGATAATAATAATATGTTTATATCTCTTATGTCACATGCGCACTCCATTTGCCCACCATTCTTTTTATTGTGGCCTGAAGCCGATGATGTACAGTAAAAGTCTGAAGTCTAACTCTCTGTCTGTCGTCTGTCTGTCTGTCTTGTCTGTCTGCTTCTGTCGCTGCCTGCTGCCTCTCCTCTCTCTCCTCTCTCTCTCCCTCTCTCTTCTCCCTCTCCTCTCCCTCTCCATCTCTTCCCCCCTCTCTTCTCCCCTCTCTCCTCCCCTCTCTCTCCCCTCCCCTCTCTCTCCTCCCCTCTCCCTCCCTCTCCCCCTCTCTCTCTCCCCCCCCCCTCTCTCTCTCCCCCCCCCCCCCTCTCTCCTCTATGTGTTTGCTTTCGGTGGAGGCAGACTTTTCCCCTGGGAAGTGTCAGTAGTATACTCACCCATGCCACCACGAATTGCAACTCCTCATCTACTCCTACTGACGCTAGCTAGTGGATCTGTATTCTATCTAGGGGCATTATGAAACATGGGCGGTGCATGCAGACTCATTTATATGAGTTTGACTTGTGTAGTTCATTTAACACTCATGTTCATCATAAACTCACAGGAGCATAGAGTGAACTGGGGGATGGTTTTATGAGTTTGATTGTGTAGGTATTGCATAGAGAGCATAGAAAGCAGGAGACGATGAGTGAGTGAGTGAGTGACGAAGACAGTAGACAGATCAGAATAACAGAGAGAGAGAGAGAGGAGTGGAGAGAGAGGGAGGGGAAGGGGAGAGAGAGAGAGAGAAGAGAGGAGAGAGGTAGAGAGAAGAGAGAGAGAGAGAGAGAGAGAGAGAGAGGAGAGGAGAGAGAGAGAGAGAGAAGAGCAGGAGAAGAGGGCAGAGCAGAGGCAGAAGAAGGGAGACAGAAGACAGACAGACAGACGACAGAGACAGAGAGAGAGACAGACATAAAGACAGACAAACAGACAGACAGACAGACATAGAGACAGAGAGAGAGAGACACAGAGGTACACACAGACAGATAAATAGAGAGAGAAAACAAACAAACAAACAAACAGACAGACAGAGACAGAGACAGACAGACAGACAGACATTAGACAGACAAACAGACAGACATAGAGACAGAGAGAGAGACACAGAGGTGTACAGACAGACAGATAAATAGAGAGAGAAAAAAACAAACAAAACAAACAAAACAAAACAAACAAAAACGCAGCCATAAAGACAACACACACACAACACACACAAAGAGACAGACAGACAGAGAGACTCGACATGTCCGAGCTAACGTTATATAGATGATGGTGGTCATCCCCAATCACAGGGACTGTATAATACTACCGCTCTCCTTTCTTTCATCTATCTATCCCCCTTGCAGCCAAAATGACAGGGCCTCAGTGAACTGCCCTGTAGCACGCCTGCGTATCTGCCTGCCTGCCTGCCTGCCTGCCTGCCTGCCTGTCTACCTGCCTGTCTGTCTGCCTGCCTCCCTGCCTGCCTGTCTGCCTGCCTGCCTGCCTGCCTGCCTATCTGCCTGCCTGCTCTGTTTTGCTTTGCTTTGCCCATTGCAGTGTGTGCCTTCAATATCAGCCCATGAAAGCCGTCATAACACTATCATCATTCTCAGAAGGCAGGAGGAATATAGCGAGAGGAAGTGGGGAGGGGCAGGAATAGGAAGTATTGGGGGACATGGTGAAAATCGATAATAGTATCATCTTTTTCTTTTCTTTTTTTTTTCTTTTTTTCTTTCTCTTCTTTTTGGGTTTTGTTGTTGTTGTTTTGGTTTTTTTTTGGAAGCAGTATCTGTAGTCCTTTTTGACGTATAAGTTATCTGGAATATTGTCGATGGAAATCTAAGAATTGTTTTGTTGTTGTTGTTGTTGATTAGAAGTGTTTGTTTACCACTTAATGTTTTTGACCCAGTTTCGAAAAATCCATTTTAGAAAGTTGCCTACGAACTCGTAACAGATTGCTGTTGATGACGATGAGGATTTCTGTTTGTAAACCACTCCAAGTCACTCCTTGGGGAGAGGGCGTCGCTACAAGAGCAGCGCCACCCCAATTATCATATTTTTTCTTTCCATGTTTCTGCATGTGTATTAATTTTGTTGCCTTATCAGAGCAGGGTATATTCTTCTACAGAACATTACAGGTTGGCACTTGTTCACTAGAGAATCACAGTGAGACTACAAGCCCACACAGGAAGAGAAGTTTGCGTGTATGGCTGTTTTCAAGCATATCTCACCATACAGGCAGCCATATTCTGAATTCAGAGGATTTTGTTCCTTTTATTGTTGTGCTAGGAATTTGTCACGGCCAACTATAATATCAACTTAACATTTCTCCTTAGAGTTCCTAGATTCACTCGACGATGGATTTTCTGCGTATGCGAACGAATTTGGATCGTGGTTTTGTTTGTTTGTTGTTGTGTGTTTTGTTTTTGTTTTGTTTTTTTTGTGTTTTTTTTTTTTTGGGGGGGGGGGTTGGCCACCATGAAGGCAGCTACACCTGTATTCCGACTTCGGAAATTTAAAGTATTATAATGTAGACTTTGGCACCAAGGATCTAGGATACGTCAATTAACTGACAAAGCTTTTGGCTTGGGCCAGAATCCAGAGTTAAAAGCAGAGGCTTTCTTTTTTTTGTGTTTCTGAAAAGAAGAAAAAAAAACATAACTCTTCCTAATAATTTTGACACAGACTCCGATTTATCTAAATTAAGTCTTCTGTGAAAAAATGCCTCATAAAGTGCTGTTTTTTTTTCATATATTAACCAATGATACAGCTAATAACCTAATAAACTCATTCTGGTAAAAATAAAAATTCATAGCTTTTTTATGGTTTAATGTAAAGCACTCGCTTTTCCAAGCTTAGGTTAAGCAGCATCGAGCGTGGTTACTTATTGGATGGGTGACCGTTTCCGCGCCTTGGCTTCAGCACAGTCCCCTTATCCACCCAACTGTAAATAGGTACCTGTCCTCTTTTAGGGTCAGGGAAAGTAAAGCAGCGACGGAGAGGAGATGGGCACCGCCCTCAATATGCTAGCCCCTAGAGAAGCTGAGGTTTCTGACGCCTCGCTCCCCTACGACCACATTGGTTATGGGACACCTTTGCCTTACCTTAATGTAGGACGAAGCTGGGCTACGTAGCAAATTGATCTCATCAAAAAATGGCCTATGCAGAAAAACAAAACTACATACAACAGTTCCCCAGGTAATTTTTAAACTATATGACTATGACAAGGATCTGGAACGGTGCTGGTAGCTGGGAATGACCCAAGTCTCTAGGGATTATTTTTCTCTCATTTCAGATCGTCACGAAGCCTTTCACTGCGTGATGGAAGCTCTATGACATCTGCCTCAAAGACTGAACGCTTATCCACACAGCACCAGTGTGCATTGCCACGGTTATGCACACACCCACGAGTGTATACACACACACACGCACACTACCCCCCAACAACATTCATATCTACCCTTCTGATCATTCTGTTTCAATGGCCTGGGATATGAATCGCAAACATAAAAATCAGTCATTCTCTCGATCCCAAAGGGTCTGGAGGATAGGAACACACACACACACACACACACACACACACACACATCACAACAACACACACACACACACACACATACACACACACGCACACACACACACACACACACACACACACACATCACACACACACACATACATACACATACATACACACACACATCCACCAAAAAGAACCAAAAACCCGTGGAAAACCTATCTCTCTCTCTCTCTCCTACTCTCTCTTTCCACTAAACCTAACGCAAACGAAGCTTAACTAACTAGCAGCGGAGAGAGAGAGAGGTGACAGCGGGTGCACTCTTGCAGCCTCTTGTCTTTAAGTGCGGATGCTTTGTTGCCATCACGTCCACTTACCGTGGCGGCCTGAAGAGTTCTTTAGTAGGGCGGTAATGGCTACACACAACCCGCCAGTCCCTGTGGGAGGCTGCTTCACGTGCGCATGCCATCAAAACTCCCCTCCCCACCACCCACCACCAATGAGAGTGGTGGAGCTGGATGACACAGTCATGCTTGCCGCTGCTGTGTCTCTGATTCATTAGCCCGGGTTTTTTTGTCTGTTGTTTGTTTGTTTTTTGTGGTTTAGTGGCCTAGTTTTAGGGCACCCTCAAAATATCTGTTTCGAATGCTTAGTTTTTAGTGCTACCCTCCAAAGATCTATGTTTCGAATGCCTAGTGTTAATGCACCCTGGAATATCTATACTTTGTATGCCTAGTGCTAGTGCACCCTAAAATATCTATATTTTGAATGCCTAGTTATATTAGCACACAGTACAAGATCTATGTTTTGAATGCCTAGTACTTACACACCCTCAAAAGATGTATGTTTGGAATGCCTAATATTTAAGTACCCTCAAAAGATATATGTTTCCAATGCCTATTATCAGCACACCCTCAAAAGATTTATGTTTTGAATGCCTAATATTTAAGTACCCTCAAAAATCTATGTTTCCAATGCCTATTATTAGCACACCCTCAAAAGAATAGTGCATCCCAAAACATTTATGTTTAGAATTCCTAGTATTTAGAACACCCTCAAAAGATCTGTGTTTCGAATGACTATTATTAGCACACCCTCAAAAGATCTTTGTTTTGAATGCCTATTATTAGACACCCTCAAAAGATCTTGTTCGATGTTTTACACACCCTCAAATCTTTGTTGAATGCCTATTATTAGCACACCATCAAAGATCTTGTTTCGAATGCCATTATAGACACATCAAAGTCTTTGTTTTGAATGCCTATTATTAGCACACCATCAAAAGATCTGTGTTTCCAATGCCTAATATTTAAGTACCCTCAAAAGATCTAGGTTCCAATGCCTATTATTAGCACACCCTCAAAAGATTTATTTTTGAATGCCTATTATTAGCACACACTCGAAAGATCTGTATTTTGAATGCTTAATATTTAGGTACCCTCAAAAGATCTGTGTTTTGAATGCCTATTGTTAATGCACACTACAAGATCTATGTTTCGAATGCCTAGTATTTAGTACACCCTAAAAGATATATGTTTAGAATGCTTAATATTTAGCCACCCTCAAAAGATCTATGTTTCGAATTCCTAGTATTTAGTGTACCCTCAAAAGAACTATGTTTGGATGCCTATTATCAGGGTACCCTAAGAAGATCTGTTTCGAATCCTGTCCAAAAGTAGGCTTGTTACCATCAAAAGTTCAACTTAATCTTCAAAAGTGGTCCAGATTCTAGTCGTTGGACTGACATATTGAATTAATAATTTATATGATTATTCTGTGTGGAAAAATAACAATTAATTTACTGCAAGCAAAAGAACTCAAGCCAACAACAGGGTTTCTCTGGTAAAATTACAGGCCGGGGAACAATCAGACATGCAGACAGCATGCTTGGAAAACACAAATGCCAACTTGATTCCCACAATAGAAAGGGAATCTCTTCATAAAGCTGCCTTAAATTTATACTGGAAAAAAATATTATCTCCGAAATGAAGCATTAACAATACAGCCAGTTTTCCGAGTATTCAATAAAATACATTTTTTTCCCACGTATAAAATTAATTTTATGTATGGCAAAAATTGGATCTTGTATCTTGATCAAACACGCTTATCACTTCAGATTTAACACTCACATACTATACTCTTTGTTTCGATTAAACGGAATGGAATATTTCTTTCATGAGAACTCAGGGAAACAGACTGAGTGGATGGGAAGCAAACAGAAAGGAATTCTCTAGAGATACTTCTTTCAGATCTGTTGATTCCCAATCCCCTTTGATCTCTCTCCAGGCGAAAGGTGACATTAATCTGTGTGACTCACTCAAAGGTCTCTTTCAATAGTCATCATGAAATATAGCAGCACTGTATCGGTAGGATTCATAACTAGAACGCGAAAGCACTACACTATTGCGTAATATAAGGTTAATGATATACACGTGAGTACTACACAGTATACACAACGCTGGTGGTGATACGTAAGCCATGCTGTGATGTTGTTGTGTTTTTTTTATTTATTCGGTTATTGATTGAGGGATTATCTCGGTTGCATGCATCTGTTTGATGGATTGATACATCATTGTGTTATCTTTTTTGTGATTGTTGTTTTAGTTATTGTTGATGGACATACGTTTTATTGCCTGGAAGCTTCCCTATTTCTTTTTTTTTTGTTGCACTATTTTGATATATTTTTTTAAATTTCTTATGACTTTCAAAACACATATATGGTTTCCTTGTAAAACCCGTGGTCTATGCATTCTTACTTACATACAATCTATCTCTCTATCTCTCTATCTCTCTATCTCTCTGTCTGTCTATCTTCTATCTTTATCTATCTATCTATCTATCTATCTATCTATCTATCTATCTATCTATCTATCTATCTATCCTATCTTATCTATCTATCTATCTTTTT
>CM060323.1:17212971-17214580 GCA_030674155.1 Stramonita haemastoma
AACGTTCTGGTGGCTCCTGCGACGGTACTGGAACCATTCGTATCGGTCATTGCCTTTCCAACGGATCATTCCAGTGCCGTGGAGAGGGGGGTCTGCTGCATGGGTAACAGCTTGCCCTCCATACATACTTGCCCAGGCTTTGCGCTCTAAGACTAGAGCGCAACTCCCTAGTCTTCCAAGACTGATGGGTGCCTACTACTACAACTATAATATATATATATATATATGTATAAACACAAACCCAGGTAAGCAAGCAACTAAAGAAACAACCAAGGAGCAAATCCGTCAAACAAACTACCAACTAACCAACCACCTAACGTACCAGACATTGCCAACCAACAAACCAAACAACCCACCAATCAACAAACCCCACTAATCAACAAACCCACTAAATCAACAAACCCACTAATCAAACAAACCCTTTAAATCGACAAACCCACTAATCAACAAACCCACCAATTGACAAACCCACTAATCAACAAACCCACCAACCAACCAACCAACCCACCAAGTAGCCAAACCACTTATCAATAAACCCACTAAACCAACACAACCAGCCGACCAACCAACTAATCAACCAACCCCACTAATCAACAAACCCACCAATCAACAATCCCACTAATCAACAAACCCACCAACCCACCAACTCTCCAAGTAGCCAACCCACTAATCAACCAACCCACTAACCAATCAAACCACTAACTAGCCAACCCACAAATGAACAAACCCACCCACCAACCAACCAACCAACCGCCAAACTGTGCCCAGAAACAAGAAGAAAAATTAAGCACGAGCCCCCCCCCCCCCCCCCCCCCTCCCCCTTCCAAAAAAAAAAAAAGCAAGCCCACTTCAAAAGAAAACCCTCGCGTCCTAACGCAGTTTCACACACAACAAGAGCATCCAGCAAGTTCCAATAATATAGAGACCACCACTCTCCCCCTACGTCCTCCCTCCCCAAAACCACCAAACCACCACTACCACAACCACACACACCCTTCCCTCCTCACTTCCATCCTCCCCCCCCTCCCCCCCCTCCCTCCTTCCTCCCTACCCTCCTCTCTCTCTCTCTCTCTCTCTCTCTCTCTCTCTCTCCCCTCTCTCTCTCTCTCTCTCTCTCTCTCTCTCTCTCTCTCTCTCTCCTTCCCTCACTGATCCCTCCCACAAGGTGATTGAATCCCCCCCCCCCCCCCCCCCCTCTATGTCTCTGACAGTTCAGGCCTTTGCAATCCGCTTTGTGGCCCCGTGAGGAGAAAGGAGAAAGAGAAACAACAGCTAGCAAGCAGACTGTGATGTCATCCTCCCCTAGTGGTCAGTGTCCATTGCTATGCTATGACGTCGTCACTGCCTAGCTCCGTCATCAATGTGTCGTCAGAAGAAGCTTGCCGTCATTTTCTTGTTATACGGTTAGAGGGGGCGGGAGGGAAGGGTGGTTGTTTTGTTTCTCTCTCTGTGTGTGTGTTGGGGGAGAGGGGGGGGGGGTCACCCCCGAAGACTTGACAACCAGTTCCCTCCATTCCTCTCTCTGTTCTGCCTTTCTCATGGGTTTTGTTGAGTTCTAGTTCATTCGCTGATGTTGTCCTCCCATCTCTTCTGTGGTCTGCCTCTTTTT
>CM060323.1:17219680-17222180 GCA_030674155.1 Stramonita haemastoma
ATAGCTATGCATGCAAACAATGTCATAACGTAGCTATACGTGCAATCTATGCATTAACATAGCCATGTGTGCAAACTATGCTGTAACATAGCAATGCATGCAAACTATACTATAATATAGCTATGCAAGCAAACAATGCTATAACAGTTATGCATGCAAACTACGCTATAACATAGCTATCCATGCAAACTACGCTATAACATAGCTATCCATGCAAACTACGCTATAACATAGCTATCCATGCAAACTACGCTATAACATAGCTATGTATGCAAACTACGCTACAACATAGCTATGCATGCAAACTATGCGTTAACATAGCTATGCGTGCAAACATTCGTAACATAGCTATGCGCAACTATGTAACATAGCTATGCGTGCAAACTATGCGTTAACATAGCTATGCATGCAAACTATGCGTTAACATAGCTATGCATGCAAACTATGCGTTAACATAGCTGATGCATCAAACTATATGCGTTCACATAGCTATGCATGCCAACTGTGCGTTCGCACACGGGCCCTCGGTTTATAGTCTCATTCGAAAGGACTGTTGGGGGAGTGGAGTCAGCACTGATGCTAACTCCAGGGGAAGTCTTGTCTCAGCAGCGTGTGCATACTGGTGCTTCCAGCGATGCAACACAGTACAATAGAATACAGTACTCAGTATAGAGGGAAAATTATGAAACAGTCATACATTAGCCTGGGAAGCATAATTATCATAGACTGCGGAGTTGCTTCTATATATCTAAAACCCATTTTCTTAAACGATCGTCTTACCTAAGTATCTTATGGCTTTTTGTCCAGCAAATTGATCTGATCAAAAAGCAATCTGTTCCTCTGAAAGGAAAAGAAGGAGAAGAAAGTATTACGAGAGAGAGAGAGAGACGGAGGGGGGGACTGACAAAGTGAGAGGGACAGAGAGAGAGAGGAGAGAGAGAGAGAGAGAGAGAGAGAGAGAGAGAGAGAGAGAGAGAGAGAGAGAGAGAGAGAGAGAGAGAGTTAGAGAGAGAGAGTTAGAGTGAGAGTAGAGAGACAGAGACAGAGAGACAGACAGAGAGACAGAGAGACAAACAGAGAGACAGAGAGAAAGAGAGACAGAGACAGAGAAAGAGAAAGAGACTGACACACAGAGACAGAGACAGAGAGAGACTTTTGGTCAAAATAGCAACAGAAATTGCATAACAACACCATTAATTTTGTCTCAAAACACCCTGTAACCCAATACTGCTGATTACCGACCCCCCCCCCCCCCCCCCCCCCCACACCTCCCCTCTGCAAAAAAAAAAATAGGGGGGGGGGGGGGGGAGGGATTGGGAGAAAAAACAACGATAAACTGTTCAAACAACTTGATTGAGAAATATATGCCATATTTTTGTTGATATTGATTGGGCGTTCCCCAGCTTAACATCGTGACAGAAACCCAGAATATTTATTTATTAAAAAAAAATTCTTTTATTTCGAACAAAATAGAATAAGCACTCATGTGCTTTTTCACATCCAGTCCCAGTGGGTATACAATTTTTGTTAATTTTGTCATGTCTTGCTCACCACACCTGAGAATTACTGTGTCACCCACTTACCTATAAAGCATACACTGGATGAGACGTTTGTGAGTCTGATTTTTTTTTTCAAACAAAGCACCTTACCCAAAAAGGCAGCCATACTTCGACTTCAGGGTATCTTTTTTCTTCTTTTTTTCATTTTAAGAAGCTGTAGGTTATCATGCTAAGAGCTTGTCATGGCTGAAAAATTAATCTCCACATAACAGGCTGTTGTTGTTGTTTGTTTGGTGTTTTTTTTTTTTACCAAAACATATCAAAGAACTTGCCAGCCTAACAGAACACCTGAACATTGCATCTTAAACATATGGCATGAAATCAGTGCAGAGAAGACCAAACTGATGACCAAAACCGCCAAGGGCATCAGCACTGATATCAAAGTCAATGACCAGAAGCTGGAAATGGTTCAAAGCTTCAGGTACTTGGGAGCCGTTGTATCCAAGCCAGAGGTAGTATGCAGGATTGCACAGATAATAACAGCACTGTCAAAGCTGAACACCATCTAGAAAGATAATATCTCACTCAACTCCAAGATCAGACCAATACGCTCCCTTGTCATATCCAATTCATGTATGCCTGTGAATCGTGGACCCTGGCTGCCGATTTGGAGAGAAGAGTACAGGGGTAGAGATGAGATGCTTCCGGAAACTCCTTGCATCTCCTACAGAGACCACATAAGCAACGAAGAGGTGCGTGACAGAATCCAGCAAACCATTGGTCCCTACGAAAATCTTCTATCAATCGTAAAGAAGCGTAAACTTCAATGGTACGGGCATGTCACAAGATTGAAAGGACTTGCAAAAACAATACTGCAAGGCACTGTCCAAAGAGGAAGAAAAAGAGGCAGACCAAGGAAGATATGGGAGGACAATATCAGCGAATGGACAGGCCTAGAACTCAACAAAACCCTGAGAAAGGCAGAACAGAGAGAGGAATGG
>CM060323.1:17236273-17238773 GCA_030674155.1 Stramonita haemastoma
ACAATTTTTCAAAGATTCTATGAAGGTATTTGTCAATTCTCATATTCTTTGAAAGCATTTGACAATTCTTGTCACATTCTAGGAAAGCGTTTGACAATCCTTCATAGATTCTATGAAAGCATTTGACAATTCTTCATATATTCTATGAAAGCATTTGACAATTCTTCAAAGATTCCGTGAAAGCATTTGACAATTCTTTAAAGATTCCGTGAAAGCATTTGACTATTCTTCATAAATGCTACGAAAACATTTGACAATTCTTCATAGATTCTTTGAATGGATTCGAAGAGATGTCATATGCAGCTCTATAAGGAAATACAACAAAAGTTCAATCACCGTCAGGGATTGAACAGGTTAATCAGAGCACTTCTATACCACAGGAGGTATAACACATGGTCGCCTTTCTATCCCTTTCATGTTAACATTTCTTCTTCCTCACATTTTTAACATTTCTCTCACAGGACCCATGACTAACACAATGGAAAATGAGTTTCTTATACAGAGAGAGGGAGAGAGGGAGAGAGGGTGAGAGGGAGGAGAGAGAGAGAGGGGGAGAGGAGAGAGAAAGAGAGAGAGAGAGAGAGAAGGAGAGAATAGAAAAGAAGAAAAAAGACAGGACAAGACAGACAGACAAGACAGTAGACAGACAGAAGCAGATGGCAGGCCAGAGACGCAGACAAAGACAAAACAGTATCAAAAGCTTCTTAAAGTCCCTCTTTCTCTCTCTGTCTCTCTCTGTCTCTCTCTCTGTCTCAATCTCTCTCTGTCACTGTCTCTCTCTCTGTCTCTGTCTGTCTCTCTGTCTCTGTCTCTGTCTCTGTCTCTATATATATATACCACCCCACCCCCCTTCCTCTCTCTCTCTCTCTCTTCTCCTTTCGCAATTATAACCCTTTTCTCTATACCCTCGTTTTTCTTTATGTTTCGTCGCTTATGAAGCTTTGACATTTTGTGTGTACATTATGATAAAAGACAGCTCTTCTCTCTCTCTCTCTCTTCTCTCTCTCTCTTCCCTCTCTCTCTCTTCTCTCTCTCTCTCTCTCCTCTCTCCTCTCTCCTCCTCTGTCTGTCTGTTGTCTTCTCTCTCTAGCTCTCTCTCTCTCTCCTCCCTCCCCCCTCTCTCTTTCTCCCCCCTCTCTCTTTTCTCTCTCCCTCCCTCTTCCCCTCTGTCTGTCTGTCTTCTCTCCTCTAGCTCCTCTCTCTCTCTCCCTCCCTCCTCCCCCCCCTCTCTCTTTCCCCCCCCCTCTCTCTCTCTTTCTCCCTCCCTATCTCTCCCTCCCCCTCTCTCTCCATTCCTCCTCCTCCTCTCTCCTCCTCCCACCCACCCTCTCTCTCTCCCCCCTCTCTCTCTTTCTCCCCCCTCTCACTCTTTCTCTCCACCCCCACTCTCTCTCTCTCTCTCTCTCTCTCTCTCTTCTCTCTCTCTCTCTCTCTCTCTCTCTCTCTCTCTCTCTCTCTTCTCTCTTAGGAAGAGAGAGAAAGAGAGAGAGAGGAGACTAAAGGGGCGGAGAATGAGAGGCGGTTACCAAGGCGACACGACTGCCTGCATCAAAATTCACACGTATGTTGCCACCTACACGCTGCTTAAGAAAAAAAAACAAGAAAAAAGAAAAAAAAATAACATTATTTTTTTTTTTTAATAGACAAGAAGAAGATCAAAAAAACAAAGAAAGAAAAGCTACAAAGTCATGAGATCAAGAAGTAGAGTGGAGAGGAAGATTATTAGGACCGATATATATATATATATATATATATATATATTATATATATATATATATATATATGTATATATGTATATACATACATTTGTATATATGTATATCTATATATATCTATCTATATATATGACAAGGGAAGGAGAGAGAGAGAGGGGGGGTATGGGGGAGTGAGCAGGGAGAGAAAAGTGGCGGGAGAGAGAGGGAGCACAGGGAGAGAGAGGAGAGAGAGAGAGAGAGAGAGAGGAGAGAGAGAGAGAGGAGAGAGAGAGAGAGAGAGAGAGAGAGAGAGAGAGAGAGAGAGAGGAGGAGAGAGAGAGAAGAGAGGAGAGACAGAGAGAGAGAGAAGGAGAGAGAGAGAGAGAGAGGAAAGAGAGAGAGAGGGAGAGGAGAGAGAGAGAGAGAGAGAAGAGAGAGAGAGGAGAGAGAGAGAGAGAGGAGAGAGAGAGAGAGAGGAGAGAGAGAGAGAGAGAGGAGAGAGAGAGAGTAGGGGGGAGTGAAGGAAGGATGGAGGGAAGGATCAGAGAGAAAATGGGGGAAAGAGAGGGGAAGCACATGAGAGAGAGGGGGGAGGGAGGAAGGCAGGGAGAGGAGAGGGAGCAGAAAGAAGAGAAATGGAGGTGAGAGGAGAGAGAGAGAGAGGGTAGAAGAGAGAGAAAGAGTGGAGGGGGTGGAGGGGGAGCAGTAAGAGGAGAAAGAGAGTGAGGGAAGGAAGGAGAGAAAGGGAGAGGGGAGCTGATGAGAGAGAGAGAGAGGGGGGAGTCGGAAGAGAGGGAGAGAGGGAC
>CM060323.1:17246273-17248773 GCA_030674155.1 Stramonita haemastoma
CACAACACAAAACACACAACACAAAACACACAACAGCAACAACACACAACACAAACACCCACACACCCCACACACCCACACAAACACACAACACAACAACACACACAACACAACACACACAAAAACCAGACTTACTTTCACTCCAGTCACCGTGTGATGGGCCAGCTCCACCCGGGCAAAGTTCCCTTTCCCCAGGGTCTGCCCTTCCATCGTGTACCGTCCCAGGCACTGAATCTTCTTCCCCATGGCACCTCACCTCACCTCACCTCACTTCTCCTCACCTCCACCTCCCTCCTTCTCCTCCCTCCTTTTTCTCCTCCTTCTTCTTCTCCACCACCACTACTACTTACTACTTACTACCAACACACCACACCACCCACAACACCAGGGCAAAAAAAAAAAAACCCACTCACCCACCCACCCTACAACAACAATAACAACAAACACCAGTAGTAGTAGCACTTGGGGTCTGACTTTCTCTTTTCTTTTTCTTTTATATCTCTTGACTTAGAGGTCACCACGACAATCACCATCAACAACAACACCACCACCTCCCCACCACCACCACCACCACCAACAACACTCTCCTCCTCCTCCCTGAAGACTAGTACTCCACAGGACCCGTCGAGGAAGAAGAGGAAGAAGAAGAGGAAGAGGAAGAGGATGTGGTGGTAGCAGTAGAAGAAGAGGATGGCAGTGGTGGTGAAGAAGGTGATGATGATGACAACGACGCCGACGATGAGGAGGAGGATGATGCTGGTCGTCGTAGTCGTGGTGAGGATGGTGATGGAGATGACGAAGAAGACGAAGAAGACAAAGAAGAAGACCACGCAGCAGATGGCAGCAACGAAGTTCCTTTCTGTCTGGCATATTCCATCTCCATCGCCAATGTGGTTGTGGTAGTAGTTTGTGTTGCTGCTGTTGTTGTTGTTGTTGTTGTTGTTGTTGTTGATGATGATGATGCTGACGTTGTAGACGTGTATCTTGCAGGCACTGAAGATATTGTTGTTGTTGTTGTTGTATTTGTGGATCTTGCAGGCACTGAAGATAATAATGTTGTTGTTGTTGTTGTTGATGAGGATAATATTTGGGTAGGCTTGCTCCACAAGTGTTAGTCAATGTCCCCAAACTTGGAGAAGTAGCCAGTTTGACTTCAACACCAACCAAAAAAAAAAAGAGGAGGAGGGGGGAGGGGTGGTTAGTTAGGGAGGTAAGTTAAGAGAGGTGTGTGGAAGAGTGAAAATATAAAAAAGGGGGGAAAGGTAGGAGAGGAGGGAAGGAAGGGAGGGGTAGAAGTAGTAGTAGTAGCAAGTAAGTAATGTCTGCTCGAGTCTCTATCTCCTCCACAAGGGGGGGGGGGTACTACCACAGACGGAGGGGGGGAGGGGTAGGTAGGTCACGGGAATCACAGGGCACGCTATAAGAGAGAAAAAGCACAAGGGGGGTGATGGTGGTGGCGATGGCAATGATGGCGGCGGGTGGTGGTGGTGGAGGTGGTGGTGGCAGTGGAGGTGATGGGGTAAGCGGCACCGGTCCCAGCGGCTGTGTCAGCAGCGGCAACAACAACAAAAGCATCAGCAACAGCGGCGGCAGCAGCAGCAGCAGCAGCAACGACGGCGGTGGTGGTGGTAGTGAAGGGGAGGGTGGTAGTGGTGGTGGTGGTGGCAGCGGCGACAGCAACCATAATGGCGGCGCTCATGAAGAAAGAGAGCGACAAGAGACAGAGAGAGAGGAGAGAGAAGAGAGAGAGAGAGGAGAAGAGAGAAAGGAGCTGTATTGAGATAAAGAGATCACTCTATCCACCCTAGTAGAACCGCACTTGCCCCTCCTCACTGTTATGGGGGGAAAAAAGCCACACAAGCTATGTACACACAACACACCAACACAGACACAAGACACCTCCCGGAGAATTAGCCACGAAGGTAACGTGCTTATGTCGCAGGGTCACTCACTTTAAACTCCCAGCAAGAACGTCTAGTGCTACTACCACTCTGTCTCTCTCTCTCTTGTGTCTGTCTATCTATAATATATCAAGTCACAGACTATATGGTCCTGTTGCCTTTCCCCTTATACACATGACACACACACACACTCTACAAGGCGACGGACCGACCACCAAACGGTGGTGTGTGTGTGTGAGGGGGAGTGAGTGAGAGGAGAGGAGAGGAGAGGAGAAGAGAGGAGAAGAGAGTCTGTCAGTCGCCGCGGCTTGCAGAGTCAGCACACGTTCGCTTCTCTCTCTCTCTCTCTTTCTCGCTCTTTCTCTCTCTGTCTCTCTCTCTCTCAGGTCCAACAACAGCAACAACAAGCAGAAGCAAGCGACAGCGACGACGACGAAGTATAGACATCAAGTCGTGGTGTGCCCACTTCTTCTTCTTCCTCGTCACTTTTGGCTTGCTGCAAAGCTTTCTAGAAAGAAGAACAAACCTTGTTTGTCGTGAGGGGTGTGCTTTTTTTACTGGTAGTGGTAGTAGTTGTTGTTGTTGTAGTTGTTGATGTG
>CM060323.1:17258773-17271273 GCA_030674155.1 Stramonita haemastoma
TTGTTTTTTTAGTTCATTCCCCACCCTTATTAGAGAGGAGAGAGAGAGAGAGGAGAGAGAGAGGAGAAAAGGAGAGAGAGAGAGAGGAGAGAGGAGAGGAGGAGAGAGAGTGAGAGAGAGAGAAGGAGAGAGAGAGAGAGAGAGAACAGAGACAGAAAGAAGACAGAGAAGAGACAGAAAGACAGACAGACAGACAGGCAGATACAGAGAGACAGCAGAGAAAAAAAGAGGTCACACACACACACACCACACACCACACACACACACACACACACACACCACACACACACACAACACAACATAGATGGAACTGTTTGGGCGGGGGGGAGGAGAAGGGGAGGAGGGAACGTGGTTGTCATGACAGAGTGTGATGACGTTGTTGATGACTGAAAAATGCGTAACATTTACGTCATCATGTTGTTTCTCGCCATTGGGCATGGATAGGAAATACTACCCTCTACCTACCCCAGGCCTAGCAATGTCCTTAGTTCAAGTTAATGACGTTAACACCCTTTAGGGACAGGATCCGGATGGATAGCTCAGTGGTCACTAGCACTCTCTCCGTCTCTGTCTTTCTGTCTCTGTCTGTCTCTCTGTTTCTGTCTCTATATCTCTCTCTCTCTTTTAAAATATAGGTTGAACTGATGTTGGTCAAGCTGGTTTGTAGGATAGGGAGGGGGGGGGGGGGGTTCTTAGCTTTATTCCTGACCAAGGCAAGGACCGGATGAAAAAACATATGTAATACTTACTCTGTAACGCTTGAAAAATAAAGATTATTCATTCATTCAAAAATTTTCGTTCATTCTCTCTTCTCTTATCTCTCTCTCTCTCTCTCTCTCTCTCTCTCTCTCTCTCTCTCTCTCTCTCTCTCTCTCTCTTTTCTCTCTCTTGCCGTCCGTCCGTCCGTCTCTCTTCTCTCTCTCTCTCTTCTCTCTCTCTCTCTCTCTCTCTCTCTCTCTCTCTCTCTCTCTCTCCTCTCTCCTCCTCCCTCCCAGGCTAAGGTTAAGCAGCATTGAGCGTTGGTTGCCTCTCCAGTGGGTGACTTGACGGCTCGAGCGCCTTGGCTTCAAGTGCAGTCCCCCCCCCCCCCCCCCCCTAGCTGCCAATGGGTACCTGCCCTCTTTAGGGTCAGGGAAGGTAAAAGCAGCCAGGGAGAGGAGATGGGTGCCGCGCGCGGGCCTTCAATATGCTGGCCCTAGAGAAGCTGAGGTCTCTGACTTGTCGCTTCCCAAAGACTGTATATATACGATATGGAAACACCTGTACCTTTTTCCAGCCCTTTGATATTATTCCCCTTTTCTTATGTAGGTTACCTGTCATTGGTGGATTGGTGGTCTAGAGGTAACATCTCCCTTTAGAAAGTGAAAAGTCCTTGGTTCGTTTGATCCCTGCTTCTTCTTGTTGCTGTTGTTGTTGTTGTTGTTGGGCGTTTTCCAGCTTAACACCTTGGAGGTGAGTCAGAATAATCATGCACTCTGACCCCAGACTCCCCCCCCGCCCCTTTTTTTTTCTCATTCAGTATACCTTGAATGGTCGTTCGGCACGCACACACACACACACACACACACACACACACACACACACACACACACACACACACACACCACACGCACGCACGCACACAAAATTTAATGGTCGTTTGGGTGCTACATATTCGAGAGAGGGGAGAGCAGCCTAAGTTTCACACAGAAAATCTGCCTATACTAAAAGTGGTCTACAATATAACTATGATACAATACAATACAACATATTGATACAACACGACCAGAATACAATACAATACAATACAATACAATACAATACAATACAATACAGGACATACAGTGCAATATACACTACAGTGCAATATGAAATAATATACATGCAGAGAATTGAAAACAAAATGTGCACACTACTTTTACTGTTGCTAATAACGTGCAATTTTCATATTGAAAAGCTTCCCCGATTTCGGTATGCAGCTGTCTCAATCGTGGCACAAAATTGTCGTATGTTCCGAAAAAAAAAAAATATCACCATTGGTGAAGCGTGTGTGTGTGTGTGTGTGTGTGTGTGTGTGTGTGTGTGTGTGTGTGTGTGTGTGTGTTGTGTGCACGTGTATGTGTGTGTGTGTGTGTGGTGTGGTGTGGAGTGTGTGTGTGTGTGTGTGTGTGTTGAGTGTGTTGTGTGTGAGTGTGTGGTGTGGTGAATGTGTGTGTGTGCGTACGTGCGTGTGTTGCGTGTGTGCATGCGTGTGTGTGTGTGCGTGCGTGCAAGCGTGCGTGCTTAAAAGAAAAGAGGATGCACCTACTTTGTTATATAAAAAAGTTTGTTGTTTTTTTTTTTTCCTGAGAACGGTATGTTAGTTTCCATAGCAATTATTTGTCGGCTAAAACATTTCCTGACGTTAATCATTGTGATCGTCATTCCTAGCTGCTGCTGCTGCTGCTGCTGTCATTGACATTATTCTTGTTGTTGTTGTTATTATTTATCTGTTGTTGTTCTGGTGGTGGTGGTGGTGGTGGTGGTGGTGGTGGTGGTGGTGGTGGTGGTGTGGTTGGTGGTGGTGTGTAGTTGTAGCAGTAGGGGAGGTAGTGGTAGTGAAGGTGATGATGGTGATCATAATAATGGCATGGTGGTGGGAATGGTGGTGATCATGATAATGGTGGTGGGATGATGATGATCATGAGAATGAGAGTGGAAGGTGGTGATCATGATAATGGTGCTGGGAATGATGATGATCATGATAATGGTAGTGACAATGGTGGTGATCATGATAATGGTCGTGACAATGTGGGATCATGATAATGGTGGTGGAATGATGTGATCATGATAATGGTGTGACAATGGTGGTGATCATGATAATGGTGGTGGCAATGGTGGTGATCATGATAATGGTAGTGACAATGGTGGTGATCATGATAATGGTAGTGAAATGGTGGTGATCATGATAGTAGTAGGCACCCATCAGTCTCGGAAAACTATGGAGTTCGCTCTAGTCTTTAGAGCGCAAAGCCTGGGTAAGTAAGTATGGAGGGCAAGCTGTTACCCATGCAGCAGCACACCCCCCCCCCCCCCCCCCTCCACGCCACTGGAATGATCCATTGGAAAGGCAATGACCGATACGAATGGTTCCAGACCGGCGCAGGAGCCTCAGAACGTTGCCATATACAGCCCCGAGCCGCCCTGGGACTCCAACTCCCCGATTTTTCCTCAGGGATGGTGTCTAAACACGACACCTGTCCATATCCGAGAAGAACTAATTATTTGGATTTTATCAGATATAAGTATGTTTCTCCGTCGACTTCGACGATGAGCTCCAAAACAACGGAGAAAGCAGGTACTGTTTCGGAAATTGGGCAGAAATTTTCTATAGTGGAGATGCCTTGCCACACAGTACATCCCCACTCTCTCGGCCAGTGGGTATAAGGAAGTTAGTGTTGGAGATGTTTCTTCAGGACCAACTCTGAGTATTTTTTGCCATTTGTCTTTGTTATTATTTCTCTAAGGGATCGGTCCTTTCAACTATGTTTCGTTGTTGGTTTTATTCTGTGTTGGTGTGGTGGTGTTTTTTCACTATCGCAGGAAAATCCATGATAGTGTTGAGGTCTTTTCTTCTTCAGTGACCAAAGACCTGTATAGTTTCATCAGACTAAATGGTTAAGAAAAATGTCATCATGCTGCTATAATCGAATGCCTTTACCAGATCCGTTTTCCATACTGCTTCTCCTTTTTCTCTTCTTGCAGTTTTTGAGATGCCCTAATTTCAAGCAGAGAAATCTGCCGTGATATAATGTGGTACAAACTACAATACAATACAATGCAGTACAATGCAATGCAATACAATACAATGCAATGCAATGCAATACAGCACAATACAATACAACAGATGTCAGGGTACATTCTTATTGTCTCCGTTTGTGTCATACATTTTTTGAATTCTTATCGTCTCTTTTTGTGTCAGTATTGGAAACACTATGCCGTAACGATGATTGATTGTGTCAAATATGACTTGTGACATTTGGCTCAGGGATGGACTTAGTGTGTGTGTGTGTGTGTGTGTGTGTGTGTGTGTGTGTGTGTGTGTGCGTGTGCGTGTGTCTGTTGTTGTCTGTCTGTTGTCTGTCTGTCTGTCTGTCGCTGTCTGTCTGTCTGTGTCTGTGCATATATATCATATAAAAGGTAAAAGGATAAAAGATAAAGGTGTCCCATAACCTATGTTGTTGTGGGGGAGCAAGGCATCAGAGACCTCAGCTTCTCTAGGGGCCAGCATATTGAGGGCGGCGCCTATTTCCTCTTCCTCGCAGCTTTCCCTTCCCTGACCATAAAGTGGGCAGGTACGCATTTACATCTGGGGGAACTGGTGGAACTGTAGCCAAGGCGCGCAAACGGTCACACATTCACTTGATAACCACGCTCGATGGTACTTAACCTTAGCGAGGGGAAAGCGAACGATCTGATCGAATAGTTATATTATATATAATATATATATATATATATATATATAATATTATATATATATATATATATATAATATATATTATTATTACAGAGAGAGAGAGGAGATGGTGAGAGAGGAAGAGAGGAGACAGACAGACAGACAGATAGACAGACAAACAGACAGACAGACAGAGGGTGAGATTAATATTCTTTTATTTCGAGGATAATGGAATAAGCACTCGTGTGCTTTTTTACATCCAGTCCCAGTGTGTATGCAGTTTTGTTAATTTTGTCTTCCGTTCCCACCAGCACACGATGGCCTTCTCTTCCGAAAAGCAGAATGGGTTTTAAACGTATGCGCAGGACGTTCTGCGTGCATTGGCACACGAGACCTCGATTAATAGTCTCACCCGAAGGAGTTTTGGGGGAAGTTGAGTCGGTACTGATGTTAACTCCAGAAGAAAAATCCTCTTGAACGAGATTCGAACCCGAGTCAGCAGATCACGAGCGCATCACCTTGACCACCAGGCTATCCGTCCCTCACGAGAGAGAGAGAGAGAGAGAAGAGAGAAGAGAGAGAGAGAGAGAGAGAGAGAGAGAAGAGAGAGAGACAGACAGACAGACAGACAGACAAGACAGACAGACAGACAGACAGACAGACAGAGACAGACAGAGAGAGACAGACAAAAGAGACAAACAAAAATAGCAACAGAGACAGAGACATACAGAGAAGAAGAAGAAGAAGAAGAATGAAGAGAAGAAGAAGAAGAAGAAGAAGAAAGAAGAAGAAGAAGAAGAAGAAGAAAGAAGAAGAAGAGAAAAGAAGAGAGAAGAGAGAAGAGAGAGAGAGAGGAGAGAGAGAGAGAGAGAGAGAGAGAGAGAGAGAGAGACAGACAGACAGACAGAAGACAGACAGACAGACAGACAGACAGCAGAGACAGACAGACAGACAGAGAGAGAACTCCCCCACCTCCACCTGCTCCCCTACTTTCAAAATCCAATATTTACTTCAATAAACAACCTACTTTCGCTTCTGTCACTTTCCTTCTCTCTCTCTCAATCCCCCCCCCCCCCCCCCCACCACACACACAACAAAACAAAACCGAAAAAAAGCAAACAAACCTTTAGTCACCCCCTCCCCCCCCCCCACACACACACACATCCACCACCCACCACCCCCACCCCTTTTTTGCAACAAACAAACGACACAATATTCGCCTGCGTGTGTGTGCCTAGTCACGTGACAAGCAAGGCAAGCTTTATGAATAATTCATAGCGTCATCCCCCCCCCTCCCTCCCTCCCCTCCCTCGTTCTCTCCCTCTCTCTCCTCTCTTCTCTCCTTCCCAACCATCCCCCACCCCCACCCCCCACTCCAAAACAGCCATCCCCCCCCCCCCCCCCATCATTCTCTTGGCCCTATAGCACGTGATGGCTGGGTCACCATAGCGACGATAGTCTGACTGGGAAGAGAGAGAGGGAGAGGGGGGGTAGAGTAAGGGTGGGTGGTGATGGAGAGGTGGAGAGGGGTTGTAAGGAGGGGGGGAGGAGGGGATAGGGGGGGGGGGGGGGGGGAGGTGGCAGGAGCGATCGATGCTTCCGACATTGATCAGTGGCTCTTTTCTACCGGTGTCCCGTCAGATTGGGACGCTCCCCCATCAGGATTATTGTCCCGCTGTCTCTTTTTTGCCCCCCTCCCCCACCCAAAAAAAAAAGAAAAAAAAGAAAGAAAAATAAAGGAACAGTTTGTGTGTGTGTGTTTTTTTTTTTCTTTTATATTGGGATAATGGAATAAGCACTCTTGTGCTTTTTTACATCCAGTCCCCCTTGTGTATGCAGTTGTGTAAATATTGTCATCTGTTCCCACCGGCACACGATGGCCTACTCTTACGAAAAGCGGAACAGGATTTAACGTGTGCGCAAGATGTTCTGCGTGCGTTCCGCACGCGGGGCCTCGGTTTATAGTCTCATCCGAAGGATTTTTTTGGGGGGTGGAGTCAGCACTGATGTTAAATGTTATTGTGCATGTGTGCTGATGGGGGGCGTGTGTGGGGCAATGTGCACATGCACGCACACACTTACATAAACCACACATGCACATAAGCGCGCATGTACACTCACATACACACACATTCACTCTCTCAAACATCTATGCATGCACACACATGCGTACATACACAAACATTAGAACCACCGCACACACATACACTATGTACACACGTACGCATGCAAACACACACACATGCACGCACACACACATACGCACACACACGCACACGCACACACACACACACACCGCGCGCCGCGCGCGCACACGTACACACACGCACGCACGCACGCACGCGCACACACACACACACACACACACACACACACACACACACACACACACACACACTTTGTACTTTCTGCTTGATTTTCCAAATACTGTTTTGCAGATTTTGTTTTGCGTTGATTCTAAATCTGCATTACACTGTCTTAATAACTCTACATCAATGGTTAGGCAGAATCTCATTACTGAAATTAATTTTTTGATACATTTTCTCATTCTGAGGGTTCGAATATCACTTCCTGCTGGGTTCCATCTCACTGTGGTCTTTATTTCAATGAAAAGGTTGACAAAGCAGCCAAAAAGGCAGCAAAACATTCTAGCTGTTCAAATGTTTTAGACATTCCTCTTTCTCTTCATGAGGGTTATGCTTTGCTTCAAAGTGTTTGCTGGAAACATGTAAAAAAGAAACATGAAGAGGCTGGCTATTCCCAGCATACTTGTTCAGTTCTTGATATGAGAACATCCTTTGTACTCAGTACGGCTTTCAAAAATCCAGTACTAGAAATATTGTTTCTCTAATCCACAGATTGAAATTAAATGCATTTCGAGCAAAATTTGCCAAAAATGTAAAATGTATATGCGGTGAAAAACTTTCCAATGTTCATGTTTTGTATCATTGTCAAGGTTTAAAAAAGTTCCTACCACCATTTCAAGATAAGTCACTGCAAGAAGTGTTAATCAATCCAAAGTTACTGTGTGAGATAGCATTGTCTCTGATGCGATCCCCAGTATTCTCTTTTTTATAAAGTACTAATGTGAAGATTGTGAAATTATAACACCCTACTGTGGCAATGTACTTTTTGCTTTATTCATGGCAGCCTTTACATGTAGTTTGCAATTGTTCATCTTACAGTTTCAGATTTTAAAGTTCTCTTTTGTTCGATTGTTTTTGTTATTATTTGCATTTCTTATGCCATCTTTTGCAACATTCTTGTTATATATTTTTGTAATCAGTCTTCTTATGTACACAGTTACCAACGCACTTTTTAAAAAAACCCTTATCTCTTTATTGCCCCCCCCCCCCCCCCCCCACCCCAACCTCATCCCTCGTCTAATATCACTTTAAGTGTACAGACGTAAAATCAAAGACACACACACACACACACACACACACACACACACACACACAACACACAACACACACACACACACACACACACACACACACACACACGTGTTCACGTGCTCGATACAAACAACATTTCAAAACACAACACACAGACACAATTGTTTTAAATCAGATCGAAAGTAGCCCCTTTCTACGGTGAAGATGATGAATCAGCGAATAAAGATCGTTCTGGTTAATACCTTAAAACATATAAGTAAGGATGCAGCATATCACACGAGAGGGAGCTTGTTCCACACAGAAGGCAAAAGACAGAAGGAAAATAATATATTGGCTGATTGTTTTCAAAATGGCCTCTAAAAAATGTATGAAGACCAATCTGCATACCATAGAGGTGGTCAAAAAACTCATCTGTGAAGAAGAAGAAGAAGAAGAAGAAGAAGAAGAAGAAGAAGAAGAAGAAGAAGAAGAAGAAGAAGAAGAAGAAGAAGAAGAAGAAGAAGAAAACAAGAAGAAGAAGAAGAAGAAGAAGAAGAAGAAAAGAAGAAGAAGAAGAAGAAGAAGAAGAAGAAAGAAGAAGAAGAAGAAGAAGAAGAAAAGAAGAAGAAGAAGAAGAAGAAGAAGAAGAAGAAGAAGAAGAAGAAGAAGAAGAAGAAGAAGAAGAAGGAAGAGAGAGAGAGAGAGAGAGAGGAGAGAGAGAGAGAGAGAGGAGAGAGAGAGACAGAGACAGAGACAGAGAGAGACAGAGAGAGACAGAGAGAGACAGAGAGAGACAGAGACAGAGACAGAGAAGTAGCCCAAGACTTTTTAGGAAAAAAAAACAGAGCAAAGAAATTTTGGGGCTAATTCTCTTGTCAAATTAAAACCAATGAAGCTAGTTAATAAAAACTTAAAGTTTGATGGTCTAGTGGGGCGCAAATATTATCCTCTAAAAGGTCAACTTAGTTGTTTTGATTTTGTGCTTTTTTCTTTATTTAAGTTTATAAATCATGACAATACTGCAGTTTAAAGATACAGTGTTGAAATGTTGACAATAAAACTTACAACTTAATACACTTAGTAGCAGCATGCATGAAGCCAAACGGGATAGCTCAGTGGTCAGAGTACTCGCTTTCCCCAAGTCAATGTTAAGCAGCGTCCGCGCATGCTTACCAAGTGAATGGTGACCATTTGCACGACTTGGCTTTAGTAGGGTCCCCCAGGTCACCCAGCTGTCAATGGGTACCTGCCCTCTTTAGAGTCAGAGAAGGTAAAGCAGCGAGGGAGGCGAGATGGGCCCCTAGAGAAGATGAGGTCTCTGATGCCTCGCTCCCCTACGACCACATAGGGTATAGGACACCTTTACCTTTACTTATGCATGAGGCCTCCACCATGACAATGCATCTGCCGTGCATGGCAGTGCAGTTTGTGTGCCACCTACAATCCCAGAACCTATACAAGCTTTACTTTTTATTTTTTATTTATTTATTTTATGATTTTATATCAAGGATAATGGAATAAGCACTCATGTGCTTTTATACATCCAGTCCCCGTGTGTATGCAGTTTTCGTAAATCGTGTCATCTGTTCCCACCGGCACACGATGGCCTACTCTTACGAAAAGCGGAACGGGATTTAACGTGTGCGCAAGATGATCTGCGTGCGTTCGCACACGGGGCCTCGGTTTACAGTCTCTAGTCGGGACTCAAGTCTCTGGCAGGTCCTACCACGCTAGACAGGTCATTGGGGGAAGGATCCAGATTAAAGATGAGAGCAACAAAAAAAAGTCCAGGTAAGCAGGAGATAATTGAGGCAAGAGGCGAAAAAAAAAACCCAAAACCTTTTCACACTCCACTTTTAATGTTGGAGTGATGAGAAAATAATTTCGACTCAAAACAATGTTCTAGAAACCAGCGCACTAAATGCACTGCCCCTCAAGAAAGCAATGGCAAACTACTTGTAGTAATCTATTGAGGAGAATCGCTGCATGTACCTGACATTGGTGTCACTGGGTGCAGCTACTACCATCGTAACTCATCTTGCGTAGAACATCTTGCGCACACGTTAAATCCTGTTCCGCTTTTCGTAAGAGTAGGTCATGGTGTGCCGGTGGGAACAGATGAGATTTACAAAACTACATACACACGGGGACTGGATGTAAAAAAGCACAAGAGTGCTTATCCCATTACCCTCGATATAACAGAATTTTTTTTTTTTTATTTTAAGTACCTGGTGATGCTGGCATGTGAGGCAGGTGAGGTGAGATGCGGGGGTACAGACTTCTTGAGCTTTTTCTGTATTCCTACAGTTACACCATATACCTACAGCCCCGAGCCGCTCTGGGACTCCAACTCCCCGATTTTTCCTCAGGGATGGTGTCTAAACACGACACCTGTGTGCATGCTGGTTTGTTATAATTTTGTCATCCGCTCCTACCGGCACACGATGGCCTACTCTTCCGAAAGGTGGAACGGGGTTTTAACGTGTGCGCAAGATGTTCTGCGTGCATTCGCACACGGGGCCTCGGTTTCGAGTCTCATCCGAATGACTGCGACGGTACTGGAACCATTCGTATCGGTCAATGCCCTTCCAATGGATCATTCCGGTGCCGTGGAGAGGGGGGGTCTGCTGCATGGGTAACAGCTTGCCCTCCATACATACTTGCCCAGGCTTTGCGCTCTAAAGACTCTAGTGCAACTCCATAGTCTTCCGAGACTGATGGGTGCCTACTACTACTACTACTACAGTTACACCTGTTTGGGGGAGGAGGGGGTGGAGGTTGCTCCTTTATCTGTCCACCGTTGGCTGAATGACAATACGAATATAAGCCATCCTGGCTCCTTCAGAAAGTTCTTTTGTTTTTTAGCGTACGTTACTAATAGAGGGGATTTCTATCCCCTGGCCTGATGGTAGGATAGATACTGGGGGTTCTTTCAATGTAAAGAGCAGCGACCTCATCTGCTGAAAATTCTGTGCAAGACATGTTCCCCTTTTTCGTGACTCTTCTTTGTTTTTGTACTTTTCCTATATTTTCTATCCCTGTTTATCTGCTCCCCCCC
This sequence comes from Stramonita haemastoma, assembly GCA_030674155.1. NCBI lineage: Eukaryota > Metazoa > Mollusca > Gastropoda > Neogastropoda > Muricidae > Stramonita > Stramonita haemastoma. Next base: position 17,269,623 of record CM060323.1, read on the forward strand.
CCCCCCCCCCCCCCCCCCCCCCCCCCCCCCCCCCCTTTCCTAATTTACTCTCCTGCACTTTTCTCAAGAAAAGCTGACAACCCTCTCTCTCTCTCTCTCTCTCTCTCTCTCTCTCTCTCTCTCTCTCTCTCTCTCTCTCTCTCTCTCTCTCTCTCTCTCTCTCTCTCTCTCTCCCCATTATCCTCGATATAAAAGAATAAATAAATCAAAACAGAATAACTCAAATCTCTCTTGATACATTACAATTATGACATTTTTGCGTATAAGTATTTTGCTCTGGTGACCAGGTAGCAGAAAAAAAAAACCACGTCATCACTGGGATGGGTGTAGGATATTCATTCAACAAGTGTTATTTTCCCATAGGACATTTCAGATGGTTTTTTTTTTAATCACTTTAACGTGTTAGCTATCTTTTTATACGCTTATTTTGCCTTCTGGGGGTGATTAAATAAACTGGAATGGATGGACACCCTAGCACAGCCTGGTTCCATTGACTGTAAGGAATGGCGTAGTTGATGAAGGTTCTACGCCGTTTTAAGTGAGATGGGGTTTTTTGTTGTTTTTCCCTCTCCCAAAATGACGTTGCGGAATATTTGAGGGGATTGGTTGGTATCTTTGACTTTGAACTTTGGGGGTAATTGCTCACGTGAGCTTTTTGAACTGAAGGAGATGACAACCCTGATATGGCCTAGCTACCTAGTCAGCGGAGCAATAAACAGCATGAATAGGAAAAGATATGAGAGGAACGATTTGGTAGTGAAGGGAGTGAACAAGACACATCAATGTCTAGTTTGTGAAAAATGATTTGAAAAGACCATATGTAACCACAATCATTCTCAAAACAGCAACAAGCGAAACAACAATCCCCACCCCACCCCCACCCCTCCACTCACTCCTACCCCTCCTCCCCTCATAAAAAGAAAAGAACAAACAAAAAAGAATATATGAAAAGGAAAAAGGAAAGAAAAGCACCTAAAACAGCTGTAATAGTTATGCATAATGAGAGTTAAAAGTTGAAGATTCAAATTTTGAACTTTAAACCCAATACGAATAAGCAGGCATTTGGCAGGAAAAGTGAATTGTCATTTCTAGATAGGAACTCGTCTCCAATCCAGCATATATTATAACGAGTATACATGTACTTCTTTCTTTGTCGATGTCAAGGGTTGAGAGACATCTACAGCACTATCATTTCTGTTGAATTTTTTTTAATCTCCTTTTCAAAGCTGCAAGCTACAAGTTCAAATTTCAAGTTCAGAAGTCCAAAATTACAAGTTAGATAATAAAAAAGAGCAAGCTAAAACAGAAATGAATGAATGTAAAAAAAATATATATATATCATGAGTCAATGACACTTCAAAATAAATTATGATGTACTCTTAAAATAAATTGGGGAAAAAAGATGAACACATAAGCACTCAATATTAAGCTTTTGGTGACTGTATTGTACTGTAATGTATACCACTTCAAGTCGTGGCAGATTTCTCTGCCTGAAGTTTGGGTCGTTCTCCCAAGGGGGACAGTGCGTCGCCACAAGAGCAGCGCCACCCATTTGTTTTTTCCTGTCTGCAACTATTTTTTTCTGAGTGGCTTTTTCCTACAGAATTTTGCCAGGAACAACTGTCTTGTTACCATGAGTTCTTTTTTGTGC
>CM060323.1:17288773-17306273 GCA_030674155.1 Stramonita haemastoma
GCCAACAAACATTAAGGAAGCATTGAAGGTCGGTCTTAACTGATTTGAAGTGATCTTTTGGAAAGCATGACTTTGTTGTTATGGTGACTGAACTGTTATACATATTACATGCACACACGACACAGACAGACACAGACAGACAACAGACGACAGACAGACAGACAGACACACACACACACACACACACACACACAACACACAACACACAACACACAACACACACACACACACACACACACACACACACACACACACACACACACACACGAAATGCGTCGAATATATTGTTTTCAGCATGCCATACGCTATACGCTTGTTGCTGCTCTCAGTATGTGTATGTTTAGTACTTAATATGTCTTCTGAATACAGATTTGTCCAAACACAAACACAACTAACCAAACAAAAGGCACTTGCATTGCTTGTATTGTCATTGTTGTTATCATCAATAACAGTTGTAGCAGTGGCGACAGCAGCAGTAGGACTGAAACAAAGAAAAAGAACATATCAATCGTTTTCATAATCGTCATCAACTCTCTTGTCAGTTTTACTTACAACATCAAGTAGGGAACGAAGTCATTATCTATCCAGATGTATTTTTCATTCTTTTAATAGAAGGAAGGAATTGTTATGTCAGAATATTCTTTAATGATGGTGTGTTAAAGATTTGTATTTACAAGTATGAAAGTATGAAAGTATTAAAATGTTGTATATGGACTGATACCGAGTGGGTGTCTGCTAACTAAAATAGCGATGCAGTGTAACATGAATGTGCATGAAACTCTAAACTTGTTCTAGATGATATGGCCATTGCGATCACTAGCCTCAAAGAATATGTTTGTTTTTTTCTTTTTTGATCACATTTTGCATACCATTCTACTGGTTTTCCTTATTCCCCCCAAGCTCCGTGTATTGTGGCCTAAGGCCGATGTACATATTAAAACTGTTCTCTCCTCTCTCTCTCTCTCTCTCTCTCTCTCTCTCCCTCTCCCTCTCCTCTCTCTCTCTCTCCTCTCTCTCTCTCTCTCTCTCTCTCTCCTCACACACACACACACACACACACACACACACACAACAGCGTGCGCGCGCGCGCGCGCGCGCGTGCGCGCTCGTGCATATTCATTGCGTATTTCGCATCAAAGGCTTTTTCCTTTATCAACAAAAAGGTGTTTTTTTTCTGTCATTCATGGGTTGTTTTCTTTACTCTGTGGCCACACCTGTTTTCCTTTTCATGTGATTTTATTCACTCTTTGTTGTCTTTGTTGTTGTTGTTGCTTTGTTCTGGGCTTTTTTCTTGTTGATTATTTGGTTCACGAGGATAATCACTCAAGAATTCTTAGAAACTGTAATATAAGACTCTTTCCTTCTCCTAGTTTCTGTTACACACACACATACACACACATACACATACACAACACACACACATACACACACACATACACACCACAGGTACACACACATACCACACACAACGGACACACGCACGCACGCACCCAAGCACAGAAACAATCACACACACACACACACACACACACACACACACACACACACACACACACACACACACACACACACACACACACACCGTCACCACCACCACCACCACCTTCCCCCCACCCACATCCCTCACACAAAGTTATCCTTTTTATTTCTTTATTTTTAATCTTTGTGAAGGAGGGCATACAATTCTGTTCCCACCCAAATTTAAAGATATTTTCAAAATCACAAAGGAAATCTGCATTTTCCTCATTCTTCGAGGCCACACGTGCATTTAACCTGGTTAGAAATATTTTCCTCCTCTGCTTTGGGTACACTCATACATATTGCACTAGTCTTCCTGTTTCTGAATAACCCTTAAAAGCACACAACCACACAGCAATCACTGCGCACAAGTGCGCGTGTGCGAACGAGTGCGCGTGTGCGAACGCTCGCGTGCGCGTGCACGCGCACACACCTACACACACACACACCAACACACACACACATACACACACACACACACTTTTCGTAAGAATAGGCCATTGTGAGCCGGTGGGTACAGATGACAATGTCATGATTTACAAAACTGCATACACACGGGGACTGGATGTAAAATAAAAAGCACATGAGTACTTATTCCATTATCCTCGATATAAAAGAATAAATAAATAAATAAAATATATAAAATAAACAGAGAGAGAGAGAGAGAGAGAGGGGGGGGGGGGGGGTGTTACGCACATATAATCGTTACGCATTCGGCACCAAAATGTTTTTCCTTAGTCAACGAAAAATGTATTTCCTGTAGCGTTGATCTTTTCTATCCTATTCTTTTTCTGTCTTTTTTTTTTCGTTATACTCGGTGCTCACATCAACCACCACAAGTTTTCCTGATTTCTGTTGGCAAGAATAACAATTATTCTGAGAAATTGCAGGAATCTTTCCTCCTCCTCTTGGCATATAAACGTTTAGTTCACGCACGCGACGCAGCAGCACGCACGCACGCACGCACGCGCACACACATACACACACACACACACACACACACACACACACACACACACACACACACACACACACACACACACACACACACACTCACACGCACACTTTTAGACGAATTAAAAAGGAGGATAGAGATAAGTGTTTGTACCGAAACTACAGCTTTTTTTTTTTAATTCACTGACCGAAACCTCCATTTTCCTCACTCGTCAAAACTACACCTGTGTATTTTACCTTGTTACATATCTTTTCCTCCTTTCCTTTTTTTAAGGGGGGGGGGAGGGTGGTTACATGCATTTCCTCTTTTTTGCTGCCTCATCTTCTGTGACGTCTCCGTCCTGCTGTTCCCACGCCGCTCATTTCAATCTCCCCGCCACAGCCATACCCAAGATTCCTTATATCTCATCCTCAGGTTTGAAGTCCACAGGAAGTCCATCAATATCAGGCCGCCGTGGAGCCACCAGCCGGAGGGGCCCTGCACGGCTGCTGGGTCACTCTGGTGTTTTTGATGTTTTGTTCTTGTTTTTTTTTTCTGTTTTAACTTTGCTGTTTGCTTTTGTTTCTTCTTTTTTATATGAAGTATGAATGTAAAAGAAAGGATAATATTGTCACCTGATATGATTGTTTGACTTGTATCATTCTTCTTTTTTCTATGACTAATTTTTTTTTTTTAAGAAAAAAAAAAAAAAAACCTACCACCTCAAGTACATGTGCGCCTGCGGATATGTGCTTATAAATATAAGTGTGAGTAAGTGTGTGTGTGTGTGTGTGTGTGTGGTGTGTGTGTGTGTGGTGTGTGTGTGTGTGTGTGTGTGTGTGTGTGTGTGTGATTTGTATGTGCATTTGCCTGCGAGCGTGCATGCATGAGTGAGTTGCGTATATGTATGTATGTATGTATGTATGTATGTATGTATGTATGTATGTATGTATGTATGTATGTATGTGTGTGTGTGTGTGTGTGTGTGTGTGTGTGTGTGTGTGTGTGTGTGTGTGTGTGTGTGTGTGTGTGTGTGTAACCTACGTGTAGGAGTGAGTTTTACGTGTATTATTATCATATTATTATCACTATTGTTGATATTATTCTTATTATCATCATTATAACCATTGTATTATCTTTAGTTCCTTCTGAGTTCATTTTGTTGTTATGAGTTGTTTCAATGTTGTAGCTAAGTATTTTTGGGTGGACTTTTCTTGGTTGCTAAGTTGTTTTTTTCATTATGTTTCTTCGGTTGCTCTTTATCTATTAACGCTTCTCTTTTTCTTTTATAATCAAAATCATTTTATTGTGGCTTCTGATTTTCGTCTTCTGAAAGTGTGCATTTTTATTATCTTATTATGTATAATGTCCTTATTCTTTTATGTTGTTTGGTACTGCATATAGTTTTACTGTTTAGTATTTTTTTATTTGATGTTTTCCCTGAAAAGGGCGGGGACTGGATGTAAAAAAGCACATGAGTGCTTATCTATTATCCTCGAATAAAAGAATTTTGCCTTGCCTTGGTGGGTGTTCAGCGGTGCCTGCTCTGAGCTAACATACGCAGGACACACAATGCATATTCTCTATCTCGCTGTCCCTGTATGTTCCCCCAGCTTAACACTCTAGGAGTCATGTAGAATATGCACTCTGCCTCACACATTGCATCTGGGAATCACTGTGAGAATGTTAAGTACACACACTGGATGAGAGCAGTTTGCGTGTACGGCTGTTTACAAGTCATTAGCCATATAGGCAGCCATACTCTGGCTTCAGAGGGTGTTTCTTTGTCCTTTACTAGAAGACATGACGGTTCTTATGCTAAGAACTCATGATGGCTGAAGATAATATCAACATTTCTTCTTTTTCGTCGTCGTCGAACGCCCAGACAGCAACTGTTCTTGTCTGACCATATGAGCGAAAAATACGTTGCGCTGCCGTCAAGCCCCTGACAAGTCAGACCCAGCGCATCCGACTTAGACATAGGGGAGAATGGTCATCTTTAAGCCTTTCTGGAAAATAAAAAGGCAGAAGAATGGACCACAAAGGCAGACAATATACAAAGAAAGGGGTGACAGGAAGAAAAAGAACAAGGCAGAAACAAAAGCGAGGGATAGAAAAGAGGGGATTCCTAGCACAGAATTTCGAGAAAGTGGGGGATGTTATTTATACTGAAAGGCCCCCATCATTCCCAACGGAGGAATCTCAACATTTTGAAGCTTAGCTCCATTATAATTAATGTATGGGCCTTGGAACTTAGCCTGTATCAATAACTGGCAAAGCCTTTGGCCTGGCCCAGATGTTTTCATGTATTTTATATATGTATGTATCCAGGATTCTGTTCTTGTATGTCGTTGTTCGTTCTTTTCTCTCTCTCTCTCTCTCTCTCCCCCTTCTCTCTCATCTCTCTCTCTCTCTCTCTCTCTCCTCTCCCCTCTCTCTCTCTCTCATCTCTCTCCCCTCTCTCTTTTTCCTTCTATCATTCTGGTCACGTTGATCTGAAGGACACACACGCATCAAGGACAAGCAATCGTATGCTCATGCACTTTTCCTGATATCTTTTCCTTTCCGTCTTTCCTTCTTTCTATTTTTCCTGTCTTTTTCTTTCTGATTTTTGTTTTGTTTTATCGTTCCCCTTTTGTTTGGTTGTTGCGCGTTTTCTTTTTATCCAACTCCAAAATATCTGTCTCTTTCTCGGTCTCTATTTGTCTGTCTCACTCTTTTTTTTTGCTTTTACTCTTTTCTCTTTCACGCGTGCACACACCACCACTCTCACTCACCCTCTCTCTCTCTCTCTCTCTCTCTCTCTCTCTCCTCTCTCTCTCTCTCTCTCTCTCTCTCCTCTCTCTCTCTCTCTCTCTCTCTCTCTCACCTCCTCTCTCTCTCTCTTCCTCTCACTCTCTCTCTCTCTCTCTCTCTCTCTCCTCTCTCCTCTCTCTCTCTCCTCCTCTCTCTCTCTCTCTTCCTCTCTCTCTCTCTCCTCTCTCTCTCTCTCTCTCTCTCTCCTCTCTCCTCTCTCCTCTCTCTCTCTCCTCTCTCTCTCTCTCTCTCTCTCTCTTCTCTCCCACACACACACACACAAATCTATCCACCTACAAACACACACACAAACACACGCACACACATACATACACAGTCATATCCTCCTATACGCGTGCGCGCCCACGCGCGCACACGTCACACACATACATCCACCTGTACACGTACGTACACGCACACCAACACACACACAACCCACACCCACCCACATCCACACACACCCACACACCCCCACACATACCAACCCCCCCCCCCCCCCCCCCACACACACACACACACACACGCATACACACACACAGAGACTGTTTTGTTGATGAATTCTATCTTGATCAACAAGCCTAAGCGGGGAGTCAGGGGCGGGGCTCGTGACGTGCTAAAAGCAACCCACGCCATATAAAGATACTAACTCTGGGTTACTTCCGCTTCCACGGTCTATTATAGGGAGAGAGAGAGAGGGAGGAGAGAGTGAGAGGGAGAAAGAGGGAGAGAGAGAGAGAGAGAGAGAGAGAGAGAGAGAGAGAGAGAGAGAGGAGAGAGAGAGAGAGAGAGAGAGAGAGAGAAGAGAGAGAGAGAGAGAGAGGGAGGGAGAGGGAGGGGAGGGGGGAGGGAGAGAGGGAGAGGGAGAGAGAGAGAGAGAGAGAGAGAGAGAGAGAGAGACAGACAGACAGACAGACAGACAGACAGACAGACAGACAGACAGACAGACATAGGGCAGAGAGAGAGAGACAGACAAACAGAGACAGACATAGGACACAGAGACAGACAGACAGACAGACATAGGGCACAGAGAGAGAGAGACATACATACAGACAGATAGATAGACAGACAGACAGACAGACAGAGACAGGCATAGAGGGAGAGAGAAAGAGAGAGAATGAGGAAGAGAGAGAGAGAGGGGGGGGGGGGGCAAGAGAGAGACAGAGATACAGAGACACAGAGATACAGAGCGAGAAAGAGAGTGACAGACAGAGAGACAGAGAGACACAGACAGAGAAAGAGACAGACAGAGAAAAAGACAACAAACAAGAAAGAAAGAGAATGTCCTACTGCAGTGCACTGCGCTGCACTACACTACACTACATTGCACTACACTGCACTACACTGCAATGCACTACACTGCACTGCACTACACTACACTACACTGCACTACACTGCACTGCACTGCACTGCACTACACTACACTGCACTGCACTGCACTACAACTACACTGCACTGCACTGTTCTGTTCTGCACTAGCACCGTTCTACTCTGGCAGCTGAGTCATCAGTAATTAGCACTGGAGTGGCGAGCGCCAGGCCCCCCCTGACAGCTAATCGATGCCAATGAAGGATGAACAAACCATCCTCCCTCATTCCTTCTTTCCTTTTCGTCCTCCCTCCCTCCCTCCCTCCTTCCTTTTCTTCCTCCCTCCCTCCCTCCTTCCTTCCTTCTTTCCTTCCTTCCTTCCATCCATCCTTCCTTTATCCTTCATCCTATGCCCCCCTCACTCTCTCTCTCTCTCTCTCTCTCTCTCTCTCTCTCTCTCTCTCTCTCCTCTCTCTCTCTCTCTCTCTCTCTCTCTCTCTCTCTCTCACTCTCTCTCTCCCCTTCCTTCTTTCCATCCTCCCTTCATTCTTTATCCTATGCCCCCCCAACCTCTCTCTCTCTCTGTCTCTCTCTCTGTCTCTCTCTCTCTCTGTCTGTCTCTGTCTGTCTGTCTGCCTGTCTGTCTGTCTGTCTGTCTGTCTGTCTGTCTGTCTGTCTGTCTGTCTGTCTGTCTGTCTCTCTCTCTCTCTCTCCTCTCTCTCCCTCTCTCTCTCTCCTCTCTCTCTTCTCTCCTCTCTCTCTCACTCCTCTCTCTCTCTCCCTCTCTCTCTCTCTCTCTCTCTCTCTCTGTCTCTCTCTCTCCCTCCCCCCATTTCATTTTATGCCAGGCAAACACACACATAATTATACACAGGCACACACACACACACGCCGCGCGCGCCTGTGCGCGTACACATACACACACACACACACACACACACACACACACACACACACACACACACACACATACACACACACAAACACACAAACGCACACAAAATGTATGCATATATTCAGGCACACACATAAACATGTATACACGCATGCAAGTACACACACATACATGCGTACATTCAGGCACACACAAACATGTATGCATACAATAATGCAAGTACACACACAGACACACGTATGCATAAATGCAGGCACACGCACACACATACACAAAGACTTACACGCAAGCACACACAGACACACAAAAACAGACACACACACACACACACACACACACACACACACACACACACACACACACACACACACACACACACACACACACACACACCACACACACACACACACACACACACCTCGGATTTTTGCGTCAGCCTCTTCTAATCCCCTCATCCCCCCCCCCTTTTTTTAAAGTGTGCTCTCTCTCTCTCTCTCTCTCTCTCTCTCTCTCCTCTCTCTCCTCTCTCCTCTCTCTCTCTCCTCCTCTTCCTCTCTCTCCTCTCTCCTCTCTCCTCTCTCTCTTCTCTTTCCCTCTCTCTCTCCTCTCTCTCTGTCAGTCTCCCCTGTCTCTGTCTCTCTTTCTCTCTCCCTGCCCCCTCTTCTCCCCCCCCTCTCTCCTCTGTCTCTTTCTCTGTCTCTCTCTCTGTGTGTCTCTTTCTCTTCTCTCTTCTCTCCTTCTGTGTCCTCTCAGCTCTCTGTCTCCCCTCTCTCTCTCTCTGCCTTTCTTGCCCCCCACCCCCCCCTCCCCTCTCCTTTCTATTTCCAACCCCTCTCTTCCCTATTGTATGGAGTAACCCTTTTATCCCTTTTTCCTTTGCATCTCTCGTCATTTCAATCTATTGTTAAAGGAACAAACAAAAAACGAAAGAAACAAAATATTCACACTGATGGTGAAGAGAGACGGAAGGTTTAGGTTGAGACCTAGGCAGCTGTTTCCCTTGTGTGTGTGTGTTGTGTGTGTGTGTGTGTGTGTGTGTGTGTGTGTGTGTGTGTTGTGTGTGTGTGTGTGTGTGTGTGTGTGTGTGTGTGTGTTGCGTGTGTCGTGTGTGCGTGTGGTATGGTATGTATGTGGTGTGTGTAGGGGGGTAACTCTTTGTGTGTGTGTGTGAGTGTGTGTGTATGTGTGTGTGCGTGTGCGTGTGCTGTGTGTGTGTGCTTGTGTGTGTGTGCGTGCGTGCACGTGTGTGTGTGGGAGTGGTGGGGGGTGGGATGGGGTTTCAAGGTAAAAAGACACACACACACAGACAGACAGACAGACAGACAAACACACACACACACACACACATGTAGGCCATTGTGTGCCAGTAGGAACAGATGACAAAGTTTACCAAACCGGATACACACGGGGACTGAATGTAAAAAAAAGCACACGCGTGCTCATTCCATTATCCTCGATATAAAAGAATAAAAGAAAACACACATACACACCCACCACTACCACTACCACAACCACCACCACCACCACCACCACCACAACCACAGCCACCGCCAACAAAAACAGAAATAGAAGCAACAACACCATCACCATAAAATCTACTACCCCCTTCCCCCCCACTAACACCACTCCACCACCACCACCACCACCATAAACATCCCTCCAACCACCATAACACCACCATCACCAAGACCCCCCTCCCACCACCACCACCACCACAACCACAACCACACTCACCCCCCTACATGCACACTGACATAGAAATAGAGAACTAGCACGCACAGTTCTCATTACTTAAGAAGACAAATAGGGACAACGATAAAAACAACACAACATACTCCGAGTCTCAACCATCAAACAAGAAACAAAATTTTAGAAATTAGGATAAAATACAACCAAAAAAAAATAATAATAAAAGTAACGGAAATGCTCCCGGCCACAATCATAAAGCACATCACATCAGACAGAAAAACTTAACAAAAAAAAGACAAGACCAAAAAAAAAAAAAAAGAACAGACAGGGACAGTCGGACAACAAAAGAAAGGGATTTATTTAAATAACCAACATTGAAAAAAAAAATGAAACGAAAGCACTGGTACAAACACATACACAGATACAGACAGAAACACTCATTCACACACACACACACACACACACACACACACACACACACACACACACACACACACACACACACACACACACACACACACACACTAATCTAATATCACTTCGAGTGAAAATACTCAATATCAAAAATCCGAACGAACAAACATACACATCCGCACGCGCACACACAAATACACACACGCACGCACACACAAACAGACAAACGTACACACGGACACGCACACGCACAAACAGAGACACACACAGATACAGACACAGATACACACACGCGCGCGCGCATGCGCGCACGCACACACTGACGCACACATATTTGCTTCTTCTACAAACTCTCTCTCTCCTCTCTCTCTCTCTCTCTCTCTCTCTCTCTCCTCTCTCTCTCTCTCTCTCTCTCTCTCTCTCTCTCTCTCTCTCTCTCTCTCTCTCTTCTCTCTCAGCACTGCCAGGAAGCCAAAACACTAAGATGGAAAAGAAGCACACCTGATTAAGGCTTGACCTCTTCAATTCTTTTTGTTTGTTTTAATTCAGTAACACTGTCTGCCATATCACCCAACGCAATCCTTATCATTGTCCGTCCATCATCTCCCCTCCCTCCCTCCCCCCCCCCCTCTCTGTCTGTCTGTCTGTCTGTCTGTTTGTCTCTGTTTCTCTCTCTGTCTCTCTCTCCACCTATCTCTATCCCCCTCTCTCTCTCTGCCTCCACCTGTCTTTCTACCACCACCTCTCTCTCTCTCTCTCTCTCTCTCTCTCCTCTCTCTCTCTCTCTCTCTCTCTCTCTCTCTCTCTCTCTCTCTCCTCTCTCTCTCTCTCTCTCTCTCTCTCTCTCTCTTCACCGCCCCTCTCTCTCTCTCCCCTCTCGCTCTTCTCTCTCTCTACTCTCTGTTCTCTTCCACCCCCCTTCTCTTTCCCCCCCCCACCACTCTCTCTCTCTCTCTCTCTTTCTCTCTCCCTCTCTCTCCTCTCTACTCTCCTCTCTCTCTCTCTCTCTCTCTCTCAGCCTCCATCCCCTCTCTCTCCTCATCCTCGACCCCCCCCTCCCCCCACCCCCTCTCTCCCAGCCTTCCTATCTGCGTGCTTGAGAAGCTTCCCATGTATTTACCCCTCCCCCTCCCCACTCTCAGTCTAGTCCCCACCGTCCCTGGGGGGACATTTTTTTGACAGTAATCCCGGCAGTTTTTCCTCCCTGCTCTCTCTCTCCCAGGGGAGTCTTGATATGATCGATTTTTTTCTCTCTCTTTTTTTTCTTTTTTTTGTGTTTTTGTTTTGTTTTAAAGATGCAGTTGTTTGTGAGGGTTGTTTTTTTTTGTTTTTTTTAACTTGTACTGGTGTTGTTTTTGGTGTGTTTTTTCTTTTGTTTATTCTCTGTGGGGCAAGTTGGGGTGGGGGTGGGGGTGAGTGTAGGGGATGCGGGAGTGTGTGTGGGGGGGAGTGTGTGTATGTGTGTGTGTAGGGGGGGGGGGTGAGTGAGTGGGTGTGTGTTAGTGTGGTGTGTGTGTGTGTGTGTGTGTGTGTGTGTGTGTGTGTGTGTGTGTGTGTGTGTGTGTGCAAGTGTGTGTGTGCAAGTGTGTGTGTGCAAGTGTGTATGTAAGTGTGTGCTCTCTCTCTCTCTCTCTCTCTCTCTCTCTCTCTCTCTCTCTCTCTCTCTCTCTCTCTCTCTCTCTCTCTCTCTCTTACCAGACTTAAGCCTAAAATGCTCAGTTTTGTGATACTGGTATCAGGCTTTAGCACTTTTCTTTTTTTCTCTTTTTTTTCTCTGTGTTACATAAGGAGTTTGAGTTTGAATCCCACATACCCCTTTAAGCCACGGCACATTTTTCTGTGAAAAATCCAGGCTGCTCTCTCCGGGGAGAGTGCGTCGCCACAAAAGGAGCGCCACCCTTTCTTTTTTTTTGTCTTTTCCTGTCTGCATGTATATTTTGGTTTCCTATCAGCAACGGCTTTTTTTCTACAGAATTTTGCCGGGGACAACTCTCTTCTTTCCGTGGGTTCTTTTACCTGCACTAAAAGAATACTGCACCTAGAACCTCGGTTTATCGTCTCATCCGAAAGACTAGTACCCAGGCCACCCACTCATGGTCTAGTGGATGGTGGGGAAAAGTTTCGGGCACAAACGGAGATCGAACCATCACACATTTGAAACCCAGACTTTCGATTTCTGGGCAGGTGCGTTATACCTCTAGACCACCGATCCGCCACATTCAATGCTGGTCATGATTTTTGACATGTGAATTGAAAGGACAGACTTGATTAAAGCACCTACTGAAAAGTTTTGCGGCTTTGCTTGCCCCAAAATCTTGAGGTGAGGGGAAAGAGGGTATTATGGAATTTGTAGAAACGCTGAATCTTGTAAAGCAAACAAATCGAAACTATAGTGTCCGTCTCAACATATAAGTTGTGTCAGAAAAAGAGGGGGAGGTCAGTGAATTGTTTGCTTTGAAGATCTCCCGGGGTGTGAAAATGACATGGGGGGGGGGGGGGGGGCACTTTTCAAGTTGGTGACACCGGGGATCCAGCTGCATCGTCAATGGACTGGAGTAGAGCTTTGTTCCGGGTGTTCTTTTTTCTGTAGTGTGTGTGTGTGTGTGTGTGTGTGTGTGTGTGTGTGTGTGTGTGTGTGTGTGTGTGTGTGTGTGTGTGTGTGTGTGTGTGACTGAGCTTGTATGATTGTGTGGTGTTGTGTGTGTGTGTGTGGTGTGTGTGTGTGTGTGTGTGTGTGTGTGTGTGTGTGTGTTGTGTGTGTGTGTGTGTTGTGTGTGTGTGTGATGTGGTTGTTGTGTGTGTGTTGTGTGTGTGTGGACTGAGCTTGTTATGATTGTGTGTGTGTGTGTTTGTGTGTGTACTTGTGTGCTTTCCTAATCTGTGTGTTTCTTTTTTTTCCTATTCTGTGTGTGTGTGTGTGTGTGTGTGTGTGTGTGTGTGTGTGTGTGTGTGTATGACTGAGCTTGTTATGATTGTGTGTGTGTGTGTTTGTGTGTGTACTTGTGTGCTTTCCTAATCTGTGTGTTTCTTTTTTTTTCCGATTCTGTGTGTATGTTTGTGTGTGTGTGTGTTGTGTGTGTTTTGTGTGTGAGTGTTTTGTGTGCGTGAGCGCGTGCGTGCGTGCATGCGCGAGCGCGTGCGCGCGTGGTAGTTGATGGGCGCCAGGCGCCCGTGTGAACGTTAAAGCCTGGGCGTGTGTCCATGGGCGAATTGGATGAAAACGGACAAAAGAAACGGGGCCCCAAACCACATTATTTTGTTTGCATTATTGCTAATGTTACTACGGGTGGGGTGGGCAGGAGGCGTTTTTATTTTATCTTTTTTTTTGCTGTTGCCCTTTTTGATATTTTCAATACATTAAAGGGATGAGTATGGGCAGTGCGTTGCTGATACAATAACAATAACATCAAACAGGACCAAAAAAAACGTTAAGAGAAGACAAATAAGTAGGAAAAGGCCACCACGTTTATGACTACTTCTACTACTGGCTTGTGTCCTTTTGATATTTTCAATACATTCAAGGAATGAGTATGGGCAGTGTGTTGCGGACATAACAATAACATCAAACATGACAAAAAATATTAAGAGAAGACAAATAAGTAGAGAGGAAGAAAAAAACACCCACCACTTTTATTACAGCTAGAATTGCGAGCGGAGAAGAAGAGAATATTGAACCCCCAACCTTTCAGATCCCTCGACTCATAGGCTGTGCCAAAATGGGCAATACTATGCCAAAGTGGCTTTGACACAAAGCTGCAGTGGTGGTGTGCTAGTGTGCCAACTGGATTTTTTTAGTATCATTACTTCTCTTTTTTTGTTTTTTAAATATTTTTTTTTATTTTGTGGATAATGGAATAAGGCAGTCATGTGCTTCGATGGCGATGTTAGATGGTGATGGAGATGGGGATGGGATGGGAGGGGGGATGGAGGGAAGGAAGGAGGATGTTTAGAGTTCCAGAGATGGCTGTGGTGAGACTGGTGCTGGGGGTGATTCTACTGCTACTACTACTGCTGCTACTACTACTGCTGCTACCTGCTGTCTGCTGCTACTTCTGTTGCTATTACTTCTGCTGCTGCTGCTTCTAAAACTACGACTACTACTATTACTGCTGCTTCTACTGGTTCTACTACTGCTGCTGTTACTGCGTGTGTGAAAGAAGAAATGGGTTCTACTGACAGCAAAAATAATGCAAGAAGAAGTTGTTTGAAACAGTAGCCCTCTGCCTCTCTGTTTTACATGCCAATGTTAATATTTGTCTTATTTTCTATTGTCTATCTTGTCTTATCTATCTTATCTTTCTTTTGTTCGTTGTCTTCGACGATGACCTCCAAAACAGCAGAGGAAGCAGCTGCTGTTTCGGAAACTGGGCAGAAATTTGATTGATTACAGTGGATGTGCCTTGCCCACAGTACACCCCCACTCTCAGGCCAAGAGGGCATAAGGACAGTCAGTTTTGAAGATGTTCTCCAAAGGCCAACTAGCCCTCGGGGATGCAACACAGAAGGACTGTGCAAGTCAAGCCTCCTAGTCAGAGAGTCATAGTCGATCACAAGCTGTAAAGTGGAATTCCATGAGTGGGAAAGCCACTGATCATACAGCCCCTAACTTTGCTGTTGCCCCCAGCATCAATCGTTTAATCAAGAACTGTGATGAAGTCCAGGCGCTGAAGGCATTATTGACAAACGTGTGTGTGTGTGGGGGCGCGGGGGGGGGGGGGTACAATATAAATATAAATTCCATAGTTATTACTATTATTATCAGGATTAGTATCATTAGTATTAATATTATCATTAAAGTAGTGAAGGAGATTTTTTTATAGCGTAAAGCGCAATATAAATTCCGTAGTTATTACTATTATTATCAGGACTAGTATCATTAGTATTAATGTTATCATTAAAGTAGCGGAGGATAAACAAATGCAGATAACCACTTACAACTTCTCAACCATTTTGTAAATGATTTATCAAAGATTCAATAATAATGAAATTAAAATAAAAAATGAATTCTAAGAGACAAAGTCTTTCAGTAGCAGTATTTTAGGCATTTTTTTTTAGTAGGAACCATGCCTTTGGACTGATCTGACTCGAGTTTCAGCTCCTGAATGAGCCCTCATCAATATCCCAGTGGTGATTGAAACTCCACCTGCTGTGGTACCTTACAGGAGTCACTTTTCAGAATTTAAAAGTGTCAGTTGCATTCACAAGAATATTAATTGGATATCCCTGTGCTCTTTTAAAGTTGCCAACGAAAGACTATGATAAAAAGAGAAAGAAAATATGCTTAGAATGTATGTTGCAACCAAAAATATGAATATGAGAAAATAAACACCTAGTGAATCCTTGTACCTTATGTTTGGGGATCCTATTGAAAGAATTCAAGGAGGTCATAAGTTTGTATCCGGCCATATGGTCGTCTTAGCTAGATAATAACCCAAACATTGCCATACAGTTAAAGTGCAAGCACTGTAATTATTATCATAGTGTAATCTAGCATCTCCTCTTCTTTTTTTACACACATCTTTCATCTCACAAAATTTCTATTTCAAAAACGGAAAAAACACACCATATAATAAACTGCATCACTGAGCAATGCATTTTAGTTCCTACTTGCCTGCATAATTTTTCATTTACATAAACATGATGACAGATCCTACATATCTGAGCAGTGTCAAAATGTAGTCACGTTTCTCCTACCAAAAGCAAGCAACCAAAAAAAACAATCTATGTCTAAAATAAAATAAAAAGATAAATAACACCAAAAAAAAAATTAACCAAATAAAACAAACACCACAGACACAAATCAAATCAAAACAAAACAAAACAAATAAATAAAAAAAAAAATACAAAACCAACAAACCATACTGCATCGATCTGCAACAAAAAAATTCCCCAACAACAACAAAAAACAAAACCAAAAAATACAAAAAAAAACTTTCTTCTACAAAATATGTGCTTTTGGTATTGAACCCCCCCCCCCCCCCACCCCCCACCACCCCACCACCTCACTACCACCCAACCTCCACCTTCTCTGTCACAACTACTACACCCCACAGCCCACCTACTTCCACCTCCATCCTCCAACTTACTACCACCACCCCCCCCCCCACACACACACACACACACACTACCACCCACCACCCTCTCCCCCTCACCTTCTCGATGTATACATCATTCCCTCACCCTCTATCCCCCCAGAAGATAATAAACAGACAAGCCTCAGTATATAGTACGTACCCACCCTATCAGGGTGACTATCGACTAAGACTAACAACCTCGATGCTCTGTTCAGGGTGTGTCACTCAAGTAGGGCGTCAGTATTATTGACTGATGGAGGTGTAAGGGTTTTTTTACGTGTATGACCTAAATCTTGAGGTCATTGTGGTGGTGATGATCTCATTTGTTTGTTGTTGGGTTTGTGTTGTTTTTTTAAAAGAAAACGTCTTATTTTTTGTGTATTTGTTGGTTTTTTTTGTCAGTTTTTAATTTTTATTAGAATGTTTTTGTATAAGTGTTGGTGTTGTGTGTGTGTGTGTGTGTGTGTGTGTTAGTGTGTCACAGACAAGGTGTGACTTCAAGGTTGTGTGTATGTGTGTGTGTGTGGGGGGTGTGTGTGTGTGGGGGGGGGGTGGGTTGTGTGTGTGTGTGTGTGTGTGTTGTGAGTGTGTGTGTGTCTGTCTGTCTGTCTGTGTGTGTGTGTTGTGTCTAGTGTGTGTGCTGTTTGTTTGTTTTGCCTTGGTTTGTATTTTTTGTTTTCTTGACAAAGAGCACAAATATCTGGGATAAGATTGGAGAATGTCTGCTTTTTGTGTAAAATAATTAGTCACTGTGCACTACTTTCAATCTTCATGGTTTCGTACCGTCTGTGTATCTTTCTACTTAAAGAGTCTGAAGTTTCTGTCAATTTATCGGACTTTGCCAGTCTGTCTGTCTGTCTGTCTTCGTCTGTCTGTCTGTCTGTCTGTCTGTCTTCTGTCTTCTGTCTGTCTGTCTGTCTGTTGTCTCTCTCTCTCTCTTCTCTCTCTCTCTCTGCTCTCTCCTCATCTCTCTCTCTCTCTCTGCTCTCTCTCTCTCTCTCCTCCTCTCTTTCCATCTCTGTGTGTGTGGTGTGCGCGTGCGTGTGAGTGTATGTAATATATATATAATATATATATATATATATATATATATTATATATATATTAAGTATATGCTACATATTTATATGTGCACTCTGTGTGGACACAACCCTTCATGCATACATACTGTGCATGGATGTGTCTGTGTGATGCTGAGATACATGCAAGCAATTCGAATTCCTGTGTGTGTGTGTGTGTGTGTGTGTGTGTGTGTGTGTGTGTGTGTGTGTGTGTGTGTGTGTGTGTGTGTGTGTGGGGCGCACGCGCGTGTTGGAGTCTCCTTATGTATCATAAGATATTGTAATATTGTCTGCATGCGTGTACGTGCAGTCACATTGTGACACAACCAAAAGGTATTATGATAAAACACACACATACACAAACATCCATCCAACACCCTCCCAGCTACCCACCCACCCAACCCCCACACTCACACGCGCATGCACACACCACACACACACACACACACACACACACACACGCATGCACACACACCCATCCATCCCCCCACCTCCTCTCTCACTCACTCACACACACACACATACACACACACACACACACACACACACACACACACACACACACACACACACACACACACCAGAGAAAACAGCCACGTGCATACACATAAGCACAGGCCTGATATGAGGAAAAGGGAATTGGGAGAGTGGAAAAAAAGTATCACATCTCCATGTGCACAGCTGTGCTGCACGTGCGTGTGTCCTGTCATGTATCAGCTTCACACAATACTAAGGACACGTTTTGCCAGTGGTCTAGTGGCAATGCCCTTGTCTAAACAAACGAAATATAACACGTTCAATCCTTGTTAGAATCG
>CM060323.1:17321273-17330683 GCA_030674155.1 Stramonita haemastoma
GTCTGTCACTCACAATCAGTCTCTTTGTGTCTTTGTGTCCCCAGAACCCATCAAAATTGCACTGAACGTACTCATAATATGCTTTGAATGATACATGGACAATTGTTGGATAAGAGATGGGGGGGAAGAGAGAGAGAGAGAGAGAGAGAGAGAGAGAGAGAGAGAGAGAGAGAGAGAGAGAGAGAGAGAGAGAGAGAGAGAGAGAGAGACAGACAGACAGACAGACAGACAGACAGACAAACAGACAGACAGAGGGAGACAGAGAGACAGAGACAGAGTGAGAGAGAGAAACGGAGACAGACAGACAGAGAGAAAGAGAGACAGACAGAAAGAGAGAAAGCAAGAGAGACAGACAGACAGAATGACAGAGAAAGAAAGAAATCAAAATTAAATCAAATCAGATGGTTTATTTCGAGGATAATGAATAACCACATATGCTTTTTTTACATCCAGTCCCCACCTTTACATCCAGTCCCCATCATCCCCTCATCACCTTTACATCCAGTCCCCATCTTTACCTTTACCTTACCCTGCCCTTATTAAAAACCTGTAACTAAACAAAAGCCAACAATAATACACCAAGTAACAAAAGCAAGAACTAAATAACATCAACAGTTACAAACATAAAACCAGTATATTGGTATTCAAATATAGAAAGAAGGAGAGAGAGAGAGAGAAGAGAGAGAGAGAGAGAGAGAGAGAGAGAGAGAGAGAGAGAGAGAGACAGAGAGACAGACAGACAGAGACAGAGACAGAAGCAGAGAGCAGAGAGACAGAGACAGAGAGACACACAGACAGAGACAGAGCAGAACAGAGACACACAGACAGACAGACAGAGAGACAAGAGGAACGAAGAGAGTCATGAGACAGAGAGACATGAGATTAGATTATTTATGCAAACTACAAATATGTATGGCAGATTTTGAAGTACAACGGTAAATCAACAACTAGTATGCGCAATTTGACAACCCCCTCCACTTCTCCCCTCCCCCCTCCACCTCCTCCCTCCCCCTCCCTCCCATCCCCCTCCCAACCCCACACCCTCCCCCCTCCCCACCCTCTCCCCCCCCCTCCCCCAACCCTCCCCTCACCACCTCCCCCCACCCCACTCTCCCCCCCCCCTCTCCCCCTCCCCCCTCCCCCACCCCCCTCCCCCCCTTCCCCACCCTCCTCCACCCCCTCCCCCCCCCCTCCCCCACTCCCCCACCCCCCTCCTCCCCCCCACCCTCCCCCCACCCCCCCCCCCCACCTCCCCCCCCCACTCCACCCCCTCCCACCCCTCTCCCCCTCCCCTCCACCCCCCTCCCCCTCCCCCCCCTCTCCCCCACCCCCCCCTCCACCCCCTCCTCACCCCCTCCCCCCCCCCCACCCCCCCTCCACCCCCCCCCCCTCACCCCACCCCCCCCTCCACCACCCCCCCCCCCCTCCACCCCCCCCCACCCCCCCCTCCACCCCCCTCCCCCCCCCCCCCCCACCCCCCCCCCTCCCCCCCTCCCCACCCCCCCACCCTCCACCCACCCCCCCACCCCCTCCCCCCTCCCCCCCCCTCCACTCCCCCCCACCCCCACTCCCCCACCCCCCTCCACCCACCTCCCCACCCCCTCTCCCCCTCCCCTCCACCCCCCTCCCCCTCCCACCCCCTCTCCCCTCACCCCCCCCCTCCCACCCCCCTCACCCCCCCCCTCCACCCCCTCCTCCCCCCTCCACCCACCCCCCTCACCCCCCCTCCACCCCCCCTCACCCCCCCCCCCCTCACCCCCCCCCTCACCCCCCCCACCCCCTCCACCCCCCTCCACCCCCCTCCCCCCTCCACCCCCCCCTCCCCCCCACCCCCCCCCTACCCAACCCCCCTACCCAACCCCCCACCCCCTCCCCCTCCACCCCCTCCCCCTCCCCACCCCCTCCACCCCTCCCCCACCCCCACCCCCTCCCTCCTCCCCTCCCCCCTCCTCCCCATCCCCCTCCCCCCTCCTCCCCATCCCCCTCCCCCCTCCCCCTCCACCCCCTCCCCCTTCCACCCCCCTCCCCCTCCCCCACCCCCCTCCCCCCACCCCCCCCCTCCCCCCCTCTCCCCCACCCCCTCCCTCTCCCCCTCCACCCCACCCCCTTCCTCTCCCCTCCCCCCCCCTCTCCCCCTCCCCTCTCCCCCCTCCCCCTTCCCTCCACCCCCATTCCCTCCCCCCTCTACCCCCCTCCACCCCACCCCTCTCCACCCCCCTTTACCCCTCCCCCCTCTCCCCACCCCCTCCTCCTCCCACCTCTCCCCCCCCCACCCCCCTCCTCCTCCCACCTCCTCCCCCCACCCCCTCTCCCCCCCTCTCCCACAGATCTGCAATTCCTAACTCACTTTAACTTATTGCCAGCCCATTTTTTAGGACTTCTTATCAAGCTACCAATTCAAAACTTTCTACGTCATTTCCTATCTTACTTTGCAAATTAAAAAAACATTTGTCTACAATCACTTACTTTCACCTTCTACTTCCTCCACACAGCTAAAAACCAATTCATACAAATTCATACAAAAATTGCTGCTTCATTTCCATCACATGCTGACTTTTACCTCAACTACTAAGCACCTCCAAACAATTCAAGGGGAGGGAACTGCTTAACATACTCTATAAAGGGCAAGTAATATTCACATCAAATAGCCACATCATTATTATGCTCAACACAATCAATTTCAAAAGAAATTTTAATACCATCCACACGATTTTTCCTTACATTAATTGCATGCAAAATACACCTGCACAATTTTGGCATTTCATCTTCACTTGTCACTTGTACCAATCTGTGGGCTGGGGTTTTAACTAACTAACTCAGGAAATTGCCATGCAAATGGATGTATGTAGGGCAAACAAAAAGAAAATGCTCTTCATCTTCTCTTCTCCTGCAAAACAGACACACTTTTTTCTGCATTCAACTGCTGAAGCCGTGTGCCTTCACATTCACTGGGAGAACATTCAATCTGATTTGTCATATGGCAACCCGAAAACAATATGTATCAATATTGCAAACATATTTCTCTTTTTCAAAGAATATTTTACAGGACTGGTAGCAGTCATACCTGTCTCCATCTCTTATCGTACCTGTCCATTCTTGGAGGAAAATATCAATAAGCCTTTCTTTAAACAATCTGCTCGCACTATATCTTGTAACATGCTTACATATGGTGCAAAAGCTGTGCAAGTTGTTAATACATTGGAATATTTAGGAAACATCTTCAATCACAGTGCCAGTTTTGCAAAATGCAAGAAAAATACTCATGATAAAGTTACTAAGGTCATGTTAAGTTGAATAAAAACTGCCAGCAGAAAGAATTACCTATACATGTGACACAATTTTCTTCAATAAAATCCTTGTACCTGTTTTGTTGTGTGGGTATGAAATGTGGGATCATGAAAGCGGAGAAATAATTGATAAGTTTTAGTTTTAAAATGTTCATATATTTTTCTGTTTAATGCATACCATATCAACTTTGTTAGTATATGGAGAAATGGGCATACACGCCTTGTCTATTTTGGTTTCTGTTGGAATGATTCCTTTCTGGATGCAGCTGCTTGACTTTGAGTCTGGAAAAGCTATGGTCAAATATTTCTCAGTTGATGAAAGATTTACATGACAAAATCTTTGATTCAATCAGCATGGCTAAATATATAAAAGATTTTAGTACAAAGCAGATTTGACTGTGGGAGAGAAAGTTTTGTTCAACAATCAATTCTACCAGGTCATATATCAAAACCTTTTTAAATAGATAATTTTGTTTATGAATAGAGAGCTGAGCTGTGGGAGAACAGTATATGCCTTTATTACAAAAACTACTAAGTCGATTTTGGTATAGAGGGATATATAACTTGTTGAGCAGATGTATTATGTTTACACTGCTATGAAATTTCAATGTAGTTATCCCAAGCTTTCAATTGGGGTTGGACGTTTGCATAACATACCACGGGAAGAAAGAATGTGTTCAAATGGCAATGATTATGTCTCTTGGAGGAGATGAATTTCATTTGATCATGGAATGTCCCTACTGTAAACATTTGTGACAAGATTGTGTTCCTGAGCATTTTCTTTAGCCCATGTCCAGTTGTAATTTTTGCAGACTGATGACATGCAATACCGAAAAGTTCTTCTGGGTCTGTCAAAGTGATAAGATTTGCAAGTGTTTCTTGAAATGTCAGTTTATGCCTTTCATGAGTGTAGACTGTGTATTTTACAGAAATCCATATACTTTAAAAAATCTCTTGAGTCTTTGATACTGTTTGTTGATTATTTTGCAATGAAGTGTTGCTTTTCAGTTTGTGTTAGTGTTGATAGTACTTTTGGGTGTATTGGTGTAAAGTTGTTTTATTTTGCCGTTGAATTGATTTGTTATTCTCCATGTCCCAAAAGGGGTGAAAAAAATCCAATGTTGAATGGTGTGTGTGTGTGTGTGTGTATTTGTTTTTCTGTGTTGTGGTCCATGTGTGTGGAATGACCCCCTTGTGTGAATTCAGCAAAAGCCTACTTATGACAGTTTTGGATGCAGTCTCAGGACATAGGTATTTGAAAGGTAGGATTTTCCCCTCCTGTTTGATTTCTTATCGGTCCCTGCATTGCCCCTAGATAAAAAAAAAATGTCAATGACAAGTGTCTTGAAAGTGTAGGTTATTTAAGGTGTGTTAACTGATGGTGCATATGCATGTTGTTGAAGTGTATTTTGAGTTTGTGCCACATTGTGTGTGTGTGCTATTTTGAGGTAATATTAGCTCCCCTTGAAAGGGTAACATAAAGAGTTGTATTCCTTTGTATTGCTTGAAGTGAGTCCGAATTTGAGAGAAAAGTGTGTATGTAATGGAAATGAAAGAGCATTTCGAAAAGTGAAAATGTGGACTGTGGTGTTTATGTGTTGAAAGAAGTAGTTAGTGAGAGAAAGTATTTTCGATGAGTGTTTTAAAACTGGATTTGTGAAGAGACATGTGAAAAGAATCTTGCAAGTGTGAAATTGTGAGTGTTATAATATGTTTGAAAAGAAAAGAGGCCAGAAGCTAAGGTGAGAGTTAGGAAGTGGAGATCTCTACAGGGATCCCCCCTAATTTCTACTCCTCTGTGCTTTGGAGGAAATGTGTTGTCTATCTTCTATGTTTGTTTTCAAGGAGGGGGGAGAGGGGCAGGGGTGGAGAGGAGCAGGGGAGAGGGGGGGGAGAGGGGGGAGGGGGGAGGAGGAGGAAGGAGGAGGAGGAGGAAGGAGGGAGGGAGGAAGGGAGGGGTGGGGGAGGAGGGAGGAGGGTGGGGGGGAGAGGAGGAGGAAGGGAGGGTGGGGGGAGGGGAGGGGGGGGAGGAGAGGAGGGGGGGGGGGGTGGATGGGGGAGGGGGTGGGAGGGGGAAGGGGAGGGGGGGGAGGGGGGGGGAGGGGAGGGGGGGGGGGGGGGTGGAGGGGAGGGGGAGGGGTGGGGGAGGGGTGGAGGGGGGAGGAGGGGTGGGGTGACGGGGAGGGGGTGGGGGGAGGGAGGGTGGGAGGGGGAGGGGGAGGGGTGGGGGTGAGGGAGGGGAGGAGGAGGGGGGGAGGGGGGGGAGGGGGGGTGGGGAGGGAGAGGGGGGGAGGGGGAGGGGATTGGGGGGAGGGAGGGAGGGGAGGGGGAGGGGGGAGGGGGGGGGGGGAGGTGGGGGGGGGGGAGAGGGGAGGGGGGGTGAGGAGGGGAGTGGGGGAGGTGGTGGTGGGGGAGGGAGGTGGGGTGGGGGGTGGGTGGGAGAGGGTGGTGGAGGGTAGGAGGGGGGTCGTTGTGAGTGCACCAGCAGGCAACCAGCTTACCCAGTCGTACCAGGACTGCAGCACAGAGACATGCGCGAGACATAACGACAGAGAGAAGCAGACAGAGACAGAGACAGACAGACAAAGACGACAGAAACAGACAGACGACACACACACGACACACACACACACACACACACACACAACCACACACACACACACACAACAACACACACACACACACACAGACACACAGACAGACAGACAGGTAAAAGTAGGGACAGAAAAGCCTAATAGTATGTATATAAACAAAAAATCTCAGAAGAAAACAAGAAAAAAGTTTCAGAGCAACAAGATAGAAAGCATCCTCTGAGTCACGTCTGGAACTAAACAGGAAGGCCTCACTCTCTCTCTCTCTACTTAGTACATTTTGTGCATTTGCTTTACTAATGACATGGGAAAAAAAACCACAGGTACACCCCAAGCCCAACCAATGTATTGTGGCCCAAGGCCAGTGTACATTAAATCATTTCAGTGTTCAGTGTTCTACATTTTCCATCTATTATAGCTACACATAGGGGGCAGGATAGCTCAGTGGTCAAAACGCTCGCTTTCCCCAAGTCAAGTTAAGCAGTATCGAGCGTGGTCTCCAGTTAGATGAGTGACCGTTTGCGCGCCTTGGCTTCAGCACAGTCCCCTCAAGTTCACCCACCTGTAAATGGGTACCTGCCCTCTAAGGGTCAGTGAAGGTAAAGCAGCAAGGGAGAGGAGATGAGCGCCGCTTTAGGTTCAAGGAAGGTAAAGCAGCAAGGGAGGAGATGAGCGCCGCTTAGGTTCAAGGAAGGTAAAGCACAAGGGAGAGGAGATGAGCGCCGCTTTAGGTTCAAGGAAGGTAAAGCAGCAAGGAGAGGAATGAGGGCCGCTTTAGGTTCAAGAAGGTAAAGCAGCAAGGGAGGAGATGGGCACCGCCCTCATTATGCTGGCCCCTGGAGAAGCTGAGGTCTCTGATGCCTTGCTCCCCGACGACCGCCTAGGTTATGGGACACCTTTACCTAGCTTTTTTATAGCTACACTCCTGCTTTAGCTTGTGGGTCATATAGTATGTTCTTCAAAGGTAAAAGAAAAACAAGTAAAGGTGTCCCATTGCCTATGTGGTCGTAGGGAAGCGAGGCGTCAGAGACTTCAACTTCTCTAGGGGCCAGCATAATGAGGGCGGCGACCATCTCCTCTCCCTCGCTGCTTTACCTTCCCTGACCCTAAAGAGGGCAGGTAGCCATTTACACTGGGTGAACTGGGGGAATGTACTGAAGCCAAGGCGTGCATAATTATGGTCACCCATCCAATTGGTAACCACGCTCGATGCTTCTTAACCTTGGCTGGGGGAAAAGCGAGTGCTCTGACCACTGAGCTATTCCGTCCCCATGTTGTATAGAGTCTTAGTAAAAAACAAAAATGGTGCTCATTTTCAAAAGTATGAAAAACGGCAATGTGTACTTGTTTTTCAGGGGGAATGAGGACATAGAGCAATACCAGGTAGATACGAGAAAGTTGGAAATGATCATCAAATGAGGATTGCTTGCCTTCCAACAATGCTGACCCTGCGCATACATATTGTGGTTAGGAAGCTAGCAGACGACAAAGGTCTGAGGGGTACAGTGTTTAATGAAAAAATAATAAACCAAACTGACCAATGTGTGCTAACATCACATGAGATGTGAGTCAGAGGCTAGTCTTTCACAAAAAGTGGGTTTTATTTCTGTGGATGCCTACTAGTATGCATACACGCAGTACGAAAAGGAGACGGGATAGCCTTGTGGTCAGAACATTGCGCTCGCAATCTGATGACCCGGTTCGATTCCCGTTCGAGGGGATTTTTCCCCTAGAGTCAACATCAGTGCTGACTCCACTCTCCCAGAAAGTCTTTCCGATGAGACTATAAACCGAGACCCCGTGTACGAATTCACACAGAACATCTTGCTGCACACGTTAAATTCTGTTCTGCTTTTTCGTAAGTGTAGGCCATTGTGTGCCAGTGTGAACAGATGACAAGATTTACAAAACTGCATACACAGGGGGACTGGATGCAAAAAAGCACAGAAGTGCTTATTCGATTATCCTTGATATATAAAAAATAAATAAGAGATGGGGGGAAGAGAGAGAGGGAGACCACAGAGAGAGAGAGAGAAGAGAGAGAGAGAGAGAGAGAGAGAGAGAGAGAGAGAGAGAGAGAGAGAGAGAGAGAGAGAGAGAGACAGACAGACAGACAGACAGACAGAGACAGACAGACAGACAGACAGACAGACAGAGACAGGGAGAGAGAGAGAGAGAGAGAGAGAGAGAGAGAGAGAGAGAGAGAGAGAGAGAGAGAGAGAGAGGAGAGAGAGAGAGAGAGAGAGAGAGAGAGGAAACAGACAGACAGACAGACAGAGAGACAGAGAGACAGACAGAGAGACAGAGAGACAGACAGACAGAGAGAGAGCAAGAGAGAGAGAGAGAGACAGCAGACAGACAGACAGACAGACAAACAGACGGACAGAGAAAGAGAGAAATCAAATTAAATCAAATAAAACTGTTTTATTTCGAGGATAATGAATAACCACATATGCTTTTTCCACATCCAATCCCCACCCTTAGGGGATGGGATAGTTCAGTGGTCAGAGCGCTCGCTTCCATCCAGCCAAGCTTAAGCAGCGTCGAGCATGGTTGCCAATTGGATGAGTGACCTTTTGTGCGCCTTGGCTACAGAACAGTTCCCCCAGTTCACCCAGCCGTAAAATGGGTACCTGCCCTCTTTAGGGTCAGGGAAGGTAAAGCAGCGAGGGAGAGGAGATGGGCGCCGCCCTCAGCATGCTGGCCCCTAGAGAAGATGAGGTCTCTGATGCCTGGCTCTCCTACACTTGTTATGGGACACCTTTACCTTTACCTTACCCTGCCCTTGTCAGGGATAAAATAAGATTTTTTTTTAAAAAACCTATAACGAAACAAAAGCCAACAATAATACACCAAGTAACAAAAGCAAGAACTAAATAACATCAACAGTTACAAACATAAGATAACAAATGAGGACATGAAAACTAAAACAATAGCAAAAAGCACGCACAAAAAGAACTGAGAGAGAATGAATGAGTGAATGAATGAATAATCTTTATTTTTCAAGGGTAACAGAGTAAGTAAGCATTACATACTTTTTTTCATCCGGCCCTTGCCCTGATCAGGAATAAAGCTAAGAAACCCCCTCCCTACCCCTACATACCAGCTTCACCTCCAGCAGCAGTTCAACCAATAGTTTAAAAGAAGAAAACAGAATACATTCAACAAAACGCGTCATCCCAACTGGATACACCGATAATTATTTAAACAAAAAATAACATAGCAAAAAATATTTTGAAAATAGCAAATATTCAGGACCATGAAACAGAAGGCATTACAAATCTATAATGCGTGAGTGTGTGTGTGTGTGTGTGTGTGTGTGTGTTGTGTGTGTGTGTGTGTGTGTGTGTGTGTGTGTGTCTGTGTGCGTGTGTGTGTGCGTGTGTGCGTGTGTGTGTGTGTGTGTGTGTGCGTGTGTGTGTGTGTGTAAGCGGAAAAACAAGCAAAGTAGGCATAAAAGGGGGGGGGGGGAACCAGATTAAAAAACAATGACATAAAATCCTTTAAACACAAAAAACTATATGAAAACACA
>CM060323.1:17343283-17350248 GCA_030674155.1 Stramonita haemastoma
ACGGGTGCTTACTACTACTACTACTACTACTACTACTACTACTACTACTACTACTATACTACTACTACTACTACTACTACTCTACTACTACTACTGCTACTGCTACTAGCTACTGCTACTGCTACTGCTACTACTACTGTCTACTACTACTGACTACTGCTACTGCTACTACTGCTACTGCTACTACTACTACTACTACTGTACTACTACTCTACTCTACTACTACTGCTACTACTACTACTTCTACTACTACTACTACTGCTGCTGCTACTGCTACTACTACTACTACTACTACTATACTATAGTTGATGATGAGATGATGATGATGTGAGTGATGATGATGATGATGATGATGAGATGATGATGATGATGATGATGATGATGATGATGATGCTCTTCATTATCTCTAGAATTCTGTATTTGTTTCTGTCTATTGTACTTTCCGTCTCTGTCTTGCCAGTGCATGGCAAATCAAGCAAAGAGAGAAGTCCGTAGCCAAGATGAAAGAAAGAAGAAGAAAGAAAGAGAGAGAGAGAGAGAGAGAGAGAGAGAGAGAGAGAGAGAGAGGAGAGAGGAGAGAGAGAGAGAGAGAGAGAGAGAGAGAGAGAGAGAGAGAGAGAGAGAGAGAGACAGGAAGCAGGAAGAGAGGTAGATAAGAGAAGAGCCAGAGAGAGAAGATGAGAAATGAGAGAGAGAAAGAGAGAGAGAGAGAGAGAGAGAGAGAGAGAGGAGAAGAAAGAGAGAGAGAGAGAGAGAGAGAGAGAGAGAGAGAGAGAGAGAGAGAGAGAGAGAGAGAGGGGAGAAAGAGAAGAGAGAGAGAGAGAAAGAGAGAGAGAGAGAGAAGAGAGAGACTGAGACAGAGACAGGAAGACGAGAGAGAGAGAGAGGGTGGAGAGACAAAGAGGGTGATAGAGAGAGTAATACAGACAGACAGATAGACAGACAGACAAAGAGAGACAGCAAGACAGAGACAAAGAGGAAATAGACAGCGACAGAAAGACAGAGAAGAGAAAGTACGTCTCACAGAAAACAGAAAGGGAAGAGGAGGATGAAGGGGAAATAAACGAGGTGTAAAAGAGCAGATAACCATAGTTATCTATTTGTTGTCATGAACAACCATCATCAAGAAAATTATCGACCACAGCCGGCCGCAATATTTCTCATAGTTTTCAACTTTTATCTGGAAAAAACAGATACCACCTTGAGTTTCAATGGGTATTTTATCAGAAAGAAAGACATATCATGACCCCCCCCCCCCCCTAGTTTTTTCTCTTTTAAGACATATCGTAGATTGTTCCTTGAAGCTTTCATCCTTTTCATCTTAAAGAGTAGGTCTACCTATGCATCTGTCTTCACAAATGATGACAGGTAAGGAGTAGGTTTCGGAGGGGGGGGGGGGGGCGGTGTTGTCTTTTTTTGTTTTGTTAAAATGAAGTGTGAATTAATGGGTTTTGTTCACGCGCTTTGTGTGAACTTGTAAATAGGTTCACGCCTCACGGTGACACATGATCTAAAGTACGTTTAAGAAAGAAATCGTTGTTTGACAGAGATAGGTTTGGGGTTTTCGGTTCTTGTCATAGCATTATCAGTCACCAGATAGTAAAGGTACCTAGGGGCTATTACATAAAATGATGTATTGCACTGGTAGTCTTGTATGTATACCACTTTCAGTTACGGTAGATTTCTTTTTTTGCGCGAAATTCGGGATGATTCTTGTGTGTGTAGGGGGGGGGGGAGCTCAAAGACACAAGAACAATGCCACTCATTATCTTTTTTTTTTAAATTAACTTCTCTCTCTCTCTCCTCTCTCTCTCTCTCTCTCTCTCTCTCTCTCTCTCTCTCTTCTCTCTTCTCTCTCTCTTATATATATATATATATATATATATATATATATACATATGTATGTGTGTGTTCGTGTGTCTGTGTGTGTGTGCGTGTGCGTGTGTGTGCTCGTGCATGCATGTGTGTGCTTACGCTTGCCTGTGTGTGGGTGGGATAGTATAGAAGCTCTTGTACTAACTGCTGAGCTGTGATTTTTTTGGGGTATATACCCAGCTAGATATACGGAAGAAGGGAGCTAACTAAATAGGACAGCAAAGGGAAGGAACTTGGGGGCCAGCAGAACAGACAGGGGAGGTTATAGGCTATCTCTTGACCCTACCACTGGTACATGTCAGCCTTGACAGCCCAAAGTAAAAGTAGGAAGGAAGTACGCACGTGAGGAATAGAGCAAGTGAAGTGGAAAAGAGCAATGGAGACTAGAAATAAAAGGATGTTTTTTTTTTTATTCTTTTATTTTAGAGGATAATGGACTAAGCACTTATGTGCACTTTTTTGTTTCTACATCCGTTACCCACGTAAATTTTTGTCATTCGTTCCCACAAGGACGCACTGGTCTACTCTTCCGAAAAGTGGAACAGGTTTTAACGTGTGCGCTGGATGTTGTGCGTCATGTTCTGCACACGGGACCTCAGTTTACAGACTCATCCCAAGGTGTAACTATCGTCAGGATTCTTACGAGGGGCTCTCTTTTCAGCATTTAAGCAGCATCCCACCCTAGTTTTAGCTGCCGCTGTAGCCTAGTGGTTAGGGCGTTGGACTCGTAATCTGAAGGTTGCGGGTTCAATCCCAGCTTTCGGCTATGGCGTTGTGCCCTTGGAAAAGGCACTTTACGGCTATTTTCTCACCCCACCCAGATGTAAAAGGGGTACCAACCTTGTGTTGGGGGTTAACCCTGCGATAGACTGGCGTCCTATCCAGGGGGAAGTCTATGACTCTCAGTCGCTTAACGCCACGGAAACCGGGATAAGCACCGGCCTGATGAGCCTTAGGCTCAGGACAGACTTTAACTTTAACTTAACCACCCTAGTTTTGCTGGAAATTATGTGCTGGAAATATCCCCCTTTTCTATCTCTCTGTATTTTTATCCTCATCTGTCTCTGTGTCTCTGTCTTTGTCTCTGTCTGTCTGTCTGTCTGTTCTCTCTCTCTGTCTCTGTCTCTGTGGCTGATTTTCTACCAGACATATTTTATATGATTTTGTTTTAGAAATATATATTGCTTTGAAGTCGAAATGTGTTGGCTGAGGCCAGCAGGCAGACCTCCTGCAGAATGACAAGCACAGGAGAATAATCAGGCACTATGCATTCCACCCACAATAATATGACCATGAGAGAATAGCTATGTTCTTCTCTAAGCGTTATGTTTTAATCCTCCTGAAGAGATAATCCATATCAGGATAACTGTATGTTTGCGTCCTCTAACCATCCCCAATCTCCTACCATTGCTTTTTTACCCCTGAAAAGAACACGAACGCACCATTTTCCTTTTTGTCCTTTTTATATTGCATATGTCGCATCTGTTGAATAAGAGCAGTAACAACATACAAACAAATAAATGAACAAACAACATACAGCAGCAAAGACAACAAGAAAATGAAGCAAAAGTCGCCTGCGTCCCGATGTTCCGAATAGCACAGATACACGAGAGAGAGAGAGAGAGAGAGAAGAGAGAAGAGGGAGGAGAGAGAGAGAGAGAGAGAGGAGAGAGAAGAGAGAGAGAGAGAGAGAGAGAGAAGAGAGAGAAGAGAGAGAGAAAAGAGAGGAGAGTTCAGAGAAGATTCAGAGACAGAGCAGAGAGAGAAAACAGACAAGACAGCAGACAGAGACAGACAGACAAAGACGACAGACAGCCAAGGCCAAAGCGCCAGAAGGCTACACAGCCTATCTTCTGACCGCTGAAGTCTGGTACATGTCAACCCTTGACAAGGCTAAGTGAAAACACAAACCATGCACTTTTGAAGAAAGTTGGGGGAAGGGGGGGGAAGAGAGAGAGAGAGTGAGAGAGAGAGAGAGAGAGAGAGAGGAGAGAGAGAGAGAGAGAGAGATGAGAGAGATGAAGAGAGAGAGAGAGAGAGAGATGAGGATGAAAAAGGAAAAATTAGGAAACTGAGAGGAAGAGGATTAGGAGGAAGAGGACAGAGTGGTGGTGGTGGTGGTGGTGGTAGATAGGTATTAACACAGGAAGAGGAAGGAAGAGAGGGAAAATTGGGGAGGAGTTGGGGGTGGGGGGTCTAGGGGTACATGAAGAGAAGGACAGTGGGATAGGGGTTGGGGTGGGGGTGGGGTCGAAGGGGGGAGGGAGTATGGGACACATAGCTAGGTCATGAACTGGTTTTTTTGTTTTGTTTTGTTTTTATCAATGATTTTGTTTGGATTATATGGGGTTTTGTTGGTTATTATTAACAAGAAAGAATGTGGTTATGGTTAAGTTTGGTGTGATTGTGTTTAGCTTAAGGTGCAAAGTTGGGGGGTTTTTTTTATTTAAAAAGCTGAGTTGGCATAGAGACATGTTTTACTTCAAGATGGATGTATAATTCTTTCATGTTCATGATAATCGCCTGTCTCCCCTGTATTTTAGTGTGTGTGTGTGTGTGTGTGTGTGTGTGTGTTGTGTGTGTGTGTGTGTGTGTGTGTGTGTGTGTGTGTGTGTGTTGTGTGTGTGTGTGTGAGGTGGTGTGTGTGTGTGTGTGTGGGTGTGTGTGGTGTGTGTGTGTGTGTGTGTGTAGAGGACTGCGTGTTGTGTGTGTGTGTGTGTGTATAAAGCGCGCTGATGGAGGTGTGTGCGTGTTATGTGTGTGTGTGTGTGTGAGTGTGCGTGGTATCTGTTGGTCTATGAGAGCTGACCTGACTGAGTCTGACACCTGCTGGTATGAGGAGAGAGTTGTGTCATGTATCTCTCTCTCATTTCGTCTCTGTCCTCATCTCCCTCCCCCTCATCCCCCCCCCCCCCCCATCCCCCACCCCCTCTCTCTCTCTTACTGTACACCTCCTTCCAAAACCCCTATATATATCTATACACATAGCTATTGCTTCTTTCTGGATAAAAGAGGAATAGAATGGAAAAGAAAGGAGAGTGGAAGAGGAGAAGGAGAGGATGGCAGGAGGAGGAGGAGAGGAGGAGGAGGA
This sequence comes from Stramonita haemastoma, assembly GCA_030674155.1. Classification (NCBI taxonomy): domain Eukaryota; kingdom Metazoa; phylum Mollusca; class Gastropoda; order Neogastropoda; family Muricidae; genus Stramonita; species Stramonita haemastoma. Next base: position 17,348,250 of record CM060323.1, read on the forward strand.
GGAGGAAGAGAAGGAGAGATGAAGGAGAAGGAGAGGAGGAGGAGGAGGAGGAGGAGGAAGGAAGGAGGAAGGAGAGGAGGAGGAGGAGGAGATAGTTACATTCTAGATAATACATGTTCGCTCTAATAGATGAACTGCACCATCTAACCCTGGCTGTAATCTTGTTGATGAGGCGTCTGGATAGGATGCAGGTTGTACGTATGTTGTAGAGTTATTATCAGCTCTGTCCAATTATTATCCATCTTTTTTCACTCATCCATCCTCCTTCCTTCCATTTCCTTTTTTCTCTCTTCTTCTCTCTTTTTTTTTCTCTCTCTCTCTCTGCTCCGAAGAAGAAATGTAGCACAACACACACCATTGCACGCTTTACACACACACACGCACGCACACACTAACGCATGGCACCACGCACACACACACACACGCATGCACACATGCACGCAGCAAACACACACACGCGCGCGCACGCACTCGCACATACACTACACACACATACATTTATTTCTTATATACTGGAAGGGGTTACAAGAAATGAGAACCACACAGCTTGGCTAATGATAAATTGAGGAAAAGAAGAGGTTGGGTTTTTTGTTTGTTTTAAGAGGTTGGTTGTTTTTTTTTTAAAGGTTTTGTTGAGGGTTTTAAAGTTTGTTTGCCCCAATGCAAAATTAAGCTTTGCAAGGTTTTTTTTCTCTTTTTATTTTTTTTTTGGGGGGATTGATGTTTTGCTGGGGGGGGGGGGGGGGTGTTGTTCCTTGGCTACAACTCCAAATTTTAAGCGAAATCTTGTGTGTGCGACCGTTTACTCACCATTAAGGTAGCTGCATTCCGACTATAAGGGGGGGGAGGGGGATGATGTCTTAACATAAGAATGCATACTCTTCTAAAAGATGGAGCGAGTTTTAACAAATGAAAGATGTTCTGGGCAGGTTCACACACTGGACTCGGTCTATGCCTAGTCTCATCTGAAGGACCTTCGAGGGATGGAGTCAGCATGATGTTTAGGAGGGAAAATCTCCTGAAACTGGCGTGTGGGAGGTGGATCAAACCTGAGCCACAGCAATGTACCACGGCCTATATCAAAATGTTGTTATGCTTTGACATGCTACGTCCATATTGTCTTCAGCCATGGCAAGCTCTTAGCGCAACAACCTGCACTTTCCATAAAAGGAAAAAAATTGTTCTTTGAAGCTGGAAGGTGGCTGCCTAGCTATCTATAGACATCTATGTTGAGCTACTTGAAAAGAAACCAAACACGCAAACTTCTCAGTGGGTAGCAAAAAAACGACTTGAATGTCAATGCGTATATAAAAGAAAAGTCTGACATGTCCAGCGGTCTGTCCTCTCTCAGTCTGTCTGTCTGTCTTCTGTTTGTCTCTCTGTCCTCGCCTCCCCCCCCCCCTCCTCTCTCTCTCTCTCTCTCTCTAATTATTGCGCTTTTTTTCAGATCAAAATCATCATTGATTCTTACTTCTTATTTTCGTTCTGAATGAGTGCCTTTTTATATCATTATCTTATTATTGTTATCTCTGTCTTATTTCTCGCCTGTTGTTTAATACTTGGTATGGTTTCTTGCTCTTGGTATTTGGATCATTATAATTTTGTCTAGTTAGAGATTCTCTTTTTATCTTGATGTTAACCCTGAAAAGGGCGGGGACTGGATGTAAAAAAGCACAAGAGTGCTTATCCATTATCCTCAAATAAAAGAATTTGCCTTCTCTCTCTCTCTCTCTCTCTTCTCTCTCTCTCTCTCTCTCTCTCTCTCTCTCTCTCTCTCTCTCTCTCTCTCTCTCTCTCTCTCTCTCTCTCCACACACACACACACACACCTTCCCTTTACTATACTGTTAAGACTCTTATTATATTGGGTTTCTTTCCGTATCAGCAGCAGCAGCAGCAGAGCAGCAGCAGCACCACTCACGCTAAGGATGTGAAGAATGTGTCCTTGTTTGTACAAGGTGAGAGTTTTCTCACACCGCCGCCAGTGGTCAAGTGATGGA
>CM060323.1:17350348-17357848 GCA_030674155.1 Stramonita haemastoma
TTGGTTTCGTTTGTTTGGGGTTTTGTTTGTTTTGTTTGGTTGGGGTTTTTTTGCTGTTGTTGTTTGGTTTTTTGTTGTTGGTTGTTTGTTGTTGAGTGGTTTTTGTTTGTTTGTTTGTTTGTTTTTGGGGGGTTATTGTTTTCTCTTTGTTTTTGTTGCTGTTTTGTTTTGTTGTTGTGAGTGCGTTGTGCTTGAGAATTTCTTTTTTTTTTTTTGTGTGGGTGGGGGGGGGGGGGTATTTCTTTTCATTTCTTTTGATTTGTTTTGAGATTGTTTTGTTTTTAAGTTTGTCTTTTTTTTGTTGTTTTTTTTCAGTTCGGGGTTTGATTGTTTTCTTATTAAATTTATTTCCGTAACGTTTTACACCCCTCCCCCAAACAAAACAACCCCAAAAAAAAACAAAAATCAATCACCCCCCCCAACACAACAAAGAAACAAAAGCCCCCCCCCCAAAAAAAACAAAAAAACAAAAACAACAACACAACAACAAAACAAATCCGTAAACAAAACAAAACAACAACACCAAAAATAAACACAGCAAGATGAAAACACGAAAAAAGAAAAAGAGAGACAGAAAAACGAGAAAAAAAGAGAAGAGAGAGAGAGAGAGACGGAAAATATATCCCTATTATTTTGTTGCCATGGCCTTTAAAGAACATCACCCTTTCAACCCTCCAGATTTCAATCTGTGTAGCTACTAGGCCTAACTGCTTTCTGGGCTCGCTCGTTCTATTCCTTTTGCCTTGCTTCTCCTGTTACTGCTGCTTTTAGCTAGACTAGCTGCCTCTGTTTCTGCTACTGCTGCTGCTGCTGCTGCTGCTGTTGCTGCCTAAGCCTCTCTCTCCTCTCCTTCTCTCTCTCTTCCTCTCTCTCTCTCTCTCTCTCTCTCTCTCTCTCTCTCTCTCACACACACACACACACACGTCTCCAAAAAAGATGCTTCGAGGAATATTTTGTTTTCTTTTTTTTTTCTTTTCTTTTTTGTTCCCATGGTGACTGTGCCTTCGCGAGTTGTCCGTCTTCTGTGAGTAGTCTCCCCTTCTCGTCTGTCTCCAAGACAACACATGCAAAGCAGAGAGAGAAAGGGAGAGTTGGGGGACGGAGGGTGGAAGGGAGGAGGAATAGGGGTTGGGGTGGAGGGGGACAAGAGGGGGGGGGGAGGAGGAGATGGCTGTCTTCTCTTCCTCCTCCTCCTCCTCCTTCCTTCTAGTTTCTTGTGTGTGGATTACAGGCCTTGCCTCGTAAAGTGGGAGATGGGGAGTAGGAGGGGGGAAGAGAGGAGGGAGGAGAAGGAGGAGGTAGGAGGAGGGGGTGTCAAAGAAAACAGAGTCACCAGTTCCTCGTCTCCCCCCCCCCCCCCCCCTTAACCCCAGTTCTCTCCCTTAACACCCAAGTGTGTGGTGTGTGCGCGTGCGATTGGAAGGGAGGTACCCGCCCCTTTTCTCCCTCCCCCCCCCCCCCCACCTCCCATCCCGATCTTATTACCATAGTGACAAGGCAGGGAGGTGCTGGCTGCTTCTTCCATGTGTGGTGTGTGCGTGGTGGTGGTGGTGGTGTTAGTGTGTTGTGTTGTTTTGAGTGTGTGTTGAGTGTGTGTGTGTGTGTGTGTGGTAGTGTGTTTGTGTGTGTGGGTGTGTGTGTGTTGGTGTGTGTGTGTGTGTGTGTGTGTGTGTGTGGGTGGTGTGTGTGTGTTGTGTGTGGTGTGTGTATGGGGGTGTGTGTGTGGTTGTGTGTGGGTGTGTGGTGGTGTGTGTGTGTATGTGTGTGTGTGTGTGTGGTGTGGTGTGTGTGTGTTGTGTGTGGTTGTGTGTGTGTGTGTGTGTGTGTGTGTGTGTGTGTGTGTGTGTGTGTGTGTGTGATGTGGTGTGTGTTGTGTGTTGTGTGTGTGTGTGTGTTGTGTGTGTGTGTGTGTGTGTGTGTGTGTGTGTGTGTGGGGGGGGGGGGGCTCACAACTCGGTTAATGATCGTAAAGATCCCACGAATAAAAAGAAGAAAAAAAAACAACAAGAAAGAACTAAGCAAAACAGAAATTAACATTGTTGTCATCACATCGTCATTATGATTATTTCTAGTGTTATTATTAATTGTTGTTGTGATTATTATTCCTATTTTGATGATGATGATGATGATGATGATGATGATGATGAATGATGAATGATGATGATGATGATGATGATGATGATCGTATGTTAGTTGCCTAACCACAATATGCATGCGCGGGGTAAACACTTTAGGAACACAAGCAAAATGTTCGATTCCCAGCCTCTCCCGTTCTTCCCAATTTGTCGAAAAAAATGAACTGAATGTCACAGTCCTTTGAATGAGACTATAAACCGAGCAAGCGCGAACGCACGCAGAACATGTAAAAACCCGTCGCGTTCCGCCTTTCGGAAGAGTAAGCCATTGTGTACCAGTAGGAACGGATGACAGAAAAAAAAATCCCAGCACATATGTTGTGCTTAGACACTATCCCCGGAGTCGGAATGCGGTTACCTAGATGGTGGGGGAGAAAAACAGGTCGCATACGCATAAACCTCACCACTGGGGAACCTCAGTGCCCTAGTCAAGACGAAAAACAGAAAATTGATAATCTGATAAAAAAGATTATAATCACTTCCAACTTTCTCATGACTGATACCTGCAATTCTCTATGTCCTCAATCCCCCCCCAAAAAAAAAAAGTGCCATTGCATTTTTTCATACATTGAAAAAAAAAGTAAAACAATCAACACACCAAAATTCCTTATGAGTACCGATGGGAAGGATGACAAAATTTAACAAAACTGCACTACACAACGAGATGAGGCACTGGTATATGCCTAGACCTAGAGGATCTTAGAACATTGCGCTCGCAATTTGACGACCCGGTTCGATTCCCGTTCGGAGATTTTTTCTCCTGGAGTTAACATCAGTGCTGACTCCACTCTCCCCCAAAGTCTTCGGATGAGACTATAAACCGAGTCCCGTGTGCGAATGCACGCAGAACATCTTGGGCACACATTAATCCTGTTCCGCTTTTCGTAAGAGTAGGCCATTGTATGCCGGTGGGAACATATGACATTTACAAACTGCATACAGCGGTAACTGGATGTAAAAAACACATATGAGTACTTATTCCACTATCCTCGATTTAAAGAATAGTAAATAAATAAATAAATGAATAAATGATAATGACACTACTTGACCCGGAAGCTAAAGGTGGGGTGTAACCTTTCTAAAGCGCCATCTTGCCACGCGACAGGGGAAGACAATCTTGGGACAAGGCCTCATTGACATGGGCCTGGATGTTGTCTTGGTGGACAGGCAGGGAGGGAGGCAGAACGTCAATTAGTATGAAGCCACAAAAACATGGCAAATCTTTCCTTTTCTCCGAGTCTGTCTCGTCCTCTGTTCATGTCTGTCTGCTGTTTGTCTTGTCTGTCTGTTCTGTCTGTCTGTCTGTCTGTCTGTCTGTCGTGCTGTCTGTCTGTCTTTTCTGCTGTCTGTCTGTCTGTCTGTCTGTCTGTCTGTCTGTCTGTCTCTGCTCTGTCTCTGTCGTCTGTCTGCTGCTGTCGTCTGCTCTGTCTGTCTGTCTGTCTCTCTCTCTCTCTCTCTCTCTTCTCTCTCTCTCTCTCTCTCTCTTCTCTCTCTCTTCTCTCTCTCTCTTCTTCTCTCTTCAGATGCTTCCTGTCTCGACCTCTTGCACTACGTCCTTCGTAAAGTACATCTGCGTGACAACATAAAACCTCTACTACTGACTATAAAACCACTACTATCCTTATCTCTATAATTAATACTATAATATCTCTCTCTCTCTCTCTCTCTCCTCTTCTCTCTCTCTCTCTCTCTCTCTCTCTTCTCTCTCTCTCTCTCTCTCTCTCTCTCAACACACACATACACATATCTTTCTTACTCATCTTTCTTCTCTTCTTCTTCTATTTTTTCTCTTCATCTTCCTCGTCTCTACTTCTTCTACTTTCTCTATACTACTACTGTTTTATATGTATATTTTTCTTTTTTCTACTTATCAGTCAGTCATTTTCCCTGTTGTGTAAAATTCTGGCTTCTTGCGTCAACCCCCCGGGAAGACGCGTCGCCACACGAGCAGCGCCATCCTTGTTTTCCGGTCTGTAACTGCATTTTTCCCTATCAGAGTGGCTTTTTTTTCACATAACCTCCAGTTTTTATTCGTTCAGTGACAATCATGCACACGATTTTACAGAACATAAAACTGAATGGGATCTTCTCAATAATGATACATCCTCCTCCTCGTCCCTCCCCCCCCCTCCTCTCTTTCTCTTCCTCTCGTCTGTCTCTCTTGTGTCTCTCTCTCTGTCTCTGTCTCTCTCTCCATCAGTGTCTCTCTGTCTCTGTCTTCTTGCTTTCTCTTCTTCTCTTCTCTTCTCTTCTTCTTCTTTTCTTCTCTCTCATCATCATCTCTCATCATCATCATCATCACCATCTCCATCTCATCACCATCACCTCTCCTTCACCTCTCTCTCTTCTTCTTCTCTCTTCTTCTTCTCTTCTTCTCTCTTCTTCTTTCTTCTCTCTCTTCTTCTTCTTCTTCTTCTTCTTCTTCTCTTCTCTCTTCTTCTTCTTCTTCTTCTCTTTTCTCCTCCCCTCCTCCTCCCCCTCTCTACTACTACTACTACTACTACTACTACTACTACTACTACTACTACTACTACTACTACTACTACTACTACTACTAACTACTCTTCTACTACTCTACTTCTACTACTACTAGATACTACTATCTCAACTTCTTCATTTCTCCTTTTCCTCATTTTTCCTAGTCATCTCCTCTTCTTTTTTTCTTCTTCTCCTCCTTTATTTTTCTGTTTCTCTAAATCCCCTCTAGTTCTTATGTGCCCACTAACAACCATGCACGTAGTTTTGAAGAACATAAAACCGAATGGAATCTTTCTTAATAATGATATCATCGTCTGTCTCTGTCTCTGTGTCTGTCTGTCTGTCTCTGTATCTCTCTGTCTCTTCTTTGTCTGTCTGTCTGTCTGTCTTCTGTCTGTCTGTCTGTCTGCTCTGTCTTCTTCTCTCTCTCTCTCTCTCTCTCTCTCTCTCTCCTCTCTCTCTCTCTCTCTCTCTCTCTCTCTCTCTCTCTCTTCTCTCTGTAACTCCATGTCGCTTTTATGATCTGCTGCTCTATTTTCTTACTCGTTTTCACCAACTTTATTAGTGACGGAAGCTTGTGTAACGGGCATTGTCTACAATTGTTCTTGGTTTTCGTCTTCTTCTTCGTTCGTTTGATTGGGTTATGGGTTTTGTTTAGTTTGGTTTTTCTTGGTTTTGTTTTGGAATTCTCTGGGGTTGGGATGGGGGGGGGGGGGGGTATTTTGTATGTTTTCATTTGTTTCTTTTTGTGGGATTTTAGTTGTTGATGATGTTGTTTTGTGTTTTATTGGTTGTTTGGGTTTAGTTCTTGTATTATTTGGTTTGGGTTTGTTCGTTTTGTTTATTTGTTGGCTTGTTTTGTCACTCTGTGTGTGTTGTGTGTGTGTGTGTGTGTGTGTGTGTGTGTGTGTGTGTGTGTGTGTGTGTGTGTGTGTGTGTGTGGTGTGTGTGTGGTGTGTGTGTGTGTGTGTGTGTGTATCTGTGTGTGTTTCTCTGTCTTTTTTCCCCCATCTTATTTTTATCCTTTTCTTCCATTCATTTCTTCCCTTTCTTATTGTCTCTCTCCATTTTTTTCTTCCTTCTTCTTCATCTTTTTTTCTCTCTTTTCTTCCTCATGTCTTTTTTCCTTTAATTCCCTTACTCTATCTCACAAGTTAAGTTTTTTTCTGTGTTCACTGAAAACCATGCACATAGTTTTAAAGAAGGTAAAACTGAATGGAATCTTTTTTAGTATGACAATTACGATCGTTGCCGCATCCCTCTCTCTCTCTCTCTCTCTCTCTTCTCTCTCTCTCTCTCTCTCTCTCTCTCTCTCTCTCTCTCTCTCTCTCTCTCTCTCTGTGTCTCTTGTGTGTGTGTCTGTCTCTCTCTGTCTCGCTGTCTCTGTCTCTGTCTCTGTCTCTGTCTCTCTCTCTCTCCTCACCTTGTCTCTCTCTGTGTCTATCTCTGTGTCTCTGTCTCTCTTTCTGTCTCACCCTCTGTCTTTCTGTCTGTCTCTCTCTCTGTCTCCGTCTGTCTGTCTGTCTCTTTCTCTCTCTCTCTTTCCTCCCTCCCTCTCTCTCTTCTCTCTCTCTCTCTCTCTCTCTCTCTCTCTCTCCTCTCTCTCTCTCTCTCTCTCGTAACTTTATGTCGCTTTTATGATCTGCCACCCGGTTTCTTGCTCGTTTTCACCAACTTCTATTAGTGACGGAAGCTTGCGTAACTCCCATTGTCTGCAATCGTTCACTTCTTCTTGTTCTTTGGCTTGTTCGGGTTTTGGGTTTTGTTTCATTTTTAGTGGTGTTGTTTCGATGGCTTTTTTCGGGGGCGGGAGGGGGGGGGTGTCTTTTTTGCGAAGAGGGGTGGGGAAGGGAGGGTAATTGTTGTTGTTTCTTGTTTGATTTTCTTTGCTTTTTTTTCGTTTGTTTTTTGTTTGTTTTCTTTTTGTTTTGTTGTTGGGTTTTTTTTCGGGGGGGGGGGGGGCGTGCGTTCCTTTTTCCTTTTTGTTTGTTGGCTTGTTTGTTCATTAGTTCTCTCTCTCTCTCTCTCTCTCTCTCTCTCTCTCTCTCTCTCTCTCTCCTCTCTCTCTCTCTCTCTCTCTCTCTTTCTTTCTTTCTTTCTTTCTTTCTCTCTGAGTCGAGTCTATCTGTCTGTCTGCATCTCTGTCTCTGTCTCCCCCCTCTTTCTAATTGTCTGTCTGCATCTCTGTCTGTCTGTCTGTCTGTCTGTCTGTCTGTCTGTCTGTCTGTCTGTCTGTCTGTCTGTCTGTCTTCTCTCTCTCTCTGGTTATGAACGCGATTTCTATGACCATAAATACATAATCATAAGATTCAGGTATTAGAATATGTATGTTTTAATATATATGCCTTACAGCGGATGGATTCTTTTTGTGTTCCGTTACATGACTTGATTAAAATTAGGCATATATTTTTTTTTAAATGAAGTTTATTGATGACATGAGCGCGAAATTGTGTGTGTGTGTGTGTGTGTGTGTGTGTGTGTGTGTGTGTGTGTGTGTGTGTGTGTGTGTGTGTGTGTGTGTGTGTGTGTGTGTGTGTGTGAGTGTGTTTGGGTGTTGTGTGTGTGGGGGGGGGGGGGTGGATAATTGTTTTTATTTGTCGTCTCCCTTGTATTAAAATATTATGATTTGCATGACTTTTTGTTGTTGTTGTTGATGGGTCCTACCTCAAGTTTTTGATGTCTTGTTCTTGTTTATTTTCTGTTTTAACTTTGCTGCTTGCTTTGTTTCTTCTTTTTTTATATGAAGTATGAATGTAAAAGAAAGGATAATATTGTCACCTGATATGATTGTTTGACTTGTATCATTCTTCTTTTTTCTATGACTAATTTTTTTTTTTTTTTTTAAAGAAAAAAAAAACAACACAAAAAACCTACCACCTCAAGTACA
>CM060323.1:17362848-17365348 GCA_030674155.1 Stramonita haemastoma
TCTCTTTCTCTCTCTGTCTCTCTCTTTCCTTGTCTGTCTGTTTCTCTGTCTCTGTCTCTGACTGTCTCTCTCTGTGACATTTTCTCCTTTTTGATTATTGATTATTGTTTTCAAGTGTACTGTTCTTTGAAAACTATCTATCTATCTATCTATCTATCTATCTATCTATCTATCTATCTATCTATCTATCTATCTATCTATCTATCTATCTATCTATCTATCTATCTATCTATCTATCTATTTTGTCTTGTCTGTCTTCTGTTTATCCATCTATCTATTTATCTATCTATCTACCTACCTATCTATCTATTTATTCATCCATCCATCTATTCATCTAAACATCTCTCTCTCTCTCTCTCTCTCTCTCTCTCTCTCTCTCTCTCCTCTCTCTCTCTCTCTCTCTATATATATATATATATATATATATATATATATATATATATATATATATATCCTCCCCTCACCCTCCCTTGTTTTACAAGGAAAAGTTATGGAAATGCCTGATTTGCTTTTGAAATATAAAAATATTCTTTGAAAACGTTAACTAATTCATGTTCGAAATGGTGAGAAATGGCATGCTGAATTCATTTCCTCACAACCTTATCTTTATATCATCTTTTGATCGTTGTTGTTATTATTAATCCGTTATAAGGGTATGGTCTCATAAATAAAATAAAAAAGAACCAAAAATACACATCAATGCTTATCTGTTATCCTTAAAATAAAGATAATTCAATTTTGACTTGCCTTCCCTTGCTTTGCTTTGGTGTTTGCCTTGCCTTGTCTCGCCTTTCTTTGCCTTGCCTCTCTCTTGCCAAGTTTTCGTCTTTTTTTTTAATATTCGTTCTGTCTGATTTTATGTTGTTTTTATGTTCACCCCTCTGGATTTACGCCTGTGTGGTACCATTCCTCGTCCCACATGCAAAAATCATAAAGTTAATATTGTCCTCCATTTTTTTAATGGCTTTTTAGTTGGGTTTTTTGAAATTAATTTATGAACTCTCTCTTGTCTGTCAGTGTCTGACACTTTCTCGCAGTGTGTGTGTGGTGTGTGTGTGTGTGTGTGTGTGGTGTGTGTGTGTGTGTGTGTGTGTGTGTGTGTGGTGTGTGTGTGTCTCGTTTTAAGTCTATCCATAACAGTGATTTTAGACGTACTGTGTGTGTGTGTGTGTGGTGGTGTGTTGTGTGTGTGTGTGTGGTGTGTGTGTTGTGTGTGTGTGTGTGTGTGTTTCTCCCTTTCTCCTCTCTTTCTCCCTCCATCCTCTCTCTCTCTCACTCTCTTTCGTGCCTCCGCCAATACCTGCTATGCATCACTAATTTTCCTAACGTTCCCCCTCCCCCCCCCCTCCTCTCTCTCTCTCTCTCTCTCTCTCTCTCTCTCTCTCTCTCTCTCTCTTCTCTCTCTCTTTTCTCTCTCAATCGCTCGCTTCCACACTTTCTATTATTTCTCGCCTGATGCTGTTCTGCTGTTTTTATCACTTCTTTTATGTTCTGCGCCACTTCCTCGTTTAAATGCTGGTCTGGCATTAACCTTGATTAGAGCAAAGGAAGATCTAGGAGGAGGGAGGGGTGGGCTTTGTTAGAATATCCATTTGCACGAAAGTTCTCTTTTTTTATAACATTTGTGTGAGCGTGCGGCGCGTGCGTGCGTGCATGTATGTGTGTATGTGTGCGGTATGTAGTGTATGGTGCGTGTGTGTGCGCGCGTGCGTGCGTGCATATATATGCACATATATAATATATATATATATATACATATCATACATATATATATATATATATATATATATATATATATATTATTGTCATTATTATTGTGCGCACTGCTTGGTTTTTTTAAACGTACACTGTAGCAGACTTCATTGCGACAAACTAGCTTTCTCAGGTCTTGGGGGCTGCGACTTCGCCACAAGTCCGGCGCCACACACATGGAAGTTGGTAGGAGAAGGTGTATGCATACAGTGCCATGTTATCTTGGTGCCTTGGGGTCTGTAACCGTGCCAAAGTCGGGGTAGGACGGGCCTGAAAACGGCTCTTTGGGTCCCGTCTTTGCCCCAAACCGCACCTTTTTTGCAGGGGGTTGGGTATGCATACGGGAACGCGCGTGCGCGTTGGTATTTGTCAGTATGTTTGTTTGTGTGCCCGCATGTGGCGGGGACCCTGCACCTTACTGTGGTGCATCATATTGTTGTATGTTGTCATTATTCTTCTGCACACTGCTTTTTTTTGTCGCGTACTCTTACCAGCTTTCCTTTCGACAAACTAGCTTTCTTAGCTCTTGGGGGCTGTGGCGTCGCCACAAATCCGGCGCCACGCATATCCAAGATGATAGGAGAGAGTGTGTGCATAGTGCGATATTGTCTTGGTGCCGTTGGATCTTTAACCGTGCAAAAGTGGGGGTTGGACGGGGCTGAAAACACCTCTTTCGGTCACATCTTTGCGCAAAACGGCGCCTTCTTCTAGAGGGGTTTGGGTGTGCATGCGCGAACGCGCGCACGCG
>CM060323.1:17385348-17387848 GCA_030674155.1 Stramonita haemastoma
GAAGTAACTTCCTGCTTTTATCCAATTTTTAAACTGTCGTGGGTTCTTTTGACGCGAGGTGACACACGGACTCGACTGGTTTAGAGTCTTCTCGGAACGACTTGACATTCAGTTTGGTTCTCCCGTCAAACTGAAAAAAAGATAAAAGGTGCAAGGAAGGGAACGGAGCCCAGACCCTCACAGTTTACTTGTTAGGCAGGTTGAACGTCTAAACCTTCCTGCCATCTTTTTTTCTTGGGAGAGAGCTCATAAAAACATTATAGTATGCCCCAAGTGGACAATTGACGCTAGAACCAGGTATCAACCTGCTGCCAGTGCAGACAGATCTTTCAACAGTGGTGTTTATATAATGATGCAGAAAACGCATTGTCCTGTTTGTTCTGAGCTCTGCGGACAATGCCCATCATTTTCTTCACTGCTGATGGCTTGCCATAGGTGACTTCACGATGGCCACATTGCGCACCAGTCTTCATGCTCTGGTCTGTGCCATATTTGTCGCAGTAAAACGCCACACGAAGTTGATGGCTATGGATACCTTAGCAGGATCTGTATACCTTCTTCCTAGCTCTGCCTTCTTTCTCGTCAAACGTTCCCGAACTTTTAAGCACTCTGGCGGGTCACTCAGAATATAGCGCGTTATCACAGCCATCACAGCTAAGCATCACTGTGAAAGTACAACACACTGGACAATAAGGGGTTGTTTTGTTTTTTTGCGAGAATGACTGTTGTCAAACACCTCGCCCTGGGCAGCCATCTTCTGATTCTTTATATAGAAAGCCATCTTCTGACTTGAAGGAATTTTTTCCTTTTTTTACTTTCTCGTTTTGATGGAGAGTACGGGTTGTTATGCAAGGAGATTGTCATGGATGAAGCGCAATCTCAACATAAGGTATGAAAGCATAGCAAAACATTATTTTAGGGCTTGGCACTTGGCTGACTGACATCAATAAACTGACACAGCTTTTGGCCTGGGGCCATCTTTGTTGGTCTTTCCTTCCTTGTTATTATTGGGATCCATACTTAGCATTGACTAATTGCAGTATAAAAGTTTGTTGACTCCTTCACCTGACTTTTCTCTTCTTAACTTCTCGCGGAGGACAGGATAGCCTGGTGGTTAGAGTGATGCGCTCGTGAACTGCTGAACCGAGTTCCAATCTCGTCCAAGAGAACTTTTCCTCTGGAGTTAGCATCAATGATGACCCTACCCCTCCCCCTTAAGTCTATCGGATGAGACTATAAACCTACGTCCCATATGCAATTACACGCAGAACATCTTGCGCACACGTTAAAACCCGTTCCGCTTTTCGGAAGAATAAGCTATTGTGTGCCGGTGGTAAAGGATGACAAGATTGACAAAACTGCATACACACGGGGACTGCATGCAAAAAAGCACATGGGGTTCTTATTCCATTATCCTTAATATAAAAGATGAAATAAAAGAGATAATAAATAATATATAGATAGATAAACAAACAAACACACTCACAAACGCACTCGCGCGCGCACACACACACACAGCACGCACTCTAGCATGCACGCACGTGCCCCCACCCCACCCCACCCCCACCCAAAAAAAACAACGAAAACAGACAAAAAAGGACTTTGGATTATAAAAAAAAGAGGAGTCTGAAAAATAATCACCCTTTACTTCTTCCTGAAAGTCCTAACCATTGACTTTTTGCAGCCCTCATGGGATGAGATCACCCACCTAAAAGCAAAAAAAAAAAAAAAAATCCATCGTTCAATTCAATCCTTTCAGCCTTCACGGACCATTGAGCCGACACGTAACGACCCGTGACACCCCCGGTTCCATTCTTCATCCCTTCCAGGCTCATCCGAACTTGCAACCCTATCTGGATCCTTCCCGTCCAGTAACCACAATGCCCATCTGTTCCCTCAGGATATCCCAACCCTCTCACCCTCCCTAGCAAATCACACCATCTTTCCCATCACCACTAATACAATCCATGTGGGCACAGGATAAGCTCCGTGGTCACAGCACTCGATTTCCCCAAGTTAAGTTAAGAAATGCAGCGTTGAGTCTTCCGGATGAGAATGTAAACCGAGGCCCCGTGTGCGTACGCACGCAGAACATCTCGCGCACACGTTAAATCCTGTTCCGCTTTTCGTAAGAGTAGGCAATCGTGTGCCGGCGGGAACAGATGACAATATTTACAAAAAGTGTATACACACGGGGACTGGATGAAAAAAAAGACATGAGTGCTTATTCTATTATCCTAGATAAAAAAGAATAAATAAATAAAACAAATGAAAACTTGAGCGTGGTTGCTTCGTGGGTGATGGGTGACCTACCGTTCGTGCACCCACCTTGGATTCAGCACTACCCCCACACCCCAAGTTCTTGTATAGATGGGGACCTGCCTTCTTTAGAGACAGGAAAGGTAATGGAAGAGAGACAGACACAGAGAGAGACAGACACAGAGAGAGACAGACAGAGACAGACAGACAGACAGACAGACAGACAGAGGAGGTGGGTGAC
>CM060323.1:17430348-17445348 GCA_030674155.1 Stramonita haemastoma
ACAAACACACACACACAAACACACACACACACAAACACACACACACACTCACACACACACAAACACACACACACCAACTCACACACCACACACACACACACACACACACACACACACACACACACACACACACCACACACACACACACACACACACACACACACACGGTTTGCGCTCATCCACTCAGCACGTATACTCCTACGTACATGCACACATTTAGAGTCTTAAAAAATCATATAGTTTCAAAAAGAAAAACACACACAAAAAACCAGCTTATATCAGTTACAATGTCACCTACTATTATTTCAGACTTAAGAAAAAGAATCCATAAAATGTCATTAAGCAACTTATGTCAAATTACAATATCTCCACACTTTCATACTTATATATTAGGAGGAAGAAAAACAACAACAACAACAACAAACAAACAAACGAACAAAAAAACAAACAAACAAACAAAAAAAACAAAAACAAAACAAAACAAAAAAAACAAAAAAACGCAACAATACCATATGATAATACCGATCTCCACTGAGAGGAAATAACATATACACTAACAAACATACAAACAACAAAAAACTAACAAAACAAACAAAAGCAACAGACAACCAAACAAACGAAAATCCCAAACAAAACAAACCAAGCAAAAAACAAAAAAATACAAAAATCACACACAAAAAAGAAAAAATTGGGAGGGGGGGGGGGGGGGGGGGGGGGGGGGGGGCGGGAACGGGGGGGGAAGGGGGTGTCAAGGAGGAAGGGGGTAAACACAAACAGCAAACAGAAGAATTATAATAATGATTTATGATTATATTCATAAATAAAATTCCCTACACATATGAACAAAAACAAAAAACAAACAAACAAAACAAAACAAAACAACCCAAAACAAAACAAACAAAACAAAACAAAACAAAACAAAAAAAACCACCACACACCCAACAACAACAACCAGAACTAAAAGTAAGGCCTTATCCACTAATCAAAATAATATAAATATAATAGTGCTAATAGTCCCATTAATAAAATAAATTTTAAAAAAATATATTGAAACTATTAAACTGGGTAAGAAAAAAAAATGCATAAAAAAAATTCTCCAATCTAGTCATCAGATCAATGGTTTGGTTTTCTCCTTTTAAATTTGCAAAATATACACGTGTTTACATACATCACTTATTCCCTATCCTGTTCAAAATTAAATTATAGAAAGAAAAACAAAAAAGAAACCTTTCTCCACCTTTTCCCCTTTCCATATGCATATATAGCAAGCAAAGTGTAGATTTTTCAGTCACAGTAAACCACACTTGAAAGATTTTTCAGGGTGAGCAGAGAGTACCAATATCTTTAGTCAGTTCTAAATATGGTTGATTGGATTGATGTGTAGTTCTTAAACATTTTTGCATAAGGGCATTAAGTGATTTTTCAACTGATTTTTGAACTGATTTTTATTTTTGATACATTTTAACTGTTTTGGGAGCTTGTTCCATAAATCACTACCTGAATATTGGAAGCTTGCTTTGTAAAGATTGTTTCTGGGTCTGGGAAATGTTAGTAGATGGTTATGCCTGTGCTCATTAATTTTGAATCTATTGGTGATCTTGGGAGGGGCATTTCCATTGACAACTTTTTGTACAAATAGAGCTTTATTGAAATAAAGCCTGTTTTGGAATGTAAGAATATTTGTTTGCTTATAATCATTGATGGTTAGGGAGCTTGATTTTAATAGGACAAGTTTTAGTGCTCTTTTATATAATCGATGAATGAATTTCAAATTAGTTTCACTGCAGTTGTCCCAAAGAGATGAGGCATAGTCAACTATAGGCAAGATGTGTCCACAAAAAAAGAGTTTGCGTGAATGATTATCTAGAAAGTGTTTTATTTTTGATAGCTGACGTACCTTGTTTGTAAGACGTTTTCCTAGTGCCATCACATGGTCAGTCCAAGTAAGATTTTTGTCGATAATTACACCCAGAATTTTGTGTGAGTCGACTTCTTCAATAATTTTTTGATCTATCAACAGGGGTTGAAATTTACTTTTCATTTTTTGCCTCTTTTGTCTTGCTAGTATGTACATACTCTTAGTTTTTTGTGCATTTAAGGACATATGGTTTAATTGAGTCCAAGTAATCAATTTGTTGATATTGTTTTGGAGTTTGAGTGTTAATCTGTGGGGGTCAGTATCACTACAAAAGAGGGATGTGTCATCAGCAAACATTTCACAACTACAATCTAGAAATAAGGGTAAGTCATTTACATATATTGAGAACAAAAGAGGACCCAATATGTGACGCTCCACCACGAAATGAGTCGCTTAGCACATTACCCAATTTTGCGCTAGGAGCCTTTAAAGGCAGGTGGGGGTCAAGTTGTCAATTTTGAGATTTTGATTGATTATTAAACTAGATCTGTTTATTTACCTTATAATGAAATATCAAGGCATAATTTTTGTTCCTTTTGCTTTTAAATGTGTTTTGAAAATACCAAAGCACTCATTCTGACAACCTGTTACTAAAATAAACTTGCCCGTTTCTCATTTTGTCCCATCCTGCAGTCTATCATTTCAATTTGTAATAATGTTGCACAGAATTGTCCGATTTTCAATCTGTTTTTTGTATTTGATAGCCAGTTTATTGCACATTAATAACATGTCAATAACTTAAAATTGACCTCATGTGCACTCCGTCTCATTATGTGGTGGAGCGTCACATATTGATCCTTGTGGTACTCCATATTTAATAGGTACTAATTCTGATGTTTGATTATTTGCAGTTACCAGCTGCTGTCTATCTAACAAAAAACTTTTTAAAAGATTGATTATTTCAGGTGTTAGTTTGTATAGGTGAAGTTTACGCACTAGCAAGGAGTGATTAATTACATCAAATGCTTTTTCGAAGTCAACAAAAATTAGGCCTGTATAGTTATTTTCATTTATGTTGTGTAGGAGACTGTCTGTAAGTTGAGTTAGAGCTGTGTGACAAGAATAGTTTTTACGAAAGCCTGACTGATCTTCATTTATTAGATTGTTGTTAACAAAGTAGGAATATAAAGATTTTTGGATATGTTTTTCGATGGGTTTAGATAAGACCGATAGGATTGAAATTGGTCTGTAGTTTGAAGGACAAGAGGAATCTCCAGATTTGTGGACAGGTATGACTTTTGCCTTTTTAAATATGAGAGGAAAGTTGCTTTTATCTATGCACAAGTTATATAGATATGTCAGTGTTTCAGCTATAATAGGACCAGAAAGTTTCAATATTTTTCCATCCAGATTGTCAAGGTCACGTGTTCTGGAATTTTTGTTGGGAGACAGACTTTCCAACACGTCTTTAATTGTCATTGGCAATAATTCAACCGGGAATTTAATTTCTTTTGAATCAATATATTGTTCTAAGTATTGGAGGTCATTTTCATTTGACTTATTGCATGATATGATTTTAGTAGCGATGTTTGAGAAATGGGTGTTCAGTTCATCAGCTGTTATGTCTTTAACTGTCTTTTGGCTTTTTGATATAGGTCTATTATTTAAAATATTGATGGCTTTCCATACCTGGCGAGAGTCGGTAGTTGTGATTAACAGTTTTTGAAAGTAATCACGTTTTGATCTGCGTTTTAGTGAAGTTACTTTGTTTCTTTGCATTTTAAATTCATCTTTTGTACCATGGGTTTTCAAATGGTCTCTTAAGCGCATTTCAGACTCTATGTCTTTTGTTATCCAAGGAGGTTTAATTTTTTCTTTAACTCTTTTTTTGATGAAGGGGGCATGCCTATCATACACTGATATAAATGTGGCAATCCAGAATTCTGCAGCTTCGTTGGGGTCTCTGATTTGATAAATGTTTTGGAATGGCGAGTTTATCAAGTCTGAAAGAAAGTCTTGTTCACTGAAGTTATTAAATTTTCTGTAAAAGATGGTTTTATGTCCTACTTTGGGAATTTTGACACGATGTTTAAACCAAGTAAAACACACAGAATTGTGATCACTGCATCCACAGGAGGGGCACATACTTCTGCTATGTTTTGTTTTGTAGTAGTATAGATATGATCTATCAAAGTTCTAGAGTTATCTGTTACCCGAGTTGGTTTGTCTATTAGTTGTTCCAGGCCATGCATAGTAATGTTGTGACTCCATTTAGGCTTGGGTTTTAATAAATCGATGTTAAAATCCCCAAGAATAATTGTTTCATAGTTTAAAAGTGTCACTTCATCCATAAGAGAGTTGAATTTTTCAAACCATTCTGTGGTTTCCGAAGGATTTCTGTATATGAATCCTATTAATATTGGACTATTGTGTTTTAATTTTATTTCAATCCAAATCGATTCAATGTCATAAACATCAAAGTTGTATAGTCTTTTACAACACAGTGAAGAAGCAAAATATGTTAATAACCCAGTGGACTTGGGCTTGTTTGGATCCTGTCGAAAGATCTGATATCCTGGGATATTCATGCATGTGTCAGTTACGTGTGGTGAGAGTCGAGATTCAGCAAGGCAAAACAAATGAAATTGATTCCCATCGTTGTGCAGTATGGTCGAAATATCATCTTTTTTGTTTGTTGCATTGTAAAGCTTATATGTACATGTGCATGTACATGTACACTGATTGTGAAACAACATCACCGCATGTACATGTACACTGATTGTGAAACAACATCTTAGTAGCTACTTCCAGTGTAGCCTATGTGACATAGTCTGAGCTTAGCAGAACGCTGACAACACGTTCAAAGTGGCCGCATAGGTTTCTTAGATAAATGTCTTTCAATGTCTTTCAAGAGATCAATTTTCCGCTTCAGAGTAAGCACAGTGCGTGGCTGGCTTTTGCTCGCCATTTTGGTAAAGGGAGATTACTCTCGAACATTATCACTACAGCCGGACTTTAGCTTCCCCGGGACTTGACAATAGCATCACTACAAGCGGACTATCACTATATCCGGACTGAAAATATCACTAACACCCGAGTAAGTTAACAAAGAACATGAACAACTGGGACCGGAACCCAGAAATTCTATTACTACAGCCGGATTATCACTATATGGGTCTATCACTACATCCGGACTTCACTGTATATGCATGCTGTTCTTTATCTATATAATGGTGTTATATACACACTACACACTACACACACACACACACACATATATATATATATATATATATATATATATATATATATATATGCATACACACACATTTATACATATATATATATATATATAGAGATATAGATATAGATATGTATGTATGTATGTATATGTGACGCTCCACCACATAATGAGACGGAGTGCACATGAGGTCAATTTTAGTTATTGACAAGCTATTAATGTGCAATAAAGTGGCTATCAAATACAAAAAACAGATTGAAAATCGGACAATTTTGTGCAACATTATTACAAATTGAAATGATAGACTGCAGGATGAGACAAAAGGAGAAACGGGCAAGTTTATTTTAGTAACAGGTTGTCAGAATGAGTGCTTTGGTATTTTCAAAACACATTTAAAAGCAAAAGGAATAAAAATGATACCTTGATATTTCATTATAAGATAGATAAACAGATCTAGTTTAATGATCAATCAAAATCACAAAATTGATAACTTGACCCCCACCTGTCTTTAAAGGCTCCTAGCGCAAAATCGGGTAATGTGCTAAGCGACTCATTTCGTGGTGGAGCGCCATATATATATATATATATATATATATATATATATAATATATATATATATATATATATATATATATATATATATATATATCAGGCCCATGGTTTGAAACTCTAAACAATTACTATTTCTCTTAATGCCAGGACCTCTGGCCATGTTCATTAAAGTTAAACACACTTTCAAATAAAACAAAACAATGCACACAGAGAGCCGATTTTGACAAGAGTGGTTTACCATACATACATTCCTACATTAGAGAGAGACCCAACCAATCCGTCGAACTACAGACCAATCTCCATACTATCAGTCCTATCTAAACTATTAGAAAAACATATACAATTTCACTTACATTCTCATTTTAAAATATATAATCTAATTAATGAAAACCAGTCAGGTTTTCGTGAAAACCATTCTTGCCATACAGCCTTAATACAACTAATTGAGCATTGTCTTTTGAATATCAATAACAATGAAATCACTGGAGTCCTTTTTCTAGACTTTGCTAAAGCCTTTGACGTTATTAGCCACTCTCTCCTCATCAAAAAATTAAAATGCTATAAAATTTCCGACCAAGCATTATCATTTTTAGACTCATTTCTCAGTAATCGTTATCAACTTGTTGAAATCGGGCCTAGGAGATCAACCTTATTACCCGTGAAATATGGAATACCACAGGGATCAATACTAGGACCACTTCTTTTCTCCATTTATATTAATGACCTACCTCTGCATATCCATTGTTCATGTCAAATGTTTGTCGATGATACATCAATTCAATGTAACAACGATGATTCAAACCAGCTTGTGAAAGATATACAGGCAGATATCAATAAACTTATCGAATGGACAGAACTCAATCATATGTCTCTTAATTCTAATAAAACAAAATGTATGTTTATAACCACTCGACAAAAAAGACAGAAATTGCGTTCTCCATTCGCGCCAATTTATATCCATGGACAACAAATTGAAGAAGTAGTCTCACACAAAGTACTAGGTGCAGTAATCGACAACGATTTGTCTTGGTCAGATCACATAGCCACATTAAGAAAACGAATCTCAGTAAGATTGTATCAACTTAGAAAAATCAAAAATTTTCTAAATTTACAGTCACGAAAACTTTTTTTTCACGCCCATATTCTATCTCTTATAAACTATGTTTCTACCTTATGGGGCAGTGCAAGTGAAACAAACCTAAAGCATATAAACCGCCTACATAAAAGAGCTGTTAAACTAATCCGATTGAATCCTAATACGCTGACCACCACCAACTACAAAGAACTAGACATTCTTCCACTCAAAGACAGACTGCAGTTCAATAAGTATCTATGTATGTTCAATATATTAAACGGAAAAGCCCCAAAGAAAATTGTGGAAAAATTTGCTGTCAATAAAAATAGGCCTACCCATAGACTGTTACTGCCCAGGCCCCATAATAATCTCTATAAATCAAGCCTTGCTTATTCAGGAAGAACATTGTGGAATAGCCTACCCCCTTTTCTAATATCAGTTCCTTCAAAACAAATGTTTAAGAAACTTTTGAAGAAACATTTGATGGACAAACTATAAGTCCGCATTTATGTTTGATACTACCTCACATTTGGCTGCTTGTTGTTATTCATGCCCATGTTATATAGTATTTGTATCATTTGTATGTATGATGTGAGCTTATGTTGTACTGTCTTGGGTTTGTTTTTTGTTTTGTTTTTTATCTGGAGAGATTTGTTGGAAAGTAATCCTGATTTATTTTAGTTTTTCAACAAAGGTTGATATTTGTCTTTGAATGTTTTAGAAGTCAATTTACATGATTTTTTTTTTGTGAGGGCAGGATGAAAAAAAGTTGTGTAAACTTAATCTTTTACCCTCAATAAAGATCATTTTGACTTGACTTGACTTGACTTGACATTACTGTATAATGTAGGAGCTGGCCCAACACACGTGGACAGTTGTTTCGATGCTGTCTGGTCAAATACGCACATCAGCGCAGTACATACCATGCATCTCGTAAAAAACAATTAAGCAGTTACTTTAAGTGTGTGTTAAATTTCAAAAGATAAGTCATTAATGCTAAACGAAATAAGAATAAGTAGCATTACAGTTTTGGCACCAAGGTCCTTTCTCTTGCAGCCACGGGTCTGTCTTGGTCAAAACTGGGTGGAGCACTGCCAAATAAGGGAGGATGCCGCGGCGCCAGAAGCAGGCCAGCTTTAGCAAACGATCAGTCTCAGAGTGTGAAATATCGTTTATTAGTGTGTTTGTTTATTGATCTTCGGCATCTTCCGACACCTACTTTTTCCTACTTTTTAGATATGTTGTTTATGGTATTTTTATCTACCCATTGCACCCAGTTTGAAAACTATTGCAATTAGTTCTTTGCGAAATGCAAGGATTGACTACACTACACACAAAAAACGGTCGCATGCTATGTGGTTTAGCCTACAGCTGCTGGCAGCAGCAGTACGGCGCGGCACCTGCGGCGTATACGTCACGTCAACGTAGAGGTTTCAGGTCGTGTGTCCTCTTGTCACTACTACCCAGGACCACGGCTGTCGGCTGTCGGCTGTCGGGAGGTTGTCGCAGCTGTCTGTCTTGTCGCCTATCTGCCTGCAGCTGTTCTGCTGTATGCTTGCGTTTCAGGCGCGCAGGGCGCAGCGGTGTGTGTGTGTGTGTGTGTGTGTGTGTGTGTGTTGTGTGTGTGTGTGTGTGTGTGTGTGTGTGTGTGTGTGTGTGTGTGTGTGTGTGTGTGTGTGTGTTGTGTGTGATTGTGTGTGTGTGTGTGTGTTGTGTGTTTGTGTGTGTGTGTGTGTGTGTGTGTGTGTGTGTGTGGTTGTGTGGTGGTGTGTGTGTGTGTGGTGTGTAGGGGGATGCTTGTGTCTTAGAGGGAGAGAGAGAAAGAAAGAAAGAGAAGAGAGAGAGGAGAGAGAGAGAGAGAGAGAGAGAGAGAGAGGAGAGAGAGAGAGAGAGAGGAGAGAGAGAGATCTGAGAGAGACAGACAGAGAGACAGACAGGGACAGAGACAGAGACAGAGAGACCGACAGAGAGACAGAGAAAGACAGAGCTGGCGACATGGCACGCGACTTTTTGAGTGCTACTGTAGGCGCAAAGTTTCAACAACAAAAGAAAACAAAACCAAAACCAACAGTATTATAATAATAAAAAGGGGTGAGGTGGTAACAGTGAGTGAGGGGGGAGGGAAGGGGGGGTAAGGGGGAGGGAGGGTAGAGACAAAGAGAAAAGAAAGGCAGACAGAGACAGAGAAACAGAGACAGAGAGAAAAAGACAGATGGCAATATACCATGTGACATTTTTGTGTACAAACTTTCAGAAGAAAACCCAAAATCACAAAATAAATTCAAGTATTGCATTGAAAAAGTAGTAAAATTATAAGAGTACAGAGACAGAGAGACTGAGAGACAGAGAGAGAGAGAGAGGGCGAGAAAGTGACAGAGAGAGGCAGAGACAGAGAGAGACAGACAGAGAAAAAGAGAGACAGAGAGAGACAGAGAAAGAGACACAGAGAGACAGAGGGACAGACAGAAAGAGACAGACAGACAGAAAAAGAGACAGAGAGAAAGAGACAGATGGTGGCATAGCATACAGACTTTTTGTGTACTCTAGGCGAAAAAGTTTTAACCGAACACAAAAAATAACAAACAGAACAGTATAACAATGAAAAAGTCTTAAGATGGTGAGAGAGAGAGAGAGACAGGGTGAGACAGAGACAGACAGACAGACATACATACAGAGAGAGAGGGGCAGACAGACAGACAGATAGACACAAAGCAGACAGAAGCAGAGAACAAAGATGAGAGCGAGAGAGATGAGAGGAGAGGAGAGAGAGAGAGAGAAAGAGAGAGAGAGAGAGAGAGAGAGAGAGAGAGAGAGAGAGAGAGAGAGAGAGAGAAGAGACGAGAGACGAGAGAGAGAGAAGAGACAGAGAGAGAGAGAGAGAGAGAGAGAGAGAGAGAGAGAGGAGAGAAAAGAAAAGAGAGAGACAGACAGACAGACAGACAGACAGACAGACAGACGAAGAGATACAGAGAGAGACAGAGAGACCACAAAAAAAACAGGACAGCTGGTGACATAGCAAGCGACTTAGTGTACTCTAAGCGCAAAGTTTTTTTAATCACCAAGGAATACAATATAAAAAAAGTAGTAAGATGATAATGTGAGAGAGAGGGAGGGGGAAAGGGAGGGAGAGAGGGAGGGAGGATGAGAGAGAGTTAAGACAGACAGAGAGACAGAGAGAGATAAAGAGAGAACACAGACACAACAAGGCGCACCGACCACACACACGCAGCCGCACACACGACGCGCACACAACACACACACACATACATATCACACATATCACACACATGCACACGCGCGCGTGCGCGCGCGCGCACGAACAACACACACACACTCAAATGAGACTGTAAACCGAGGCCCCGTGTGCGAACGCACGCAAACATCTTTCGCACACGTTAAATCCTGCTCCGCTTTCCGTGAAAGTAGGCCATTGTGTGCCGGTGGGAACAGATGAAAAGATTTACAAATCTGCATACACACAGGGACTGGATGTAAAAAAAAGCACATGAGTGCTTATTCTATTATCATCGATATAAAAGAATAAATACATAACGTACATAAATACATACCCAGATGGCGACAGAGCATGCGATTTTTCTGAGTACTCTAGGCAAAAATGTTTCAACCAAAAAGCAAAACAAAAACCCTAGAAAAAACAAAAATAACAAACGATCCCCACGGAGTACATGGACAAAGTACTGGATAGTACTTAGATACGTGTGTGTGTGTGTGTGTGTGTGTGTGTGTGTGTTGTGTGTGTGTGTGTGTGTGTGTGTGTGTGTGTGTTGTGTGTGTGTGTGTGTGTGTGTGTGTGTGTGTGTGTGTGTGTGTGTGTGTGTGTGTCTGTGTGTGTCGTGCGTGCGTGTGTGTGTGTGTGTGTGTTTGTGTCGGTGTGTATGTGTGTGTGTGTACTGTGTGTGTGTGAGAGAGACAGACACAGACAGACAGACAGACAGAAGACAGACAGACAGGCAGACAGATAGAAAGACAGACAGAGACAGATGGTGACACCGCCAGTGACTTGTGTGTACATTAGGCGCAAAGTTTCAAAAAACACTCTTACAATATAAAAGTAGTAAGAGAGATGGGGTGACGAGAGAGGGCAGGGGTGTAGGGTGGGGGGGGGGGGGGGGGTTGGCTAGCAGAGAGAAAGAAGGGAGAGAGGGGGAGGGAGAAAGAGAGAAACGTCGGTAAGGGAGAGAGAGGGGCGAGGGAGAGAGGGAGAGAGAGAGAGAGAGGAGAGAGAGAGAGGGGAGAGAGAGAGAGAGAGAGAGAGAGAGAGAGAGAGAGAGAGGAGGAGGAGAGAGAGAGAGAGGAGAGAGGAGAGAGGAGAGAAGAAAGAAGAGAAGAAGAAAGAAAGAAAGAAAGAAAGAAAGAAAAAGAAAAAAAGAGAAAGAAAGAAAGAAAGAAGAAAGAAAACATTCGCACGCACATAATCGTTATGTGAAAAAAGCGCCTTGAAAAGAGAAGTTTTATATCTATTTTCTTCTTTTCTGTTCTTCGGGGGGAAATGTGTGTGTGTGTGTGTGTGTGTGTGTGTGTGTGTGTGTGTGTGTGTGTGTGTGTGTGTGTGTGTGTGTGTGTGTGTGTGTGTGTGTGTGTGTGTGTTGTCTGTCTGTCTGTCTGTCTGTCTGTCTGTCTGTCTCTGTGTGTTGGGATGGGAGGAGTGGGAGGGGGGGGGGGAGGGTAGAAACAAGGATGTTTGTGTTAGCGTTTGAGAACATATGTGAAACCCATAACTTCATGATAATATTTAGTGTATGCCATTATCAAATAAATAAAATTGCACTTTTCACTTCCTGCCTTCCTCCCCCCTCCAGCATACACTTCATACACATACGCGCGCACACACGCGAAAGAGAAAAGAAAACGAGAGAGGGGGGGAGTGAGAAAGGGATAGATGGAGAGGGAGAGGAGAGGAAGAGGAGGAGGAGGAGGAGAGAGGAGAGAAGAGAGAGGAGAGAGAGAGAGAGAGAGAGAGAGAGAGAGAGAGAGAGAGAGGGAGAGAGAGAGAGAGAGAGTGAGAGAGGAGACACAGAGAGAGATAGATAGACAGAGATAGATAGAGACAGACAGACAGACAGACAGACAGACAGACAGACAGAGACAGACAGACAGACAGACAGAGACAGAGAGTCTGAAACAAAGGGGGAGAGAGATGGGAGAGGAAGAAAGAAAGAGATAGAGAAAGAGAACACACACACATACACACACACAGACATACACACACACAGGCACACACACAGACACACAGACACACACACGCACACACGTGCTTATTTCCATTATCCTTGATATAAAAGAACAAATAAGTAAATAAATAGAATAAACACAACACACGTGCTTTTCCCATTATCCTTGATATAAATAAATAAATAAATTAAATATATAAATTACACACACAAACACCACACCACCACCACCACACAAGAATACAGACAGACGAACACACAACAACATACAGAGAAAGAGAAGAAAACACGTATCCGTAGCTCCACATATACAGATATACCATCTTCCAAAAAAAAAAATGAAAAAAGAAAAAACAGAGATGAACAGAAACACAGTCAAAAGTAAACACGTGGACTTTTCACCAACCTCAAGGGGATTATTATCAACTTTCCAGAAAATCCCTCTGGAAAAACGAGGAAGAGGATACCATGAGATCAGAGAATTTTTCAGACAACTGAACCTATAATTACAGCCTGCAATCAATCAGTCTTTGCAAACTTCACCTGCCACACACACACCCATGCGGGCACGCACGCACAACGTAACACGCACGCGCACAACGTACACGCACGCACGCACATACACTCACACACACACGCGCGCGCGCGCGCGCGCACACGCACACCACTCACACACACACACAGAGCTCACATGTACACAGACATGCACACACAAGCATCGCATATGCGCACAATGCACAAGCACGCACTCACATAGCCACTTACACAGGTATACATACACTCACACACACACATACACACGTGTGCACACTGGAACACACATACTCTGAGACGTAGAGGCACACGCGCACAGACATCTCTCTCTCTCTCTCTCTCTCTCTCTCTCTCTCTCTCTCTCTCTCTCTCTCTCTCTCTCTCTCTCTCTCCTCTCTCCATATACTACGCAAGTAAACGCACGCCAGAACACACCCACATACCCCCCCCCCCCCACTACCACCGCCACCCCACACAACACATTCATACACACACGTCCTTTGGATTGGTTTATAAACCGAGATCCAGTGTGCCAACGCACGCTAAACATCTTGTGCACACGTTAAAACCTGTTCCGCTTTTGGGAAGAGTAGACTCTTCTGTGCCGGGTGGGAACGGATGACAAAATTTACAAAACTGCATACACACGGGGAATGGATTTTTTTTTTTAATCCAGCATCGGAGTGCTTTTTACCTTTATCCTCGAAATAAAGCAAAACACACACACACACACAGCACCACGCACCACACACGCACGCACACGCACCACACAGCACGCACGCACGCACAGCACGCACGCACGCACGCACCAGCACGCACGCACACCACACGCACACACACACACACACACACACACAGACCCTTACATTTTCCAGATTTTCCTCAACCTGCCCTCTCATTCCTTTTCAGAATTTGTTTTTCGTTGGGAGAATTTTTTTTTCTTTAAACCCAACAGTCGCTTTCTAATTCTCTTCTCGGTTCATTTCAGTTACAGCATTTTTTCCCCCCAACAAAAAAGGTTTTAAAGTGTCTCTCTGGGTGTGTATTGTTGTCTGCAACATCAATCATCCTTGGTCGTAGGACTTTCTGACCGGGTAAACGCTATCCGTATGAAATACTTTGGAGATTACGAGAACTGGAAATGGATTAGGATGTTTAGTATTTGTTTTGGTTTTGTTTTGATTTATTGTCTGTTTGTATTGGTTTGGTTTTGCTTTCAGACAAGACGGATACAATGATTGCATTTTAATTTTTTTCTGGTCTATAGCTATTACCACATGCTGTGATTGGAGGGAGTCACAAAAAAGTGAAGGAGATATGTATGTGATGTGAGTGGATGGGAGCCGGATGGGGGTGGGGGGTGGGGGTAGGTTGGAGAGAGAAAGAAAGCAATAAAAGAAAAACGGAACGAAAGAAAGGATGAATGAATAAATGGCTGAATGAATGGATGAATGAATGAATGAAAGATTCATTAGTTGACAGGTTGGCACTTTCTGGCTCAAGGAAGGAAGGAAGGAAGACAGGAAGGAAGGGTGGAGAACTTTTTATTCTTTTACTTAAAGAGAGAAAGGGTAGCAAATGTGGGGGAACGAGAGAGAGAGAGAGAGAGAGAGAAGAGAGAGAGAGAGAGGAAGAGAGGGAGAGAGAGAGAGAGAGAGAGAGAGAGACAGAGAGAGAGAAGAGAGAGAGAGAGAGAGGGGAGAGAGAGACGACAGACAGACAGACAGACAGACAGACAGGCAGAGATCGAGAAAGACAGACAGACAGACAGAGACAGAGACACAGACACAGACACAGAGAGACATAGACAGACAGACGAGTTACCAGCAGACAGACAGTTAGACAGACAGACAGAGAAAGACAGACAGATAGAGACAGAGAGACAGAGATGACATTAGAGAGACAAATGAAAGGGGAGACAGAGAGACAGACAGACAGACAGACACAGACCAGAGAGACATAGACAACAGACAGAGTTAGCCACCAGACAGACAGTTAGACAACAAAGAAAGACAGACAGATAGAGACAGAGAGACAGAGATGACATTAAGAGACAGAATGAAAGAGGGAGACAGATAGACTGACTGACTGACAGACAGGCGGATGGTTGACTGATGGGGTTTTAATGAAAGTATAAACTGACAATATCAATGTGGATTATTCTTACTGACTAAAATAATAGACGAACAGACGGGTTGACAGACTGTGATTCACTGAGAGGGGAAAGGATAAACTGTCTGACAGACAAACAGAAAAACAAACAAAAGGACAGATGTCATCTAACGACAATGATGTCATTCGTCCTGCTGTTGTTACATAGCTGTCAAGGCAGCCGCAACACACACACACACACACACACACACACACACACACACACACACACACACACACACACACACACACCACACACACACACACATCACTCACCACACACACACACACACACTCACGCGCACTTACACACACACACGCACACACATACACACACACATATAATCAAAATCTGTATAAACTACTTTCATTTGAAAATTGCTCAAGTGAAAACACT
>CM060323.1:17450348-17457848 GCA_030674155.1 Stramonita haemastoma
CACACACACACACACACACACACAACACACACAACACACACACACACACACACACACACCACACACTCCCCTTCTTCTTCTTCTTCTTCTTCTTCTTCTTCTTCTCTCTTCTTCTTCTTCTCTCTCTTCTCTCTCTCTCTCTCTCTCTCTCTCTCTCTCTCTCTCTCTCCTCTCCTCCTCCTCTCCTCTCTCTCTCTCTCTCTCTCTCTCTCTCTCTCTCTCCTCTCTCTCTCTCTCTCTCTCTCCTCTCTCCTCTCTCTCTCACTCTCCTCTCTCTCTCTACGTATAATCCTTTCATCTCATTCTCATCCTCACCCCCCCTCACCCACTTTACAGGACATTTTTTTCCCTGCTACCCGCACACAAGTCTTGCAGAGTATCAAGTATCAAATCCCTTCTCCTCGCCCCAACCCCCCCCCCCCCCCACCCCTCCCCATAACTCTGCCACTCTCCCCCCTTCCCCATCCCCCAGTTCCCTTCCTCGCCTACGCTCACTCTGCATCCCCATCTCCTCCCCCCCAACCTCCTCTTCTCTTCCCCCATCCATACTAACGCCCCCCCCCCCCCCCCCCCCCTCCCCTCCCTCCCAATTCCATTTTCAAAAAGTGGTTTTCTTGAGTCGTCTTCGTTCTTCGTTATCGTCACTAGCAATCGATGAGTTTTTTTTCAAAGTTTTTTTTTTTTTTTTTTTCCTTTTTTTTCCCTTCTTTCTTATTTTCCTCGCTTCTCCTTTAGCTTGTTCCAATTAGTCACAGAAACTTGCCTGTCCTTGTTTGACAGAGGATTTTTTTTTTCCTTTTTTTTTTTTTTTTTTGAAAGTTCGATTTAAAAGTTGAGGGGATTTTTTTTTTTGACGGGGGGAGGGTGGGTTTTTTTTGGTATTACCGAGACACGTGGCTGAGTGTGGCGTGTGTTGTGTTGTGTGTGGTGTGGTGTGGTGTGGTGAGTTTGCGTGAATGAAGGAGGGAGGGAGAGGGGGAGGGAGGAGGGGGAGGGAGAGAGAGAGGGAGAGAAAGAAAGGAGGGAGGGAGGGAAGAAGGAGAGAGAGAGAGAGAGAGAGAGAGAGAGAGAGAGAGAGAGAGAGAGAGAGAGAGAGAGAGAGAGAGAGAGAGAGAGAGAGAGAAGACAGAAGACGAAGACGACAGACAGACAGACACGACAGACAGACAGACAGACAGACAGACAGACAGACAGACAGACAGAGAGAAAAGAGTGTGTGTGCGTGTGTGGTGTGCGTGCGTGCTTGCGTGAGTGCGCGCGTGTGTGTGTGCGTGCGTGTGTGCGTGTATGTGTGCG
Source organism: Stramonita haemastoma (assembly GCA_030674155.1). NCBI lineage: Eukaryota > Metazoa > Mollusca > Gastropoda > Neogastropoda > Muricidae > Stramonita > Stramonita haemastoma. The sequence continues at coordinate 17,451,645 of CM060323.1, forward strand.
TACGTGTGTGCTTGCGTGCTTGCGTGAGTGTGCGCCGTGTTGTGTGTGTGTGTGTGCGGTGTGTGTGTGTGTGTGTGTGTGTGTGTGTGTGTTGTGTGTGTGTGTGTGTGTGTGTGTGTGTGTGTGTGTGTGTGTGGTGCGATTGCGCGCATATTTGCGTGAGTGCGCGTGTATGTGTGTGTGCGTGTGTGTGTATGTGTGTGCGTGCGTGCGTGCTTGCGTGAGTGCGCGTGTATTGTGTGTGTGTGTGTGTGTGTGTGTGTGTGTGTGTGTGTGGTGTGTGTGTGTGTGTGTGTGTGCGGGCGCGCTTGTGTAGTTTATCACCCTCTTTTTTTCCACCGGGTTTACAATTATTTTCATCAAAGTGTAATATGAATCGGCCATTTCTTCGCGCTTTTACCATTATACCTTTGCCCTTCGGCGTTTTATGGCCCTCATTATTTTGTCTTCCCTGCTTGCTTCACTGCCGGTTTGTTTGTTTCTCTGTCCGTCTGTTTTTGTCTGTCTCTGTCTGTGTCTGACTCCAGAACGCATGGTTTTTATAGACTACCTTCCTGCCAGTATGTCTGGCTGTATGTCTGTTTGTTTCTGTCTTTCTATCTTCTGTCTGTCTAGTCTGCCTTTTTGCCTGTGTCTACCTGTCTGTCTGTCTTTGTGTGTGTGTGTGTCTGTCTGTCAGTCTGTCTGCAGAGACTTATTCTGTCTACCCATGTGTTTGCCTGAGTCGAGTGTATATTTGTTTTTGTATCTTTGACTCTGTCTGTACGTCTCTCTGTCTCAGTCTCTCTGTCTGTCTGTCTCTCACTGTCTGTTTCTCTGTCTGTTTGTCTGCCTTCCTTTGTCTGTCTGTCTCTCTCTGTCTCTCCCTCCCTCCCTCCCTCCCTCTCTCCTCTCTCTCTCTCTCTCTCCTCTCCCTCCTCTCTCTCTCCTCCTCTCTCTCTCTCTCCTTCCCTCGCCACCTCCCTCCCTCTTCTATTCCAAACGCTGCAGCTGCTGGTGTGTGTGTGTGTGTGTGTGTGTGTGTGTGTGTGTGTGTGTGTGTGTGTGTGTGTGTGTGTGCGTGCGTGCGTGTGTGTGTGTGTGTGTGTGTGTGCGTGCGTGTGTGTGTGTGTGCATGTATATGTGCATGTGCGTGCTGCGTGCGTGCGTCGTGCGTGCGTGCGTGCGTGCGTGCGTGCGTGCGTGCGTGCGTGTGTGTGTGTGTGTGTGTGTGTGTGTGTGTGTGTGTGTGTGTGTGTGTGTGTGTGTTTTTCTACGTATAATCCACACTTTGTCGTTTTTATGACCCCTCCACCCACCTTTTTTTTTTTTTTTAAACTATTGCAATCTGAGAGCATAAAACAGCGAGGAAAGGGTTTGAGTCGATCTTTACTTTTTCTTTTTTTTTCTTCTTTTTTTTCCTTCTCTTGTGTCATGTTGCGTTGTGTCGTGTTCTGTTGCGTTTGTTCTATTGTATTGCGTTGAATTTGTGTTATATTGCACTGAATTGTGTTGAGCTGTGTTGTTGTGTTGAATTGTGTTGTATTGTATTGCGTTGAATTGTGTTGTTGTATTGCACGGGATTGTGTTGTATTGCACTGAATTGTGTTGTATTGGATTGTGTTGTTTGCACTGAATTTGTGTTGTATTGGATTGTGTTGTATTGCACTGGATTGTGTTGTATTGGATTGTGTTGTATTGCACTGAATTGTGTGTATTGGATTGTTGTATTGCAGAATTGTGTTGTATTGCATTGAATTGTGTTGTATTGGATTGTCTGTATTGCGTGATGTGTGTGTTGTATTAGTATAGCACTCGTACTGTACTGTATTGTATTGTACTGTGTTGTATTGCATGTATTGCATTGCACTGTGTGTATTGCATTGTATTGCATGCACTTATTGCATTGCATTGTATATATTGTATTGTATTGAATTTATTGTATCGCATTTGCATTGAATTGTATTGTATTGTGTTATGTTGTGTTGTGCCGTGTTATATAACTATTGTATACCACTTTAAGTCATAGCAGATTTTTCTGCATAAAATTCGCGCTGCTCTCTCCCCGGGGAAAGCGCGTCGCCGCAAGAGCACGCCACCCATCATTTATTTCTTCTCCTTTCCTGTCTGTATAAAATATATTTCGTGTCCTATCTGAGCGACTTTTCTTTCTACAGAATTTTTGCCAGGGACAACTCTCTTGTTGCCGTAGGTTCTTTTACGTACTCTAAATGAGTACTGCACATGGTACCATCGGTTATTCGTCTTATCTGAAAGACTAGCACACAGACCACAATTCACAGTCCATTGGATGGGGGGGGGGGGGGGCGGGCACAAACGGGGATCGAACCACCACACACTTGAAGAAACTGGAGTTTTCGCTTTCTAAGCAGGTAGGTGCGTCACCTCTACCATACCACCGATCCTTTAGGTGTCCTATAACCTGTGTGGTCGTAGGGGAGCGAGGCATCAGAGACCTCGGCTTCTTTAGGGGCCAGTATATTGAGGGTGGCGCCCATCTCCTCTCCCTCGATGCTTTACCTTCCCTGACCCTAAAGAGGGCAGGTACTCATTGACAGCTGGGTGAACCTGGGGACTACACTGAAACCAAGGCGCATGCAAACGGTCACCCATCTACTTGGTAACCATACCCGATGCTGCTTAAACCTCAGCTTGGGGAAAGCGAGTGTTCTGACCACTGAGCTGTCTATCCCGTCCCCTACTACCGATCCTATATGTTTCAAACTCCTAAACCGTTTCATCTGTTAGAAGTTGAAGTAACCTGTTTCTACAGACATGTTTTACAACCTGAATTGTTTAAATTCACGCAGGCAGACCTTCATAAATGTATCCAGCAATTTTTTTAATTCTAGGAAAACATGATTTGGGGCACTTTTGGACCCTTGTCTACCCTTAAACCAGCTTGAAAACTATTTTGATAAACTCCCCACCTCCCACCCACTCCACTCCTACCCTTCCTCTCCCCTTCCTCCCTCTACCCCCCCCCCACCTCTCCCCCTCCCCCTCCCCTCCTTTTTCTTCTTTTTTTTTTTCCGTCTGCAGCTGATCGGTTGACTCAATAACAAGACGTATAGCACCCAGTGACTTGATCGTGCATGTTGACATAACGGCAGGTGCCCAAGTTGCGTTTCCCCCCCAGCCTGTGTGTGTGTGTGTGTGTGTGTGTGGTGTGTGTGTGTGTGTGTGTGTGTGTGTGGTGTGTGTGTGTGTGTGTGTGTGTGTGTGTGTGTTGTGTGTTGTCGATTTTGGTTGTTGATTACTGTTTGTCTTTTTTTTAAATTTGATTTTTTACTTGTTTTTTATATTTAATTTATTTTTAAATTTGTGTCTTTTTTTCAGCGTGTTAAACTTGTTTTGTTTTGTTTTTGTTTTTTTATAGTCTGGGTTTTTTTTCTGTTATTCTCCCATGGGGATGGATGCCAGAAATTCTTTAAACAAAATAGCACCCCCAACTCTATGGAAATTAGGTACTAGAAATTTCTCCTTTTCCCAACACCCCCCCCCCCCCCCCCCCCCCCCCCCCGTCTCTGTCTGTCCATCTCTCTCTCTCTGTCTGTCTGTCCATCTCTGTCTGTCTGTCTGTCTGTCTGTCTGTCTTCTCTCTCTCTGCTCTCTGTCTGTCTTCTCTCTGTCTCTCTCTCTCTCTCTCTCTCTCTCTCTCTCTCTCTCTCTCTCTCTCTCTCTCTCTCTCTCTCTCTCTCTCTCTCTCTCTCTCTCCTTAATTTCTGTCTACACAAGCCCATTCTCTTGCATGCCTTTTTGGAAGCGAAATCTGAGGTGTTTTTCTTTCCTTTTCTTTTCTTTGGAACTTTTTAAAAGTTGCCCTGAAGTCGGAATGTGTCGGCTGAGGCCAGCGGGCAGACCTCCTGCAGAGTTACAAGCACAGGGGAAGACCAGGTATATTATGCAAAAAGTATTTTTTTTAAAATAAAATAAAAAAGGGAAAAAAAAAAGAATTAAAAAGGTAAATTTGTTCCCTAACCTTGGCGGTCATAAGGGAGCGAGGCATCAGAGACCTCAGCTTCACTAGGGGCCAGCATATTGAGGACGGTGCCCATCTCCTCTCCCTCGCTGCTTTACCTTCCCTGACCCTAAAGAGGACAGGTATCCATTGACAGCTGGGTGAACTGGGGGGAGTGTACTGAAGCCAAGGCACGCAAACGGTCACCCATCCAACTGGTAACCACGCTCGACGCTGCTTAACTTGACTGGGGGGAAGCGAGCTCTATGACCGCTTAGTTACCCCGCCCCTTCAATTAGAATATTATGCATTCTACCCAAAATGGCTGTCTTCTTTTATTGTGTTTTATTGTGTTCTGTTTTATTTCACCGGGTTGTTGTTTTTTTTAAGCTGCTTTATGGAACTTTGTTGTATCGAATTTTAATGCATTGTTTCATATTAGTTTACTTTTTTATGTTTTTATTTTGTAATGTGCATCTTTCTTGTATTACGTTCTAGTATTTCATTTAAATTGGTTTATTTTGTCATTAAATTTTCTCCTTTTTTTTTTCTTTGTTTGTTTTGTTCCCCAGTTTTGTAATTGTGATGCGTCTTGTGTAGTCTCTAAATCTTTCCAAAATTTAATGTGATTTAGATTAGTTTAGTGCTAGTTTATTTCCTTTGAATTTATTTTCTAATGTGATTTAGATTAGTTTAGTGCTAGTTCATTTCCTTTGAATTTATTTTCTTGCTCCTGGTCATTTCATTTCATCTCATTGTATTGTACTGTATTGTTTTGTTTTGTATTGTATTGTAGGGAATTGCATAACACTTTTTCTATAAGATTTTTTCAGTTAATTTTATTCAAGTTTCACCGTTCATTTCATGTTACTTTATTTTATTCGATTCATCTAACATTGTTTTATTTCCTTTCCTCTTTTTTGAATCGATTTGATTTGAGCTTATTTTATCTTGTTTTATTTTAGTATAGATTAACTATCTTGTTTTATTTTATCTTGTTTTGCTTTATCTTTTTTTTTTTATTATTCATTCTCTTTCATCTATCTTATCCCTTTCGAATTTATTTCATTTCATTATTCTAAGAAGGAAAGTGGCAGGACGGTTTAAGACGTTCTCCTGCTTAACAAGAAATTCATGAGGTTTTGGGTTCGATTCCCAGCCTTGTCCTTGCTTCCAGTTTGACGACAAAATCGAACTGAATGTCAATGTCCTTCAGATGAAACTATAAACTGAAACCACGTGTGCAAATACACGCAGAACATCATGCACACATGTTAAAAACCTCTTCCGCCTCTTCGAATGAGTAGACTATTTCGTGCTGACAGGAACAGATGACAACATCTTAAAAAAAAATTTAAAAAAAACCCCACCCCGATGCACACAAGTGTCGTGATTAGACACCATCCCCGAAGTCGGAATGCAGCGACCTAAATGGTTGGAAGGGGGGGGGAGGAGAACGTCCGTATACACAAAAATATCACCATTGGTGAACCTCGGAGCTCTAGCCGTGGAACAAAATAAGATATAAAAAAAATATTTAAAAAAAACAAAAACAAAAAAACCGATCATTTTTCTCGCACATTCTTTTGCGACTGATCAGCAACCAGCAATATATAAGTATTTGGGATCGAACAATAGTCCACTCTGCTTATGTCATGGGGATCAGGGAAAAGTACATACTTGGGAGAAAGGGAAGGGAAGGTAGGATATTTGCGCTAAAATACTTACCCCAGGAAAAACCCATAGGCACATGGTGTATATGAATAACTACGAATGATGTTTCATTGGGGGAAAGGGAATATTTTTACTGTGCTGTTGTGGATTTGTGTTGTATTCTGGAGTTGTTCTGTTGCGCTGTGCCGTGTTCATGTTTTGGCTTGGGTTTTGCTGTGTTGTATTGTACTGTACTATACAATACTATACGGTACTATATTGTACTAGCCGCCGCTGAAGTCTAGTGGTTAGGGCGTTGGACTCGTAATCTAAAGGTTGCGGGTTCGATCCCAGCTTTCGGCTATGGCGTTGTGCCCTTGGAAAAGGCACTTTACGGCTATTTTCTCACCCCACCCAGGTGTAAAAGGGGTACTAACCTTGTGTTGGGGGTTAACCCTGCGATATACTGCCGTCCTATCCAGGGGGGCGGAGTCTATGACTCTCAGTCGCTTAACGCCACAGAAACCGGGATAAGCACCGGCCTGATGAGCCTTAGGCTCGGGACAGAACTATATTGTACTATACCAGAC
>CM060323.1:17472848-17475348 GCA_030674155.1 Stramonita haemastoma
CAGAGACAGAGACAGGCAGACAGACAGACAGACAGAGGCACAAATACAGATAGACAGACAAGACAGATACACAAAGAGAGACAAATAGAGCGAGGGTGTTGTTTTTTTTTTTGTTTTTTTTAACCAACTGAAAATGATGCACAAAACGCGAGTGCCTATGTTTGAAACACACGTGCCAATGTTATTATTTTTGCCCTTCCTCCCGCACTTAATTCCTCTTTTACATCGATCGTCACTAGGTGAAGGTCACCTTCCAAAACAGCTTTTTTCGTTGTACACATAGCCTATATATTATATGTATATATATAATACGACGAAGTACGACCGACATAGAGAGAGAGACACCGAGAGAGAGAGAGAGAGAGAGAGGAGAGAGAGAGAGAGAGAGAGAGAGAGAGAGAGAGAGAGAGAGAGAGAGAGAGAGAGAGAGAGAGGTTTCTGAAAGTGTGTGTGTGTATGTGTGTGTGCGTGTGTGTGTGTGAGAAAGAGAGATAGGTAGAGAGAATTGTGTGTATGTGGGGGGGAGGGTTAGAGAGAGAGGTGTATGTGTATGCACGCGCGCGCGCCCCCGCATGTGTGTGTGTGTGTGTGTATTTGTGCGTGTGTGTGTGTGTGTGTGTGTGTGTGTGTGTGTGTGTGTGTGTGTGTGTGTGTGTGTGTGTGTGTGTGTGTGTGTGTGTGTGTGTGTGTGTGTGTGTGTATGAATGTGAGAGAGAGATAGAGAGAGAGTGTGTGTGTGTATGTGTATGTGTCTGTGTGTACGTGCGCACGTGCGCGCGCGCGCCTCTCCGTGCCTAAGCGCAAGTCTTCGCAATCACAGAATGGTAAAGATATCCAAAAGCATTGGCAGTTGTCGTTGGCAACACGGGGTAAGGTAAGGTAAAGTAACGAAAGCTAAACACCACAGAGAGAGATTGGGTTAAATGGTTGGCAGGGGCTGGTTGGCTGGTTGGCTGGCTACTGGGAAAGTTTGGTGGGTTTGTTTTTTTTTCTTCAGCTAGAGAATTACGTTTGTTGGAATATTATTGTTGGTGAAGTCTATTTTTGTTGTTTGCTGTGCTGTGTTGCTGTGCTGTATACAAGTAGGTAGTACTAGTAAGAGTGACCTCTCTCTTCTCCCCACCCCTCCTCCTCCTCCTCCTCCTCCTCCCCCCTGTGTTTGTTGTTATGTAGTTCTGGAAAGGGTGGGGGTGGGGGTGGGGGTTGGTATACTTCTTGTGGGTTTTGTTTTTTGGTGTTGTTTGTTTTTTTTTTGGGTTTTTTGTTGTTTATTTTTCTTCATTTTGTTTATTTTTTTCTTTTGTTTGTTTTGGGCTTTTTTTGTGGTCTCTTTTGTTGTTGCGCTTTGGTGTTGTTGTCTACTGTTGTTGCCTCTGTTGTTGTTGTTTTCTGTTCTTCTTTCTTTTCTTCTTCTTCTCTTCTTCTTCTTTCTTCTTCTTCTTCTTTCTTCTTCTTTCTTTCTCTTCTTCCCTTCTTTTTCTTCTCCTTCTTCCTCCTCGTCTTCTTCTTCTCTCTTCTCCTTCTTTTCTCCTTCTTCTTTTTCTTCTCTCTTCTTGTTCTTCTCTCTTCTTTTCTTCCCCCCCCCCCCCCCCCCCCCCCCCCCCTCCCCTCCCCCCTCCCCCCCCCCCCCCCCCCCCCTCCTTCTCCTCCTCACCCTTCTGTATCTATCTATGGGCACACAATGATTCCCAGGTTGGAAAAAGCGATACAGGGTTAAGTTCAAATTCTAGGTGACCCCCAAGGATATTAAGCTGGGAAACGCCCAACAACTAGCAACAGCAACGACAACAAGAACGACAAAAGTTGTCCCAGCTGACGAGAGCAAGGGAGGTATTTTGGCAAGGGGTGGAGGATAGAAAGTTGACTGTACGGTCAGAAGACCAGGTCACCAGTGACCGCTAAACAGAGAAACATATTGAAAAAATGGGTCACACACATACACATATATATATACATATATATTTTTAATACGTATTTAAACGAGATTGCGTGCGAGCACACGCGCGCGCGCGCGCGCGCGCGCACATACATATACACACACGCAAACCATGTACACATACACACACACACACACACACATATATATATATATATATATATATATATATATATACACCTTCAATTGAGTATTTTATCAATTATACACTCATATATATATATATATATATATATATATATATATATATATATATATATATATATATATATATATGTATATGTATGTATGTATGTATGTATGTATGTATGTATGTATGTATGTATGTATGTATGTATGTATGTATGTATGTATGTATGTATGTATGTATATAATACATATAAACGAGCTCGCGCGTGCGCACACACATACACACACACATACACACACGCGCGCGCGTGCGCGCGCACACTACGCGTGTATACACACAAACACACAAATCATGCACACACAAACGCGCACAAACGTACACACACAATACACATCCACACCACGCGTGTATACACACAAACACACAAATCATGT
>CM060323.1:17480348-17485348 GCA_030674155.1 Stramonita haemastoma
TTTTTCGTTCCTCGGCTAGCGACAGATTTTGTGTATGCTACCATTTTCTCTCCACCATTTAGATGACCTCAGTCCTATTTCGGGTAAAAATCTGATTTAATTCAAAGCATTTACTAAAAGAAAAGAAAAAAAAAAAACCGACAAGCTATACTGGTACATGCACATAGGTGAAAAACACAAGAGTGCAGTGCAGGTGTTTTCCCTAGAAACCAGACCGAATTTTCTTTTCAAAAAATAGATCTATTGTACTGTTGAGAAAGTGCACTATAACCTAATAAACCAGACGTACCGTGGATGCATTCGAGAGTGTACGCGTTCGTGCGCTGAGGAATCCGTGCGTGCATGCGTGCACGTACACACAAACAAACACAAACACACACAAAATATTGAAACACGATATACTAGTCTCTTTGTTTTAGAATGGTTTCTTTCTGTTTTTGCTTTACTGTTTTTGTATTTTTGAACAGATGCTTTGCCTAAAAAAGCAAATACCTTGTTTATTGAATGTGTCATCTGAAAATGAAAATTTGACACTGTTTTTGACTCTCTCTCTCTCCATATAATATATATATATATATATATATATATATATATATATATATATATATATATATATATATACATATATATATATATATATATATATATATATATATATATATATATATATATATATATATATATATACCTTTAAAGAGTAAACAGAGGTAGAATTGAACGCAAACACAACACAAACTCACGCACATACACAACATACACACACACACACATACACACACACACATACGCACGCACGCACGAACAGGTCCCAGGAGAGAAGAAGAAGAAGAAAGAAGAAGAAGAAGAAGAAAAGAGAAGAAAGAAGAAGAAGAAGAAGAAGAAGAAAAGAAGAAGAACGAAAACAAACAACACAACAACAACAACAACAACAACAACAACAACAACAACAACGAAAAAAGAAGCCCAAGAAAAGAACAACATGAACAAGAAGAAAAATTGCAAAGAAAAAGAAGAATTGCAAAGAAGAATTGCAAAGAAGAAGAAGAAGAACAAGAAGAAGAACAAGAACAAGAACAAGAACAAAGAGCGAGAACAAACAAGAACAAAAAAAGAACAGCAAGAACAAGAACAAGATCAAGAAGAACTGCGATGAAGAATTGCGAAGAAAAAGAAGAATTACGAAGAAGAATTGCGGAAAAAAGTAGAATTGCGAAGATGTGCAAAGAAGAAGAAAAAGACGAAGAAGAAGAAGAAGAAGAAGAAGAAGAAGAAGAAGAAGAAGAAGAAAGAAGAAGAAGAAGAAGAAGAAGAAGAAGAAGAAGAAACAGACGAAGAAGAAAGAGGAGGGTGACCTTTCTAAAAAGCCGGCAGGTGGGTGGACTTAGCTAACAGGGATATTGACACGGAGAGAGACAGAGCTAGAGTCTAGGGCCTTACCTGTCCACTGCCCACTTACTCCTCACCTCAGTCACAGCTTCGGTGAGATTTGTCACACCTGTCCTCTTCACTTCCTGACCCCTCTCTCTCTCTCTCTTTGTCTCTGTGTGTGTGTGTGTGTGTGTGTGTGTGTGTGTGTGTGTGTGTGTGTGTGTGTGTGTGTGTTGTGTGTGTGTGGTGTGTGTGTCTGTGTCTGTGTGTCTATATTTTATGTCTGTGTGTCTCTGTCTCAATTTGTCTGTGTGTCTGTCTGTGTCTATCTGTCTGTGTGTCTGTCTGTGTGTCTGTCTGTGTGTCTGTCTGTGTCTGTCTGTGTGTGTGTGTATATGTCTGTCTGTCTGTCTCTGCAGTCTTCTGTCTTTCTGTCTGTGTGTATGTCTGTGCCTGCCTGCCTTGCCTGCCTGCCTGCCTCTCTCCTCTCTCTCTCTCCTCTCTCTGTCTCTTCTCTCTCTCTTCTCTCCTCTCTCTCTCTCTCTCTCCTCTCTCTCTCTCTCTCTCTCTCCTCTCTTCTCTCTCTCTCTCAGATGCTTTAAACAGTTCAAAGAAGATTGTTTTTCTTAATGATGTGGCAAACTCCACTTTGTCACATGTTTATCAGTATACTGATCCAGGTGAAGCCATAGACTTCTGGATACGCACCTTTTCTAAAAATATATAATAAACATGCTCCAATAAAAACAAAACGAGTGAAATTCAAGCCAAAACCTCCATGGATATCAGCAGAAATAGAGAACGAAATAAAAGTAAGAGACTGTTTAAAGTCTAAACATGATAAAGATTTTAAAAACCAAAGAAACAAGGTGACAAACATGAAGCGTGTAGCAAAACAAAAGTACTTTCAAGATCTTGTATCGGACAGAAAAAACTGCAGACACATTTGGAAAGCCCATTAATCTACTAACAAATAAAACTAACAAAAAGGCACAAACTACAGTTAAAAGATATTTCATCCTTGAGCCTGAATAAACATTTTGTTGGGATAGCCAACAACCTAATAAAGTGTGAAGACTGGAAAGTAATGATTTGAAACATTTAAGAGCATATTGTGAGTCTAAAAATATACACTCTAAATTAGACATTCCATTTGTTTCCTTACCTGAAGTGCTGGACATCCCTCTTACAATTAAAGCAGTCAACCACAAAAGATGTTGATGGACTAGATGGTAAAATAATTAAAATTGCTGCGCCTGTAATAGCAGACACCCTTACCTATATTTATAATCTTTGTATTGACAAAGCTTATTTTCCTTCTCATTTTAAAAAGGCTAAAGTAATTCCTCTCTTTAAATCTGGCGCATCAGATGACCCATCGAATTACAGGCCGATATCAATTTTGTCTATCTTATCAAAGCCTTTAGAAAAGCATGTTAAAAAATCTTTACTTTTACATTTAGAAAAATATGACCTAATCAATCCAAGTCAATCAGGTTTCAGGAAAAAAACATTCATGTCACACGGCTCTGATAAATATGGTAGACAAATGGCTTCTGAATATTAATAACAATATGTTTACCGGAGTTGCCTTCGCCGATTTTGCAAAGGCTTTCGATGTGATAAACCACACACTTCTGTTAAAGAAACTACACCTATATAGAATATCAAAGAATACCTTTCAATTTTTTTAATCATTTTTATCAAATAGACAACAGTCAGTCTTTGTTGGAAAGTCTCAGTCTGATTTTCTCACAGTGACAAATGGTGTTCCCCAAGGTTCAGTTCTGGGTCCTATTACTTTTCTCTATATATATTAATGATTTTACCATTGTACATGAATGCTTGTTGTGAATTATTTGCAGATGACAATTCAATTTATGCTGAAAATCATTCCTTACAAATTTTGTCATCTAATCTCCAAGACAATATACATCAGCTTACCAGATGGGCAGAACTAAATCACATGTCCCTTAATCCAATAAAGACTAAATGTATGTGTATAACAACCAGACAAAAGCGACAGAATCAGATCTCTTCTATGTTCCCTATAAATGTTTCAGGTGAAAAAATTGAAGAAGTAAATTTCCACAAGGTGCTAGGAATCATTATTGATCATAATCTTTCATGGCAAGACCACATCGCCAATCTAAGTAAAGTTGTATCTCAAAAGGTGTTTCAGTTATCCAAAATAAAACATTTCCTTAATCTTAGCGCTAGAAAACAGTTTTTCCATGCACACATAAGTTCTGTTATAGAATACGCATCAACCTTGTGGGATTCTGCAAGTGCAAATACATTAAAACCTCTGATTAGATTATACAAGCGTGCCATTAACTTATTCTATTGAAATCAAGCTCATTAACTTCCGTGGACTATAAATCAGTTGGTATTTTGCCATTTAAATTGCAGTTGGAATACAACAAAGCTTTAATGATGCACAGAATAGTGTATGGAAATGCACCGCCCACTCTGGCAAAACATTTTCAAATAAATACATATCGTCATTCACCTAAACTTACTGTGCCAAAACCAAGAATAGATCTGTTTAAAAGTAGTCTTGTATATAGCGGTGGCACTTACTGGAATAACCTGCCAGCATCCTTAAAAAGTGTAACTTCTATGCTAAACTTTAAAAAATCATTGAAACATTTTCTTATGAATGAAAGGCTGACAGAGACTGGCTGTTGATCTTGTCTTATAAAAAAAAAAATTAAAAAAAGCATATTGTTTTCTTGTTTATCCGGACAAAATGTCAGTCATGGTTTGCCATGACTTCATTTAATCATGTTTTACATATGTCTTTTTATCAGCTGTCTGTCATTCTCCGTCTGTCTGTCTGTCTGTATGTCTGTCTTTCTGCCTGCCTGTGAAACTGAGTGTCTTTAGTCTGTCCGTCTGTCTGTATTCTATCTCTCATCTGCCTGTCTATCCCTTCTCTGTCAGTCTCTACTCTGCTCTGCTCTGCTCTGCTCTGCTCTGCTCTGCTCTGCTCTGCTCTGCTCTGCTCTACTCTACTCTACTCTACTCTACTCTACTCTACTCTACTCTCTAGTCAATCATATTTCTTATTTTCTAATCTGATTTTGTGATTTTTGTTCTCTTCATTTTGTAAAAGATAAAGCATAAGCGTAGAAAATGTTTCTTGTATTTGGATGATGTTATGGTTTTTTTTTCTTTTTTTTACTCATACAATGTATATGTGCAGTTTGTTTGTTATTGCTATGCCTTTCTTTTATTTTCTTCCTTTTTCACCCAGAAGGGTGGTTATAAAAAGGCACGTTTTCTTATGCCATTACCCTCTTTAAATACTCATTCATTCTTCGTTCAATTCGTTTCATTTCTCTCTCTCTCTCTCTCTCTCTCTCTCTCTCTCTCTCTCTCTCTCCTCTCTCTCTCTCTCTCTCTCTCTCTCTCTCATGAATCTTGAAATTGATTTTTCTGTACCCTTTGTATTTAGTATTTGCTTGTTCGTTCGAAAGTATTTTCATTATCTATTTTCATATTGTGTACATTTGCAACTTTTCATGTATATTGTTGGGGTTTTGTTTGCTTGTTTATCTTTTGTTTTGGGTGTGTTGGGGGGGGGGAGGTGGGGGGGGGGGAGTCCTTTTCCGAGGGCTGGATGTAAA
>CM060323.1:17490348-17493030 GCA_030674155.1 Stramonita haemastoma
CACCACGCACACACAACAAACACATACACACACATAACAATTACACACACAACAGACACGCACACCACTAAACACTCACAACAACACAATCCACAATTACACCGACACACACTCGCGTGCCGAGCACGCACAGACAAATTACCCTAAATACATATCATAAGAGAGGAGAGAGAGAGGAGAGAGGAGAGAAAGAGGAGGAGAGAGGGGAGGGGAGAGAGGAGAGAGAAGAGAGAGAGAGAGAGAGAGTGAGAGAGAAAAAGAGAGAGAGAGAGAAGCGAGAGGAGAGAGGAGGAGAGAGATGAGGAGAGAGAGAGGAGAGAGAGAAGATGAGAGAGAGAGAGAGAAGAGATGTAATAAAACACTTGATTTAAAGTATAAAAAGAAGAAATTTTAAAACGGAGAGGGACAGGGAAAAAAAGACGAAAACAAAACAAGAAGACAATAGCAAGCAAAAAGACAGAAAAAAAACACCCACAAACACGCACGCACGCACGCAAACACACAAACTACACAGACACACACACAGACACACACACACACACACACAAACCACACACAACATACACACACATACCACACACACACAACTCACACACTCACACAGACACACACCACACCACACACCACACAACACACACACACACCACAACACACACACACACAGAGTCGAGACATAAGCACGCTTGCGTTACATGTGAAACAACAGCAACAACAACAACAACTAAGAAAATAACTATGTGTGTACCCCACATCAAGATTCTCTGGTGGTGACTATCATTATTATTATTTTATTGACAGTGGCTGAAGAGCACTGACATCATACTTATAAATTAGCACAGCACGTATGGTTTCTCCGCGTGCGGTAGGTTATTAGGAAGGGTTAATTGAGAGAGAGAGAGAGAGAGAGAGAGAAGAGAGGGGAGAGAGAGAGAGAGAGAGAGAGATGAGAAGAGAGGAGGGGAAAGTTGGGAGATTGAGAAAGAAAAGAGAGAGAGAGAGGAGTGAGGAGAGAGAGAGAGAGAGGGGAAATGAGAGAGAGAGAGGAGGAGCGGTGCGTGCGTGCGTGCGTTGCGTGCGTGCGTTGCGTGCGTGCGTGCGTGTGGGTTGCGTGGTGGTGTGTGTTCATTCAAATTCAATTCAAAAATTTCTCTAAGAAATTCCCATGGGTTACAAGGCATACATAAAAGAAGGGTAAAATGTAAAAATAATATCAAAATACAATTATGAGCACAAAACAGGAAAAACAGGTTGTGGTGTGTGTGTGTGTGTGTGTGTGTGTTTTGGGGTGTGTGTGTGTGGTGTGGTGTGTGTGTGTGTGTGTGTGTGTGTGTGTGTGTGTGCATGTGGTGTGGTGTGTTGAATTGGGGGTTCTGGTGGTGGTGATGGTGGTGGTTGTGTGTGTGTATGTGTGCGCGCGCACTTTGTTTGGTGTGTGCATGGTGCACGTGGTTTCACGTGTGTGTTTTGTGTGCGTGCTTGATGTGTGTATGTGTTTGTGGTGTGCGTGCGTGCGTGCGTGCGTGCGTTGAGTGCTTCCCTCTTTCTCTCTCTCTTCTCTCTCTCTCTCTCTCTCTCTCCTCTTCTCTTCCTCTCTCCTTCTCTCTCTCTCCTCTCTCTCCTCTTCACATATTTTTACATACAATACATACATACAAATACAATACATACTACATCAAATACTTTACATACTACATACATACATACATAATACTACATAAATGCCATGTGCTGCATGCATACATACTACATACATACATACATACAACACACCCCACACACACACACCACACAAACACACACACCCCACACACACACACACACACACACACACACACACACACACACACACAACACATACATACATACATACCATTACATACATAATACTAATACATACATACATACATACTACATACTAATTCATACAACTACTTACATAATCTCGGTTCGTCCGTCGGGGGGACGACGAGGACCATCCGATCATCCTGGAGGGGGGTGGGGAGGTCTCATCGGTGAGTGCGGGATGGCTGATAAGCCAATCCGCGCTTGGAAATTCTGCGCAGTGGGGACAGGGAATGGAGCAGGTGCCGGGGGCTTCAAGGCATTGTTTCTTTCTGTCCCGCCTGCGTTCTTGCAGCAGCTTTCCCGTCACTTTCCATTGGCGGGCCCGTCGTGAACAGTGGCCGCCACTTGGGTCTATTGAAGCTATCTGCTCCCATGATGACGGGCGATGTTGAAGGCTTCAGTGATGCCCTCAGAGTGCTTTTAAACCCTTTCCTTGGCCCGCCATGGGAGCGTTGCCGTACTGGGCTCACCAAACAAAGCTTCTTAGGAACCTGTAGTCTGGGGCGCGGGCTACATGACCAGCCCCGCGAACTTGGTTTCATCGGTGGTAGGGATGCTTGGGAGCCGGCACCAGTGAGGCTTTGTGTCTGGTACCCTATCCTGCATTTAGCCAAGAGTTTCTACCTGGTGTGTGGAAGTGTTTTGTTTTGGGTGGCGTTGGTAACAGTCACGATTTTTCTCCAAAGAGTAGGGTGGTGGTTGAACTTTGTAGACCTTGTCTTTGTCTGGAGGTGATGCCTCTTCTGTCCCTACTTCTTGTGGGGGGTTTGCCCAAGGCGCACTTGGGGGTTTTGGGGAGTCTGGGTTGATTCATCGTCAATGATACAAGCGGGAAAA
>CM060323.1:17508130-17510630 GCA_030674155.1 Stramonita haemastoma
AACTTTTGGCCCAAAGTGGGGGGTGGGCATTTGCTAGATGGTGGGCTTATGCTAGGGATTTTACGGTAGTAGCAGGAGCAGCGACGCCAGTCGTAGTGCTAGTACATCACCAGCAGTTATAGATCTAGTATCAGCAGTAGTAGTAGTTAGTAGCTGCAGCAATACTGAGTGGTACAAGGAGTCAGTATAGAAACAGCAGAAATAGTAGTAGAGGTAGTAGTAGTAGTAGAAGTCGTAGAAGTAGCAGGAGCTGGAGCAGTAGTGGTAGTAGTAATGGTAGTAGCCACGGTAGCACTAGCAGCAGCAACAGCAGTGTAGTAGTAGTAGTAGTAGTAGTAGTAGTAGTAGTAGTAGTAGTAGTAGAGCAGAGCAGCTAGCAGCAGAGCAGCAGTAGTAGTAGTAGTAGAGAGCTAGCAGCAGCAGCAGCAGCAGCAGTAGCAGCTAGCAGCAGCAGCTAGCAGCAGCAGCAGCAGTAGTAGTAGTAGTAGTAGTAGTAGTAGTAGTAGTAGTAGTAGTAGTAGTAGTACGTGAGCAGCAGCAGCAGCAGCAGCAGCAGCTAGTAGTAGCAGCAGTATAGCTAGCAGTAGTAGTAGTAGCAGTAGTAGTAGTAGAGTAGTAGTAGTAGTAGACCGCAGCAGCAGCAGTAGTAGTAGTAGTAGTAGTGGGGGCAGTAGCAGCACTGGCATTGACAGTGATCCTTAACCAACACCTGAGCTGAAGTAGCCAGTACAGTACAGTATAATAGAAACAGCGTGAGGTACAGGAGTCTTCATTCAGAACACACTCTGAGGAACTGCTATCTTCTATACTACTACTACTACTACTACTACTACTACTACTACTACTACTACTACTACTACTACTACTACTATACTTCTACTACTACTGCTCTGCTGCTGCTGCTGTCAGCTGCTGCTGCTGCTGCTGCTGCTACTACTACTACTACTACTACTACTACTACTACTACTACTACTACTATACTACTACTACTGCTGCTGCTGCTGCTGCTGCTGCTCTACTACTACTACTACTACTACTACTACTACTATACTGCTGCTGCTGCTGCTGCTTCTGCTTCTGCTTTTGCTGCTATGACTATGCTACTTATACTACTACTACTATGCTGCCACTATTCTTCTAGGGCCTACTACAGACACTAAAGCTTACCATCCCTGTTTCCCTGTGTTGCTAGTGTAATTATCATGCCAAAGCGAGATGGGCTGGGCCAGACTTGTCAGGCACGTAACGGCAGCACAACGCATTTCGCTCATGCTACAGAAGAAGAAGAAGAAGAACAAGAACAAGAACAAGAACAAGAAGAAGAAGAAGACAACGACGACGACGACGACGAGAAGAAGAAGAAGAAGAAGAAGAAGAAGAGAAGAAGAAGAAGAAGAAGAAGAAGAAGAAGAAGAGAGTCTATATTCACTCGTGTTGCTACTGCTACAACTGCTGGACTATACAGGTGCTGCTTTTTATTCAACTGCTAGATCTACGCTTTCTATCTGTGATGTGTAGTTGTGGTTGTTGTGTTGTTGTTGTTGCTGTTGATGTTGTTGGGCGTTCCTTTGCTTTGACTACCCTGGGGGTCACTCATAGGAGGCAATCTAGTCTCACCCTACCTACCCGAAAATCACTTTGACACCATAAAACTTAATTACACACTGGATGAGAGAAGGGCGTGTTGTGTGTGTGTGTGTGTGTGTTGTGTTGTGTGTGTGTGTGTGTGTGTGTGTGTGTGTGTGTGTGTGTGTGTGTGTGGTGTGTGCGTGTGTGTTGTGTGTGGTGTGTGTGTGTGTGTGTGTGTGTGTGTGTGTGTGTGTGTGTGTGTGTGTGTGTGTGTGTTGTTGTGGCGTGCGCGCACGCGTGTGAGTGTGTTATGTGTTTTACTTATTAAAGAAAAAAATTCTTATGTGTGTGTTATGTGCGTGTGTTACGTATTGTGTGTGTGTGTGTGTGTGTTTGTGTGTACCCGCACGCACAGACTCGCACGCGCAGTCACGCTCGCGCGTGCGCGCGTTTTAGCGCGCACTGAGGCAAAACAGGAATGACAATAACAAAGAGACAAAAACCTATCAGCAAACGAATTCGACACTAATCTTTATCACCTCCACCCTACAGCTTCACTAATCCTGGCCACAAAAACCACGAAGTGTAAACTGTATCCCGCAGCTCCCGTTTCACCCCGAGTAACCCGAGCTGTAAACCCCACACCAATTAACAATATAACAGGCCAAGGCTTGAACTGTTAGACCCTACCTGGTGAAATGACCACCAAAACAAAACAAACAAAAAAAGAAAAGAAAAAAGAAAAAAAAAAGAGTATTTGCCAAGAAGTTTTAGCACAGGGGGTTATTCAATACTTTAGATTAATTCCTTGATACCGTGGGTGAGGCCTAGTTACTAAGTTTAGGTGGAAGCCAAGAACTAGGCTAAATAACAAAGAAGAAGGTAAAGCATGTCATTTTTTTTTTTTGCTTGTGGTCGAGATGTGGTGAAG
>CM060323.1:17518130-17520630 GCA_030674155.1 Stramonita haemastoma
AGTATGGGTGTGTGTTACACCCAGGAGATATGGGAGCGGGTTATGCCTTCAATAAAAGTATGGGTTGCTGTATACCCAGGAGGTACAGGGCGTCGAGGCCGAGGCGACGTACGGGGAAGGTTAACATGTTTTTCTCTTGCTGTTTGACAAACCAGTACACACATACTGGCTCAGTGTCTGGTTGGCATGCGAGCTGGATCACAATGTCATCTGACTCATAGGTCACAATATCTTCACCATCTGAATGATGTAGGACAGATTTTCTAAAGTGTGTATTTCTTTGTCTGTCTCTCAGCCTTTTCTGTACCGATCTATCAGTTAGAAAAGCCACATACTGTTTGACATTTCCTTTGTTGAATGCACCAACAATATTATCATTGTTCACCTCAGGCTGCAAAACACACATATCATATCAGCACAGTCACTACAATCAGACATACAGGGAGGTTCTAAATCAACCGATGATAGCAACTTAACTGATGTTTTTGTGTTGATGTCCTGTGTGTGTGCTGTTGGTAGGTCTACTCTATGGGTATCTGCCCATGCTGCATTCTGCTGTTCTACACTTTTGTCAGGTGGACTCGAGGCACTGAAGACACAGTCACTTTCACACACAACACTTGCCTGCTGAGAGAGAGAGAGAGAGAGAGAGAGAGAGAGAGAGGGGGGGAAGGAAGAGAGAGAGGGGAAGAAGAGAGAGAGGAGAGAGAGAGAGAGGAGAGAGAGAGAGGAGAGAGAGAGAGAGAAGAGAGAGAGGTAGCAGAGGGGAAGGAGAGAGAGAGAGAGAGAGAGAGAGAGGGGGGGGGGGGGGGGGGGTAGATTAGTGAAGGAGGCAGACTTGACTCTTGTTAACGATCAAATGGTGACATGCTGTAAGGGAGATCGGAATTTATTTTGTGTTAAATTCACGGCTGCGTTACTAAATAATATCAGCATAACAGCGTCATCATTTTGAGATCAAAGGAAAGTGTTACATCAACTGTTCAGTTTCCTTTTAATGACACAGCATGTTTTACTTTTCGAGCTGCTTGGGTATTTAGGACACTGTCCGCATATGGACTAATGAAGAAAGGCATCAGAATGAATGAAAACAGAATTGCGAGAAGGAAAGAAACATTTTTTGCATGGGTACCCTTTTTGGGCGTAGGTACATCAGACAAATCAAAAATCAAACAAACATTGAATGAATACATGAATGAGTGAATGAATGAGAGAGAGAGAGAGAGAGCACTGACACTGACACTGACACAGTTTTATTGTCCATACAGCATTACAGCCCTGTAGACAAGGGGGAATAACAAGTTCAGATGAATTCGTGTAACATAATAACATTTTTCAAATTTTCCTCTCACTTCGCACTTACATATACTACTGCACATTCTAATTGCCACGCAGGTGACACACACACACACACACAACACACACACACACACACACACACACACACACACAACACACACACACACACACGCACACACGCACACACACACACACACACACACACACACACACACACACACACACACACACACACAAAACACACACACACACACACACTCCCTCTCTCTCTCTCCCTCCCCCCCCCCCCCCCCCCCCCCACTAACAGAATCAATAAAGGACCATCTAAGGACTAGTTACTCTGTTCCGTTATCTTTTTCCTAATATTCATTGCTTCTCCAATGAATTTAGCTAGACTTTCTATTTTCTCTTCACTGCTGACAGATAGAATATTTGCAACAGAATTCATATCAGCAATGCCTTTAAACACACTTAGCGCCTCACAGTTTCTGCGTTTATCAGAATAGGCCATACAATCGAAAAGAAAGTGAAATTCGTCTTCTGTGGGATTTCGGCACGAAGGGCATATATTATCGTTAGAGTTATCTTCACTTAAAAACCAATACTTACAATTTTTAAGGCCACTGACTCTTAGCCGAAATCTACTGAGACTGATCTTGTACCATTTGTTGGTTATAAAAGACAGATATCTTTCTGTTTGAAAGACACTTTTGAAGGAACTATACCACATATATTTGTCATTATTTTCTAAATCCGAATGCCAGTTCTGTTTGTAGCATGAAATAAGTCTATCTTTAAATTCATTAATGAAACTATATTCACATCCTACGTCTCTACTCAGCCACACAATACCAAATCCATTCACACATAAAGTTTTCTGTACATTTGACACCCAATTGAGTCGACCAGATTCATGTTGTAAGATTAGCATTTCATAAGCCTGTCTACATATTCTAGAAGCTGGTTGTTTAAGAAGTTTTAACCAGTATTTAATGCTTTTTATATATGTCCTTATGTATAACGGATATCTACCACGAGAGAGAGAGAGAGAGAGAGAGAGAGAGAGAGAGAGAGAGAGAGAGAGGAGAGAGAGAGAGAGAGAGAGAGAGAGAGAGAGAGAGAGAATGTGTGTGTGTGTGTGTGTGTGTGTGTGTGTGTGTGTGTGTGTGTGTGTGTGTGTGTGTGTTTCCCAAACGTACAC
>CM060323.1:17523130-17526110 GCA_030674155.1 Stramonita haemastoma
TGTGTGTGTGTGTGTGTGTGTGTGTGTGTGTGTGTGTGTGTGTGTGTGTGTGTGTGTGCGCGCGCGGAAGGGAGGAAGGTGTCCCATAGCCTATGTGGTTCTAGTTTCTACTGAAAATAAATTCACTGATAAAAACAATAATCACACACATGAAAAACTAATATGATTTGGTGAATCCATTTCTTTGTCACTAAAGTTTTCAAAGTTTGTTCGTGTTTTAAGTGTGTCACTATGAACATGAAGAAATGAATATTAAAAAAAACCCATAAAAACTAATGTGATTGGGAAGACGTATTACATAATCACCAAATCTTTGCGTTTTCATTATTGTCTTTTTTTAATAGGCGAAACAGATTTGATTGAACAAAGTATATTACATTTACATTAACCACACTCTCCACGGGGAAAGCAGACCGAATTTCACGCGGGAGATCTGCTGTGACATAGGCCTAAAGTGGTATAAATGGTAAAATGGTATTAAAAACAAAAAAAATAAGGACAGATGTCCCACCCCAATGAAGCACAAATATACAGAGGGGCTACTTCGATAAAAGAGCACCGGCAAAGAGCAAAAGGAGAAAGGTCTTTGCACTAAAGCCAGCGGAAATTGTGTGTTGTGTGTGTGTGTGTGTGTGTGTTGTGTGTGTGTGTGTGTGTGTGTGTGTGTGTGTTTGGTGCGGCGCGCGCGCGCGCGACGCGCGTAAAGGGTGTGAGGGACGAGCAATAGCCTAGCCTATAAAAAGGGAAAAAATAATTCTTCACACTATGGTTGTATATGTGTAGACGCATACATACATGCACCTGCATACATGCATACAAACACACACACCGCGCACACGTTTACGTGCATGTCTGCGTACAAGCAAAAACCTACATGCGTGCGTATGTTTGTATGTAAGGTATCGGCCTAGCCTACAGGCAAAGTCTTGCTGCTAGGCTTTAGCGTAGCCCAGCTGCCAGACTGGAGTACATTTCCCATGGCCCATTTCCCAGGCAAGTCAAGTCAGCCAGCCAGACGGTGCCAACAGCTGTGTATGTGAAAAGGCAGTGAGTGTATAGTCTATTGAGTTTACTTCTGTCTCTGTCTCTCTCTCGTCTCTGTCTCCTCTGTCTCTGTCCTCTCTCTCTCTCTCTCCTCTCTCTCTCTTTCATCACACGGGGACTGAATGTAAAATGCACAGAGTGCTTATTCCATTATCCTCGATATATAAGAATAAATCAAATCAAATCAAATCAAATCAAATCAAATCAAATCAAATCAAATCAAATCATCTCTCTCTCTCTCCTCTCTCTCTCTCTCTCTCTCTTCTCTCTCTCTCTCTCTCTCTCTCCAAGACCCCAACTAAACAGTCCTGATAATAGCAGCGCCACATAGCCTAGTATAGGCCTAGTATAGGAAAGCAGGCACATGATAAGACTAGCTTAGCTAGCATAGGTATAGATAGGTTCTTGAAGGATTTGCTCTCTGTTTCCCTCTGTCTCTGTTTTGTTTATGTTTATTTTTTGTGTGTGCGTTGATAGCGGGGAGGTTATCGTTCAGAGGTTGTTTTTTTTTTTTTAAGTTGGTTGGTTGGTGGTGGTGGGGGGTAGGGGTGGGGGTGGGTATAGTTTTTTTTTCTTTCTTTTCTTTTCCTGTTTCTGGTGTTTGTTGCTGTGTTGTTTGTTGGTATGGCTGTGTTTGTTTGGGTTGGTTGTGAGGGTTTGGGTTTGGTTTGGGTTGGGATTTTTTGTTTAGTGTGTGTGGGGGTGCGGGGTGAGGGGGTGGGGGTGGTTTGCATTTCAGTTATGTTCACTAGCATAGGCATATATATGTCTATATTACATATATATTATTATAATATTGTTGCTGTGTGTCCTGTCTGTTTGTCTGTCTGTCTGTCGCGTACTGTGTGTCTGATGCTGTGTGTCTGTAATTATGTCTGTGTGTCCTGTGTGCTAGCAGGAGTGGGGAAAGACAGTTACAGTCATTGCCCTATTCTCACAACATGGGTAGAATTACACTGCTGGCTTTAAAAAAAAAAAAAAATCCGAAAAAAAGGGAAAGAGAGAGAGAGAGAGAGAGAGAGAGAGAGAGAGAGAGAGAGAGAGAAGAGAGAGAGAGAGAGAGAGAGAGAGAGAGAGAGAGAGAGAGAGAGAGAGAGGGCTGGAGGGGGGGGGGGGGAATGGATGGAAAAACCATTCTAAGACCCCAGATACTGCTGATAATTAGAAACATGTGTGGACACGTCAAATGTACCGTGAACAGATAGAAATCAGGGTTTTAAGATTAATTGCCATGTCACTTTTCTTTTCTTCTTCTTCTTTTTTTTTTTTTTTCAAAACCCGTGTCTTGGACAATGTTAGCAATACATACTATCAACCAAAATCTGCTAACAAGCCTTTTGTAGGTTTCTTTTGCCATATTTAAACTAAACAACAAGAACAATAAAGAAATGATACAAAAGTCCTAAAAAGGTATAAAAAAAAAAAATCTAAAAAAGTAAACGTGTCCCATAACCTATGTGGTCGTAGGGAGTAAGGCATCAGAGACCTCAGCTTCTCTAGGGGGCCAGCATGTTGAGGGCGGCGCCCATCTCTCTCCTCTCCTCTCCCTCGCTGCGTTTACCTTCCTTGACCCTAAAAGAGGGTGGGTTCCCATTTTACAGCTGGGGCTGGGAGACTGTACTGAAGCTAAGGAGCAAACGGTCCCCCATCCAATTGATAACCACGCTCGATGCTGCTTAACTAAGTCATCCACAGAGGGAAAAAAAACCTTTTGTAAAAGTCAAGCCTCCGACAAAAAACTCATGTGATTTTGCACAAAATTTGGTAGGTTTGAACTTTTTAACAATATATTTCAGCAAACACTGTATCCCCTCAGTCATTCATTCGTCCTCTGCTAGCTTCCTAACCACAACATGCATGTGCGGGGTCAACATTGTTGGAACACAAGCAATCCTCATTATATTTTTATGATTATTTCCGACTTTCTCGTGACCAC
>CM060323.1:17526210-17549634 GCA_030674155.1 Stramonita haemastoma
TGGGGTGGTGGGGGGTTTTGGTGGTGGGGGGGTGGGGGTTGGGGGGGGTATGTGTGTTGGGGGGTTTTGTGTGTGTGTGTTTGGGGGTTGGTGTGGGTTGGGGGGGGGGGGGGTGGTTTTTGTGTGTGTGTGTGTGTGTGAGTTTTGGTGTGTGTGTGGGGGGTGTTTTGGGGTTTTTTTGGTGGCGTGTATGTTTTGGGGTGGTTTTTAAATTTCGTTGGTTGGTTGGGGGTTTTGTTTTTTTTTTTTCTCTCTTCTTGTGCTTGTGGGCTGTATAGTGTGTTTTGTTGACAAAATAATTACGGTTTTTGGGGGTTTTCGGGGGTTTTGGGGGGGCTGTGGGGGGGGGTTTTGAAAAAAGGGGGGGGGTTAGGGGGTTTTTTTTAATGTGTGTGTGTGGGTGTGTGTGTGGGTGTGTGTGTGTTGTGTGTGTTTTTGGGGGGTTGTGTGTTTTTGTGTGTGTTTGGGGTGGGGGTGGGGGTGTGTTTTTTTGGGTGTGTGTGTTTTGGGGTGGGTGTGTTTTGTGTTGTGTTTGTGGTTTGTGGGGGTTTGGTTGTGTTTCTTTTCTGTTCTGTTGTTTTGTTGTCTGTTGTCTGTCTGTTT
This sequence comes from Stramonita haemastoma, assembly GCA_030674155.1. NCBI lineage: Eukaryota > Metazoa > Mollusca > Gastropoda > Neogastropoda > Muricidae > Stramonita > Stramonita haemastoma. Next base: position 17,526,814 of record CM060323.1, read on the forward strand.
TTGTTTGTTCTTCCTTTCTTCTCTCTCTCTCTCTCTCCCCTTCTTTTTTCCCCCTTTCTCTCCCCCTCCCCTTTCCTCTCTCTCTCTTTATCTTCTCTCTCTCTCCCCCAAAAACCACACACAAAATATTGATTAATTAAAAGAATGAAAGCTACTTTGACTTTAGTTCTCCCCTCTTTCCCTTTTTATCTGTGGAATGTTTTGGTTGGGGAAGGGGGAAAAGCGAAAAGAAAAGGAAAAAAAATAATATATATAAATAATAAAAAAAAAAAAATGTGTGTGTGTGTGGTGTGTGTGTGTGTGTGTGTGTGGGGGGGTGTGGGGTTTTGTGTGGGTGGGTTGTGTTTGTGTGTTTGTTGTGTGTTGTGTGTGGTTGGGTGGTTTTGGGGGTGTGTGGTGTTGTGTGTTGGTTGCGTGTGGTGGGTGTGGTGGTGTGGGGGGTCAGTATCTTTTTCTTTGCTTTGGCGAGAAAAGAAGGTTTACCATCAGTGTTTGAAATTTGTTTTCTTATGCAACCTTTTTTTTTTTTTTTTTTTTACTGTGTAGAGGTCGCCACATTCGGTCTTCGGGGTTGAATTGCAAAACCACGACATCAGTAAAGTAGGGTGAATGGATAGAGCGTTTGACTTCCATCCATCTTGGTCCATGAAGTCGTGGGTTCGAATCTTAGCATGGACGTCTGTCTAGTGAATTTTAAGGGCTGGGGGTTTTTACAATCTACTGAGTCAGCTTTATCAAAAAGCGTAGACCTGCCAGTGCCTCAATCCCCTTTGTGTCTAAATCTCTCCCCCCCCCCCCCCCCTTACAGAGAAGAGAGAGAGAGAGGAGGGAGGAGGAGAGGAGAGAGGAGAGAGAGAGAGAGAGAGAGAGGAGAGAGAGAGAGAGAGAGAGAGAGAGAGAGAGACGGGAGGAGAGAGAGAGAGAGAGAGGAGCCCACACCACATGGATGACCTACTTGACGTGGTGGATCGGGTGGTCTAGTGGTAAGGCACCTAGCCTGCCTAGAAAGCGAAAAGTGTGGGTTCGATGCACGTTTTGTACCCAAACACAACACACAACACAATACAATACAATAAAACTACAATTTGAATTAATACAGTTCTTTTTTTTCGTTCCTCGGCTAGAGGTACGAGGTTCACCAATAACAAGGTTTATGCTAATAAATGCAACTGTCACCCCCCCCCCCCCACCCCTTTAACCATTTTAGGTAGACGTGTTCCGACTTCGGGAATATACAAGTGATTACAATACAGTGCATGCAATATTGTCTATGCAGATGTTCAGGCATGGGAAAAACACAGGTTCAAATGTTATCTGAAGAATTGGAGAATGAGGATTGGTGTGCCTGCCTGCACAAGTTTGGCGCCACACGAGAATCGAACCTGTGACCCCTTGAATCAAACGCAAAGCATCTTAGCCGCTTGGGCCTCAGCTAGGCAGCTCAAAGTGTGTGTGTGTGTGTGTGTGTGTGTGTGTGTGTGTGTGTGTGTGTGTGTGTGTGTGTGTGTGTGTGTGTGTGTGTGTGTGTGTGTGTGTTTTGTGTGTGTGTAAGTGTGTGTGTGTGTGTGTTTGTTTGTGTGTTGTGGTGTGTTGTGTTTTTTGTGGGTGTTGGTGTTTTAGTGTGTGTTGTGTGTTATTGTGTGTGTTGTGTGTTTGGTGGTGTTGTGTTTAGTGTGTGTGTGTGTTGTGTGTGTGTGTGTGTGTGTGTGTGTGTGTGTAGTGTGGTGTGTGTGTGTGTGTTTGTGTGTGTGTGTTGTTGTGTGTTGTGTGTGTGTGTGGTGCGCACGCAGCAGCACACGCATGCATACATTCAATTTTATTTATCAGTAGTTGCCGTAAAACAGGGTGAGGGCTGAATGTTTTCATGTAAATGTGACACATAAAGCCTCCTCACCCATGAAATAAAGATTCTCATCACCATCACCATCACTATCATCCTGCATGCCTGATCGCCTCCCTCTCTCTTCTTCTGTCTGTCTTCTCTCTGTCTGTTCGTTTGTCTCTCTTGTGTGTTGTGTCTGTGTGTGTGTGTGTGTGTGTGTTGTTGTGTGTTGTATGTATGTCTATCATCCTGCATACCTGATTGCCCCTTCTCTCTCTTTCTCTCTCTTTCTCTCTTCTGCTTTTGTGCGTTGCGTTGCGCGCGCGCGTGTGTGTGACTCTGCTGTGTGTGCGTGCGGCGTGTGTGTGTGTTCTTGCACCGCCCCCCCCCCCCCCACCTCCTACTACCTTCTGCCCAAAGGAGACTTTTGTATCTCAATTGCCGAATTGGCCAGATGCCCAGTCGTGATCCTGCTTCTGTTTAGCACTCAACCGTATCGTGTCGCCCTATTTGCCCCAGTAACTCCACTTTCTCCCTCTCTCCCACTCTCTCCCCATCCCTACCCCCCCCATCCCCCCCCCCCCCCCCCCGCTCTCTCTCTCGACATCCCTCCCTCTCTCTCTCTCTCCTTCTCCCCCTCTCTTTCTCTTCTCCACAGTCAGTGTGGTTGGTTCAAAAGTACAGGTGATATTGTTTGTGTTAGTGGTGTGGAACAGGGTGTTGTCCTAACTCTACTAATATTTCGTTTCTTTGTTTTGAAAACAAATTTTGTCCTTGACATTGTTTTAACAACAGGCTAGGCTGGTTTGGGGGTTTTTAGTTGGATTTTTGTGTGTGCGTGTGCTGATGTCATTGGTTTATTATTTTGAGTTTGTTTGTGTGATGTTGGAGGTTCTTAAAAGTAAGGGTATAACGTGTTGCCAATTTAGAAATGAATCACATAGTTTTATCAGGTATTCAAGATTTTTTTTTAGGTTTGTGTTAAGTTTCATCAAATAGTGCATTGTGTTTGTTGTTTCTTTGCTTTCTTTTGTTTGTTCTCTACCTTGGCTTTTTTTTTTTTTAATGATAGTAGTAAATTACAATGTTCTGTACGTAAATTCACTGTGAAAAATAAAAGAGAAATTCATTGATTTGTGGTTTCCGTTTCGTTTGAGAGAGAGAGAGAGAGAGAGAGGAGAGAGAGAGAGAGAGAGAGAGAGAGAGAGAGAGAGAGAGAGAGAGAGAGAGAGAGAGAGAGAGAGAGAGAGCAGACAACACACAACACACACACACACACACACACACACACACAACCCCACACAACACACACACACACACATGAAAGAGAACATACCCGCATTCATTATCTTTGAGTTCACGTTTATTGCAATAATAATAATAATAATATTCTGACCAACATCAATGGCAGCAAAATACAATACACATGAGCTGCGTGGTCGCATGATCATAATAATAACATATATATGTAAGTCAACTAAAGTCCATTCCATCCACTTGCACCATAGAATTTTTGCAATTAACAACCAACATCAAGCGTATATATCAACCTCGGCCTGCATTCTGAAAACATAACTACCGTTCACTCCACCATACTCAACCTCAACCGGATCTTGTCCCCATAAAAATCGAACCATTAAAAGTTACAAGTTTGAATTAAAAAAAAAAAGTGGAATATTTTTGGACGCAAAAGCTTGCGGAAGAAAGAAAAAAAGACAGACCAACCGGATTTTTTGTTCCATTTTGAAGTAAAAACCATCAAAAAAGTTTTCTTACAAAGTTTCAAATACACAAAAAACAGGTTGGACGCAATTATACACCAGAGACTTGCATTGCAAATAGAGCCAGTATGAAATCGTAAAAGTCACTAAGAAGAATTTGTACTGTGGATAAAATCATTTAAAGACATTGAGAAAAGAAAACATAGGCACGTGAAAGTGAGTCACCGAGCAACCACCGTTTTGGAAAAAACTTATTTTTACAGAGACATTGATACCCCACCCCTCCCTTTCCTTCATGCTATAATTATCCGGGGGGGGAAATGGACAGAAAGAATCTTGAGGATTGGGACAAGTTCTTCTCACGACACATAATTTCAATGAATGTGATAGTTTTTCAAGCATGCATACATCAACAGGACAAGGAAAGTAATAAGAATTTTTAAGGTCCTTTTCAAATTCATGACCCGTTTAAACTGCATCTCGATGTACAACAGATTTCTCTATCAATCATCATTCACAGGGGTATTGTCAAATGGATTATAAAGAGCCCCTGAATTTCAGGTTTCTCACCAAAAAAATGATACCCCCCTTCCCTCCGATAATTTTAATATGCCAGGATGGATGCATAATATATTCCAAAACTTGTTTTCTTGCATGTCACACACTATTTTCACAAAGCAGGCCAAGGGATATGCACTGCACACGTTGCTCTCACCACCACATAAGGAATGCCACAACTCTATAACTTGCTCTCAAATGCACGACAAGTAATGCGACTTGCTTTTGAAACACACAAAACGACACAAAGAATGTATAAAAACCAATCATGTCCAGATCTAAATAACATGTATAAAAACTACTTCAGACATCTTGATTCGTTTCAGACAGCAGAGGATCATTTCAGACAAAAATCATTCATTTCCTTGTTAAGATTTGGTGATATGGCAAATGGATAAGGATGGTGATGTTTTCAGGTTCATCTTCAAAGAAAGAATAGGGTATGTTCCCCTCCAATACAGATTCGATGTCAACTTATTCACCAACTGCTGGTGACGCACATAATTACCATCTAGGGTTTCAGATATTCCATCCATCAATCTTAGGATTACACAATCAATTCCGAGAAAATTGTAATACTTTCTCAACGATTCTAGTATCCACATTATGGGAATAGCAGTTTTTGGTCTTTCCTTACTTCAGAAGATGATCGGACGGGAAATGCATTTCCCAGGCAAGTGTTGTACATATTCAGGGTATTGTATGTAATCTACTACAACTATTGGCTTGAAAATGTAGACAAAATGGACAATGCACAAGATTCTGCTAATGTTACACTTTACACATTTTTTTTTTTTTTTTTTGGGGGGGGGGTGATTTGGACTTCTTTTATGAGAAATAAAGATTATTGGGTCATTGTATTTTAACACAAAAATATTATCTGATCATATCTGAAGATCAGTCAATAAAATTTTGTGCTGCAGAAGACCAGTATCGCATCTTAATGCATTAAATTCTTTGTCACCAATTCCATGCTTATGATAACTATTGTAATGTATCTGGTTTTTTGTGGGTTTTCTTTTGTACCTTGCAATTCAATATCCTCAAACTGTTCTACACTAAAATCTTGGGCCTTTCGACACATCCATTGTTTTGAACGGTGGGAAGCTTAATCAATACACACTGCTCAACCTGAATATCAAAAAATGAAATCAGTATATATATAATATCATCAAAATTGCATATCAAAATTCACCCCTCTGAGATGTACTGATGTCGTTGTAAAAGAACACTGGTAGATATGACGGGCACAACACACAAGGAAGCTGATTCTGAATGACAGCAATAAGAGATTCAAAGCATTTCCTCTGGGAGATTAACAAATACCGAATGATGATATATCGTTGTTGAGAAAAGTGATGGGCAATTCAGGCATTGGAGATGAATGGCATACATCAGTGGTTGTCATTTTTATTTGACTGACACGCATTGACCTGAAAGTTTCAAATATAATTTTCAAATGCTGATGTGTTTCTTTAATGTAACTTTCCCTACTATTCAGTACAAAGCAAGTGCATAATATATTGGGGTTTTTCCTTAACAGAATGCTCAGCCATTGCAGTTATCTTTAGCTGGATATTTTCATCTATGTTGTCAATACTTTGTAAAATGTTTTTTTTGGAATACAACCATCCTCAAAATTTTTAAGTATTTTCAGAACTTGTATACATTTCCAATGACTTTGTTCATCTTTTGACACTGAACAATCTATAAATCATCCTGTCCTTAAAAGTTAAAGTCTGTCCCGAGCCTAAGGCTCATCAGGCCGGTGTTTATCCCCGGTTTCTGTGGCGCTAAGCGACTGAGAGTCATAGACTCCCCCCTGGATAGGACGCCAGTCTATCGCAGGGTTAACCCCCCAACACAAGGTTGGTACCCCTTTTACACCTGGGTGGGGTGAGAAAATAGCCGTAAAGTGCCTTTTCCAAGGGCACAACGCCATAGCCGACAGCTGGGATCGAACCCGCAACCTTTAGATTACGAGTCCAACGCCCTAACCACTCGACTACCGCGGTGGCTCCTGTCCTTAAGTTGCAGGAGAAAACACCCCATAGCATTTTTCTTACCAAACAACATATCAAAGAGAACACGAAAAAAAAAGTCTATACAAATGACACTGAATATTATGCATCAAGTCTAAAGAATCAAAACCTGCAGAAAAACACACCATGCATTTGGTCCTGAGAATATGAACATCGAATGTATACGTACTGAAAAAAAAAGTTGGCTATGTATAAAATACAGGCATTTGTTTTCACAATCTGATTTCCAATCAGGAGCACATGAACAGATTTAGGCATGGTTACTTAAAGAGTAGGCACAACAATAGCTGACCTCGAAAATCTTTTTTTTTCTTTTAGGCAAACCATGATCATGGTTGATATACTGACGACACTGGAGGAAAAAGATTGCATCTTCATTTTTTTTTTTGTTTACGTGGAACAAGACACTGACCCAACTTACAGGCACTTAAAAAAGACGTGACATGAAGTATTTTTTCCCTTTTGTATGTACACCTTAGCTGCAATGCATGCACAAATATCACAATAACATGACAGTAGAGAGCTCTGAAAATATCTTCATTGTACAGATTATATAAGCTGGCACACACCTCCCCAAAGTTCAGCTGTACAATAAGGTCATTTGTTGTGTGCCTTTGGCTCCTAAAAGGTACCAGAAGGCGTTGAAATCAACCAATCTGAAATGGTTACCTTTTGGCTGCACATTCTAATGAAGTGACATTTCATTCCAAGGCATAGGATAAAAGGGTATGCATGCCTGCACCCAACACCCGCACTCCACACAGACACACTTTACCATGGATTGATAGTGGACCCCAAATTCTGCAAATGGATGAAAGCACAGTTTCGGTGGTAGAGGGAAGAGGGGGGGGGGGGGGGGTTAAAATGAATTTGGGGTGGGGGAGAAGGGGGAGTTAAAATTTGTTCATGCAAGTAATTCTTTCTTCTTCCATTCAGGATGAAAACAAACTAAGGTGAGGAGCCCACAAACAAAACAAAAAACGAGAAGACTTGAAGGATGAGGATGAAAAATGGGGATGGAAAAGAAGGAAAACGTGACAAAGGAATGCTTGGTTGAATATGGCGGCAAGGCAAGGTAGGAAAAAAAACAAATCCAGACTGGGTGGGGAAGGATAGAAAGGGGTAAGGGTTGAGAGGGAGGGAGTTAGGGGGTTGGGGAGGAAGGGGGAGGGGGGGGGGTGCTGGAAAGGTGAGACCCAAACACCAAAAGTGCATTGCCCCCTTTTCAAAGATGGAGGACACGTGAGATTCGTATTACCCTCCCCCTCCCCCTCCACTACCTCCGACTGCCTCTCCCCCTCCCCTCCCCCCCCCCTGCCAAACCTCCTTTTCCTTCCTTCCCTCTCCCCCGTTCCCTGTAGACCGCTTCACAGCTGAACAAAGTTGCCAAGCCAGCTAAAACACCCCTTGAACCGAACCCAATACTTTAACTGACGGCGTGCGAGCCAGCTGAACAAAGTTTAGGGGGTTAAATGGAAAGGAACGGTCTCTGAACCAGAGCGACACTGGGTCCCCTAATGTTGGTCTGTACGGGGCCCGGCCCCGCAAGGGCTGTTCGAGATAAAAACCCTCCGTGATAATTTTTGAGGGAGTTTGGGGAAAAAAAAAAAAAAAAAAAAAAAAAAAAAAAAAAGATGGAAGGACAGGTTGGTAGGGGATGGAGATTTGGGAGGAAGGGGGTGGGGGGTTGAGGGGGGGGAACGAACCATCTGTTTTAAGGCGAATACGATTTGTTTGATTTGTAGGGGTTAGAAGGGCACAGTCGGAAATTCTACAAGCTGAGCTGAAGTGGAGCAGATCTTGGTAGTTTGTGCAGGTAAAAAACTTGTGTGCGGTCCCTCCCCCCCCTCCCGTTTTCAGATTTTTAAAAAAAACCAACATCTGAGCAGTTTTTGAAAAAAAATAGTACATTTCTTGACATAACCCACTTTTGGTACTGCAATTAGGCTGGTCCCACAACTGGCCTACAGGAACGTGGGTGCTACAACAACAACAATAACAACAACACGCTTGCACGCCGTAATGCTATCACACATCTACATTGCGCTTGCACGTCAGTCACACTGACCCATGTACAACCCCCCCCCCCTCCTCCTGCCATAGAGAGAGCTTTTCCCTGTCTAAAGATTATGACCAATGAATCACAAAGAATATCTATGGGCAATCATGCTCATTTCGCCATTATCTGTTCTGGTATATGTTGTTGCAGCCTCCCCAGCTTAATAATACTCCAGGGGTTACCCAAAATGTGCCACTCCGACTCACTCATCCCACCTGGGAATCACTGTGAGATTGAAATTGCATAATGAAATGAGAAGTTCGCGTGTATGACCGTTTTCAAGTACCTCGCCATATAGGCAGCCATACTCCGACTTCAGAGGATTTCTGGTATTGAAACTGGTCATCATCTTAGATAGAGAAAAGCTCTCTGGTAAGAAGACAGAGAGAGGGAGAGAGTGGCGCCCGGTCAGTATTCTTCCATAGCGTCTCCGCTTTTGTTTGTTCGTCCATAACAAACCAAACTGGTCTCTTCTTCTCTCCCACAGCTTACATTTAAATCATTCGCTGAACATCCACCAAGACTTTCTTACTCAACACCACATCACCACCCCTTTCTCACACCTCATAAAACAAGGAATACTATTCATTTGTGTGATAATTCAAGGAAAGGCGAGGAGATGACATGAAAAATCAGAAGAAACAAAATCAACATGTCCAGAGAAAAAAAAAGCACTTTTTGGTCCCATGTAACCTGTTCTTGTATGCTGCAATGCAGCGCAAACACAGTTCTTACCCATCCCTCCTATAAAAAATGGGTTTCCCCAAAAATTGTTTATCAAATGCCCCCCATCATGTTCTTGTGGCAACTTCCACACACAATCCAAAACCTACACCCCAGGAGGATCAGAAAGGCCCAAAGCCTTCAACAAGTTCAATACTGTAGTGAGATGGAAGGTTCGCACAAGTCTTTGAAGCATGTTGGTGTATTTAGAAGGAATATCCTTACAATACCAACCTCCAAATTGACTTCAGCTACAATGAGCAAATTCTTTCTTCAAAATCAAAACCCAGGGTCATGCATGTTTAAAGTCTGTAAGACTTCCCAATCTTATCTGGGCAAACCCTGTGTGCATTTTTGACCGGCACCAATGTTGTGCGATCATCTTCAAGTACGATGGCAAATGATGCTGTAAACGATAGAGAAAAAAAACGTGTACATGATCTGAAACATCAAAGTTCAATGCTTCTTCTTTTGGCCTATAAATATAAAACTTTATCCACAAAGATCATCGTACCAGTTTGTTTCCCCTTTGCAGTCAAAGAAACATCATATATACACAGAGAGACAGTACCCAAATGCACAGGGTTGTGAGGTTTGAGGAAGACACTTGCAGTTCTATCACGCCGAGTTTTGACATCTTGCACTTAGCCCGATCCGCTCTTAACCATCCATCACTCAACACAGAAGCTTCCAACGTGGTTACGGCCCTGGATCACGAGGATCACCCAATCCTCCAGCCTCTGTGAGGGCTCCCGAGACACTAGCACCCTGGCCTTGTCCACCTGGCGATATGTACACAAGTTTCTTTCCACAGTTGTGTGCGAGATAGAACAAGACTATTTTTGGAGACTGTACAGATACTCTTGTTGTGGGTGGGAAGATGGGGGGATTAAAAAAATGAATAGGGACAGAGAACACTTGTATGGGAACATTTCAAACAGCATTTTGGTATGCAGAGATCAGTCCAGAAAGGAGGTCATCAGCGGACTGGAGGATTGGTGCCACAACCCCCATGTTCCCCCAAAGGAATTCAACACAAGTCAAGTGATATACAAGGTCGTGGTTTTTGGGGGGAAGGGGTTGGGATAAACTGTAACAACAAAATGTAGCATAGTATATGAGTCCTGTCTGAACTACTCTTGGCGGTATTCCATAGCGTTCTCTCACACTTTGAGTTGTTGAGCTGCCGTTATTATCAGGCAAAAAAAGGGGGGGGAAAAGGGGAGGGAGGAAAAATGTCTACGCTGCCCCAGACAGCCCACCCAAAACCCCACCGCCAAACAGTTCATTCCACTGCAAGTCTCCTTCGTACTCCAGGGCGTCCTGCAGTTGAGGCCCCTCCACCAAATCCTCACTCCCCACCTCAAACCCGTACTGGTCACACAAGTTCAGATCGTCCAACGACGCCAGAGGAGGCAGCTGCAGCGGCTCGAAAGCTTCCAGATCCTCCAGACCACCACCGTTCTTGGGCTCCTCGCGAGAAACCATGTCATCCTCCACCCCGAGCTCGGACGACCCTCGCTCTGAGAGGCTGCCTGTAGAGGCCAGGTCGGGTTCGGACCGCTCCGGCCAGATGGCGTACAGGGCCGGGTTGCCGTCCGTGTTCAGGCGGCGGAATTCGCCCAGGACGGGTTTGACGTCGGCGGCGGAGAAGCGCTGGAGGTCGCTGAGGGAAGGCTTGAGGTCCGCGGAGAAACGCTGCAGGTCGCCCAGGGAGGGCTTGATGTCCAGGATGTAGCACTGCTGGGGCACGTCGCGTACAGCTGCTCGGTGCTTTCCGGGGTGGAGGGCACGTCTGAGAGATTCTGCAACACCAGGGGGAAAAGGATTGTGTGTGTTAGTATGAATGACACAGTGCACAATTAACGCAACATAACTCAGAAGGATGTGTGTATTAGTATAGCACAGTGCACAAACCCAACATCATCAGTCCAGAGTGCTAGTATATTTAGCGCGCCCTTTTCTGTTACCTAGTCCAAGTGGGGGTCAGTTCCTGCTATGATTAGCACCAGCTGAGCTGGCTCCAGCTGGGATGTAATGGGACGGATTAATTAGCAGCTGAGAGGAACTAAAAGTGGAAGAAACTGACGGCTGTGATGATTATGTTACATCGAGAGAAATTCGCCAGAATTCCCAACAAAACTTAACTTACCAGGTAACTATCCTTTTGTTTTATGTGATTATACGGGTTTTTTGGGGGGAAAGAGGGTGCTGAAGTGGTCAGTTTTGGGGAGATTGATAGTTGATATAGCTGAAGAAGAGTTTCTCCTCTGCTGGTTAGTTTTTTCAAAAGAGAGAGAGAGAGAGAGAGAGAGAGAGTAGAGAGAGTGATGAGTTTCAAGAGAGAGAGAGAGAGAGAGAGAGAGAGAGAGAGAGAGAGAGAGAGAGAGAGAGAGAGAGAGTAGATCGATGAGAGAAAGAGAGAAGAGAGGAAGAGATCTCTAATTTTCATTGATAACAAAACACAACAACGGAACTTGCTAATCTGTTACTTTGCGGGGAGAAAGATCCTTTCTTTCTCTTGCCCATGTGTCTGTGGGTCTGTCTGATCAGTGTGCATGCCTGCCTGACTCTCTCTCTCTCTCTCTCCTCTCTCTCTCTCTCTCTCTCTCTCTCTCTCTCTCTCTCTCTCTCCATCCATCTCTAGTCAGTCAGTCAGTCTGTCTGTTGTCTGTCTAGGTCATCAGGTGTAGGAGACTTTCTCACGAGGGCTACTGGGGGGAATGAAAGGAAATGCCCCTCGTGTTGGACACACCGAGGGACGAGAGAGAATCACGCGCGGAATTGCTGAGCTTTGTGGACAGTGGATTTAGAGATATCTGAAGCACACTCGATGACCACCAACCTCTCCCCGGACCCCCCCCCCCTCCCAACAGCGCGGAAAGCTGGATCAAACCCCTCTTCCGATGTAATCGCTCTCTGATGTTGAACCGTTCAACCCAGTTCATCTTGGTCAAGATGTCACTGACACGAAACTTCTCCCCCCCCCCTTCCCTCCCTTCTCTCGTCCCTCCCATACCACCAGAAGCCAGAATGAGCGCTTAGGGAAGATTGAGTATCCACATTATGTCATCTCTTATCTTGTTCCTGTGTCGATATCCTGCCAGCTTTATCTTGTTTTATCTGAACTGTACTTCTACATCCTCCTCTAGTGTCAAATGAAAGCTTTCTCACAGTGGCATGACCCGAACCTTGCGGCTGATTTGTGATTTGATTTAAAGCCAGGATTTACAAGTTCAATCAGTGTCAACAGAGCGTAATTTTCATCTTGTCTAAGTCTGATGTTTGTGCCCCTTTGGAAGCTGTCATTGTCAAACAGAACGGGAAGTGCTCACAACAGGGAATTCAGACACATGTACAAGCAAGCGGTGCTGATGGTCAATATGCGATAACCTTCTTCCTTTCCTCCGTTTTTCCCCTGCCCACTTGTCATACTTCCGTGTTGGTTGCGAGATTGCGGAAACATGCCTGGAACTAGTGGTAGCAGCATATCTCCTGCTGTCATTGCTGTACCGTTTCTTGTCCTTTCGGGGCATACAGCTTATACAGCTTCACAACAACTTGACCTTTGGGCCGGGGAAAGGAAAGACACACTGCAATGACATTTGCAACCAGACTGAGCCTGCCATGCATGTTGACTAGACCCAAAAAAGAGATTGAATGTGCATGTAACTTTTCCACCAAACACGAAAAGAGCCCCCGTGCTTAATTCCTTACTTTTAAATCGTCTTATAAATGACTTCCCGGAGTTGGAATACGGTTACCTTCATGGTGGGGGGAAAAAGCACGTCTTACGCAAAATTCACTATTGGTGAATTTCGGAGCTCTGGCCGAGGAGCGAAAAGAGAATGACCGTTCATAATAAATACATTTACGATTTGTGAGTTATATCGTCTGTGCCACCTTTTACTATCAATTATTTTTATGATCTATATACCATCGTCATTCTCCAATTCAATAGGTTATACTGTCTTAACTTCCGTTTTCGTGATCTTATTTTATCAATTACCACCGTCTGTGTTTCTTCGGTTATTTTTAATCTTTTTTTTAAATATCACATACCATCTGTATTATCTACCGTTATCAGTGTCATCTTGCTGTCACTCTTCTTAGGTATCAAACCAGAAGCCCCAACCCATGATAAATCGTAACACTGTCTTGTGGAGGCTCGGGCCGGACGGACCTTGTTGATTTGTAAACAAAGTCGTAAGCCTCCTGTTATAAATCAGTGTCACCGAAACACTGATAACATCCTTGCGATAAGACTTGACTGAGATACTAGTGCATCTCCAATCACACCCTTCAGCATGATTTCTGCTAGAATATACATTTTCTGTTTATATATACCTGGCCATCAGGAATGGATTACTGACTTTTAAGCTCGGACTCTAGTGTACATCATATTACTATTCAACAGCCTTCAAGTTTCCCGAAAGAAAATCAATGACATGCAAAAGTTTAACGTTAAAATGCCATCTGAAGGACAGCTCGCAGATCATCGAAAAGTTTTGCGACTCGCGTTGTCCCAACGGGTGAAAGCTTTCGTTTGAGACAACCGTGTTGTTTCGGGTTGCACAAAGAAGGAAGCTAGCAGGACAGTTAAGACATCCCCTGTCTCACAAATAATCCCTGAACCTCTAGCAGGCTTGAATCCCACCAGCCTTTAACTCTTTCTTCCCACTGTGACGGGAAAATCGAACTGAATGTCAAGTACTTTCGGAGAAGAGTAGGTGTACAATCCAACCTGTTTGCTGTACGGACTTTTGCACGTCAAAAAACCCACGACAGATGAAAAAGAAAAGAGCAGGGGAGGTACCCTACGATTGTCCAGGTAGGACTGGGTAGGATCAATTCCAAATTATTACCCAAGTCGGATATGGCTACACTTAAAATTAGCTTGAATGGTGGGTGAAAAAGCGCCATACGCAAAAAAAAATCCTCTCCCACCATTGGTGAACATATTTTACAGGGATATAGAGTGAGTGGAGAGAGGAGAGAGAGAGAGAGAGAGAGAGAGAGAGAGAGAGAGAGAGAGAGAGAGAGAGAGAGAGAGAGAGAGAGAGACAGACAGAGAGAAGAGAGAGAGACAGAGACAGACAGACAGACAGACAGAGACAGACAGACAGACAAGACAGACGAGGCAGACAGACACATCGACAGACACAACAAGGCTTGACACACAGACAACAATCAAACACCCTGGAAAAAAAACAAACGACCAGACCAGTCACACCAGTCACGTACCCACACCCCAGATAGATAGGCCTAGATCTCTCTCCCCTAGTAGACCCCAGACCTATCTAGATCTACTCTTGCTCAAAACGACCGACACCCAAACCTCATTTCCTCAACCTATTAACCCAGTCTGTCTAGAGCTCGCCTGCACGCCCGCAGGATGTTGTGCGTCTAAACACAGACACGTCGGCCTACTTCTCTTTCTCTCTCTCTTTCAACCATTCTCCCACCTACCTACCTACCTCTACCTGCCCAACCTTCTTTCCTCCCTCCCTCCCCAAACAATACGATGTCAGCCAGTCCTCTAATACTGTTATAGTACTGCCATCTTTCCCCCTCAAGACTTAACCCAGTTTACTAGTACCACAGAGAGGGATTCTGAAGTAGGTCTTGTACGTAACCCAGTTAGGCTTAGAGACTAGGCTACCCAGCCAATTTTTCCAAGCTGTGACGTTTCCAGGGTAAGGCTAGTTTTGTTAAGAAGAGGTAGGGGTGTGTGTGTGTGTGTGTGTGTGTGTGTGTGTGTGTGTGTGTGTGTGTGTGTGTGTGTGTGTGTGTGTGTGTTGTGTGTGTGTGTGTGTGTGTATGTGTGTGTGTGTGTGTGTGTGTGTGTGTGTGTGTGTGTGTGTGTGTGTGTGTGCACGTTGTGGTTTGTGTGTGTGTGTGTAGGTAAATTGAAACAGGTCTACCTAGACTGTAGACCTATTTCAATTTAATAGGTTCTGAATGAGTGACCAAGCGCGAGGTTTATCAGTGCCAGTAGCCTATAGACTCTAGCAGCAAGCTGACTAGAATGATTTTGGTCACCTGAGGGAGGTTTGTGAGGCGTGCATGTAACAGAAATAAATGTTGGTGGAGTGCTGACATAGTTAAGGGGCGGAAAACCCCCGGAGTAGTGGGATATAGTCTATATATGTGTCAAACACTATTCAAGAACTGTACTGGTGTGTAAGTGTGTGTATGTGGTGTGTGTGGTGTGGTGTGTGTGTGTGTGTGTGTGTGTGTGTGTGTGTGTGTGTGTGTGTGTGTGTGTAGTGTGTGTGTGTGTGTTGGACACACCTGTTCTGATTCACTGAACAGTATAACTACAGGATGGTGGGTGGGTTTTACTAGCACTAAGCAGCCTTGAATTTCTCTGCGCAAAATTCGGTATTTTTTCCTGTAGTGTTGTTAGAAGAAGAAGAAGAAGAAGAAGAAGAAGAAGAAGAAGAAGAAGAAGAAAAGAAGAAGAAGAAGAAAAAAAGAAGAAGATCAATATTTTGAAAAGGTTACAGAAAAACATGAATATATCTTCTTTTTTTTGCCTTCAACAAGAAAGGGATTTAATTGAAGAGAGAGAGAGAGAGAGAGAGAGAGAGAGAGAGAGAGAGAGAGAGAGAGAGAGAGAGAGAGAGGAGAGAGAGAGAGAGAGAGAGAGAGAGAGAGAGAGAGAGAGAGAGAGGCAGCTTATCGGGGTGAGGGTTTGCACTTCATACAGTTGATAAAAAAAAACACCAAACTACACTCGCGACAAGTTAGTTGCCATGCATGGGTTCTTCAACATACAACAAAATTGTCTGTCCCATTCCGAAAGTTCTATGCTCTACTAGGCCTATCGAAGTGACTCCTTTCAAACCACGCTGCCAGAACAGATCAAGTCAACTTTAATTAACAGAAGGGTGATGATGATGATGATTCAACTGTGCTGTTTACCAAAAGCAGAGAGATGGCAGATGGTCAAAACACAGAAACCAGTACAACATTTCTCACACCCACTCCTCATTTTCCCCAAGCCTAGTAGTAGTGTTGTTGTTCTGACTGCGCGGCGTGACAGTCGACGGAAACGCACTGTACTTTTCATGATTGCTTTCCTCTCCCTTCCCTTAGCCTAATTCTCACTCAAGTGTGTGTGTTGTGGGACTTTCCAGGGTGTTGTTGCTTTGCGTCTGAGACTAGCCTACGACTGATTGTTCCAATTCCCACAGACTTGAAGGGAGAGAAAGAAGAAGGAGAGCAAGGCAGACAGACCCAAGTATGCGCACACACATACACAGTCACACACACAGAATAATAGAGTCTACACGCCACACACACACACACGCACTCTTTGAAATAATTATAAGAATCACAGTGATGCTGAAAAGATAGAAAGCAGTCACAGAGAGAGAGAGCAGTCACAGAGAGAGAGAGAGAGAGAGAGAGAGAGAGAGAGAGAGAGAGAGAGAGAGAGAGAGAGAGAGAGAGAGAGAGAGAGAGAAGAAGAAGAAGAAGAAGAAGAAGAAGAAGAAGAAGAAAAGTCGTTCCTTCAAACTTTAGCTTTTGATCAGGACGCAAGATTACTAGTCCCCAACTCTCATTCCTTTTTTCCCCTCTATGACTTTGAACTGTCTCTGTCAAAACTAACACCCAGTCTAAACTTTCAAAAAAAAGCATGGCTATGGAATGCCAATAAAAAACATAAAAAGGGAAGTTACTATTTGCTAGTGTCTCACCTACACTCAAAAAACCTATGCTGACTTCCCTTTACCTTGTCTTCAACTGTCAACACGCAAGAGACAAAATGGTCGTCTGTGTCACATAGGCTAGACGAACTTTTATACCATAAAGATGAATGAAAAGGTTTCAGATTTGAACGAACATCAACAAGAAGAAAATGCTTTTAAAGGTTTGAATAATATAGCTGGACTTTTCAGTAGCGGTGTCACCGACTCCGCATACCATTTAAACCGACAGTAATACTTGACAGATTGTCTAGATTTAGACTCTAGCCTATATAGGCCTACCTTTTCTTCTCTTTAATTTTGAAATTTCACTTCCAAGATAGAGGAGACCAATAATTGCCACAAACGAAGATGAAGAACGGTAAACACGAAAAACACAATCGATATGAACAATACCAGTAATGAAAATAATAATAGCACATAACAAAATTGATCAGATAAAAACTTAACAAGTAAACACATTCACAGAAACTAAGCATGACAAAAAAAAACACAGAAAAAGTCCACAACTTACCGAGACTGGCACCACATGTGCCTGGCCGGTATTTTTCCGCGATCGGCTGCGCGGTTTGGCAGGAGGCTTCCTCACTCTCTTGCTCTTAGCCCCGGACTCCGCACCACCACCACCACCACCCGTGGTTGCTGCTACCGCTGCTGCCCCGGGACCACTAGCTGCAGCCCCTGACCCACTGGGGGTCTTCCTCTTGCGGGGTCGGTATTTGTACTCCGGATGCTCCTGGCGATGCAGTTCTTTAAGCCACTCAGCCATTTCCCGGTACAGGTCCTTCAGCTCTGTGGGCATTGCTTCCACACCTCGCCCAGATGCTCGCTAATCCGAGCGTTGTGGAGCTCGGGTTGCCCTGCCATCAACTGCCCGCGTTCGATTTTAGAAAAACACATAAAGTTATTGAGAGGCCGTTTGATAGCGCCTTCCTTCCCGGGCTTTTTCGATTTGGCGTAATCCGAGTATGGTGTCAGACTGTTGGGGCGAGCTGAGGAGTTTTTCGTGGGTAACGCCATGCGCCCCGTTTTATACTTGGTCAGTAAGTATTGCACGTGAGACTGGGTCGCGCCCGGACTGCCCACTTCCAAGTGCTGGTAGAAGCGATAGTCTGCCAGCACTGCCTGATTGTCTTCGTCGTTGTCTTCTGCTACAGCCATGTCGGAGGGAGAGGAAGATTGAACCGCTGCGGAGAAATCGGCTCTCAGTGTGTCCAGGTTGTAATCGGGCTGACTGGCTCGAAAGCATCACTGTACTGTCCGGGGCTTCCCGAAGTCACGTCGCTGAAAGGACTCCCGCAAGAGGCTCCTGGACTGGGGAAATTCTCCATCTCTGTGGCTGGTCTTAGAAGACAGCAAGATATTGAGCTTAGTCCCACACACATCAAGAGAGAGAGGGCACTGACACATGTATACACATACACACGCGTCACTCAAAGGTAAGGTACGAAAAACCAATGCTGCTGTCATAAAGGACCAGTGTTGTCCTTCTCCACACAAAATGTAGGATATGTCCCCCCAAAGTCCGAATCAGTTTCGATGATATGATAAAGTCCAGAATTGCTGTGGAAATGTCCAAGAGAGAGAGAAGGTTTACTTCATGAATCCAAACCGATCGTGTTTTGCTTTGAAACGCTTCTGTGACTAACCGCGTGGTTGCAAGCTAAGTTTTATGCCGAGGTCAACCAATCAGATTCCCTCTCGCCTTTCCAAGCCCCGCCCCTCCGCGTGCAGCGCGCGCGTGCGAGTGTTGTGCCGTGTGGGTGCTCTTTGAGTCACGCTGACACATGCTAGGGGACGCAACCGCTCATGCGCCAAGCTGATAACAGTCTTCTCCCTTTGGTGGGTACATGATTTCCCTGTTGAGGGGTTTGTGGCTGGTTTAGTTCTCGCTGGCTATCACCTCCATCACGGATGTCTTTTAATTAGGCCAGCCAGCTTGAGCTTAGAGCTAGTAGTGGTGAGATCACAGACACATAGAGAGAGAGAGAGAGAGAGAGAGAGAGAAGAAGAGAGAGAGAGGAGAGAGAGAGAGAGAGAGGAAGAAGAGAGAGGAGAGAGAGAGAGAGAGAGAGTTTCATATTATCTCAGTTGTGTATAATCTATCTGGATTGTCTAAAGATTAATAAGTAATCAATTTCGTACCAAAATGATTTGCTTCTTTTTTTATTGTTGATAACAAACTTTTCTTTCTGTCTTCATTCGTTTTTTTTATTTGTTTTGTTTAATTTTTCACTGTTTGTTTGTTTGTTTGTTGTTGTTGTTGTTGTTGTTGTTGTTTGGGGGAATATGTTGCTGTTTGCTTTTTCTTTCTTTTATATAGAAAAGTTATGTTTGAAGTTTAAGAGTTTTACAAAATATACGTAGCTGAACACACTTATCACCACAATCTCTTTCCTCTTTCACCAATAGATGTTTGATTGATTAAGGGAGGGGGGGGGGGGAGCTGAAGAGAAGGACTTAACTGTGCAACACAACACAATACAATATAGCACATCACAACACACCACAACACAATACAACACAGCACAACACAATACAACTCAACACAATACAAATAAACAAAACAACACAACACAAACAACACAACACTAAACAACACAACACAACACAAAACAACACAACACAACACAAAACAACACAAAACAAAACAACACAACACAACACAGCGCAACATTACACAGTACAGCGCAACACAACACACCACTCCACATCACACACACCACATTACATCACATCAACACACATCACATTACATCACAACACACCACATCACATCACACCACATCACAACATATCACATCACAACATTTCACATCACATCACAAAACGATATTTTGCAGTTCTTTTATCTTCCTTGTGTGGACATTGCCACAGCTTGCTTTTCGGAAGAGTAGGCATTGTGTGCCGGTGGGAACAGATGACAAGATTGACAAAACTGCATACACACGGGGACTGGATGTAAAAAAAAAAAAAAGCACACGAGTGCTTATTCCATAATCCTCGATATCATCATCATCATCATCATCATCATGATGTAAAAAAGAGGTAAGATAGAAGAGGAGCGAGGGAGAAAGAGAAAGGAGAGAGAGAGGAGAGGAGGGGGGGGGGGGGGGGTGGAGGCGCACAACAGATGGCGTAGCGATGAGTGAGCTGAAAATGGTAATGATGATCATGTTGCATGGTTGTTCTTATCGTGATACATCTATCGTCCTTTGTATTGTTTTTGTTTTCTTCTATTTTCTTTTTGATTTATTTTTCTGTTTGATTTCTCCCCCCCCCCCCCCCCCCCCAATACTTTCACAATATAAAACATTTATGTTCTTGCTTTATTTTTATTTCGATATGATGTGACGCGATCTTATCTTTTTTTGTGTGTATGTGTACATCTCCATTAATTTTAAGAGTAGTACTTTTCAGAAGCTTATGCTTGTTGTACTCACATTCTTGCTACTATATTGTTTTGTCCTGATAAGATGTTGTTCACACCAAAACGTCATACCAACACGACATCACACTGCATGCTTCACGTCACATCACATTACATCACATCAGATCATGTCACATCATGTCACGTCACATCATGACACATCATATTACATCAGATCGCATCCCGTCACATCATGTCACGTCACATCACATCACATCATGTAACTCACGTCTCATCACATCACATATCACAACCAAAGTTGGGGAATTGTAAAGAAGAGAGAGAGAGAGAGAGAGAGAGAGAAGAGAGAGAGAGAGAGAGAGAGAGAGAGAGAGAGAGAGAGAGAGAGAGAGAGAGAGAGAGAGAGAGAGAGAGAGAGAGAGAAGAATCGTTATTTCCAGAAGTTGAAGACATTCAGATACATTTGTTTTCATCCGGCCCTTGCCAACAACAACAATAATTATTTGTAGAGAGATAGACATTACAAAAAGAAAGAAAAAGAAAGAAAGAAAGAAAGAAAGAAGATAGATAGATAGATAGATAGATAGATAGATAGATAGATAGATAGATAGATAGATATAGGCACAGGGAGGGAGAAAGATAAAGAGAGAAAAAGAGAGAGAGAGAGGGAGGGGGCAGCGAGAGAGAGAGAGAAAAAATTGATTTATTGATTGATTTATTCTTTTATATCGAGGATAATGGAATATTATTATTTATTTATTTATTCTTTTATATCGAGGATAATGGAATAAGCACTCTTGTGCTTGTTTTCATCCAGTCCCCGTGTGTATGCAGTTTTGTAAATGTCATCTGTTCCCACACGAGGCCTACTCTTACGAAGAGAGAGAGAGAGAGAGAGAGAGAGAGAGAGGAGATGGGGCAGGGAGGAGGGAGGCGCAGAGACAGATGGGCGTAGCGAATGAGGTCAGCCTCCTAAAACTGTAAACATAGACTGACGCAATCATCAGCTGTTACACCCCAGCCCTCCTGCCTGCCTTCCTTCCACCCCTGCCCTAGCCTACTTCACTGCTTCACTGCTGGGGTAGCCTATATGGGCTGGTTTGGGCTGGGCTGACCTTGAGTGTTGCTGACTGTCATCCCTCGTGTTATCAGTTTTTTTCGTTTTCCCCCCTAACTCCCTGCCCCCGCCCCGCTCCCTTCCCCCCAAAGATTATTTTAAGAGCCTTGCATCAGTCATAAAATCGTCACATCTTGGTCACCTAAGAGAGAAAAGAGAGAGAGAGAGAGAGAGAGAGAGCTGAAATTATAACTTGAACGTAACATGTTTGACATTCGTCTTACGTCAGTCTGAATGACAGTTTAGAGCAGGTGTCGTTGGCTCTCTCTCTCTCTCTCTCTCTCTCTCTCTCTCTCTCTCTCTCTCTCTCTCAGTTTGGCCAAGTTTTTCGAGTTCGTTTAGTACCGTTTTATCCATATTCATGAAGGGGGTGGTGGGGATGGTGGGGTGGTGGAGGGGGTGGGGTGGGGGTCTTATCTAAGGGAAAGAACTGCCTTATCGCAAGCTAGTGGTAACAGACGAGTTACTGTCCTTTAGAGAATAGATTATAGATGCCTGTCTGGGAAGTGCTTTCGTTGTTTTTGTTGGTTGTTGTTAATGTTTTTTTTGTTGTTGTTGTGATTACATTTACATCCCAGCAGGTGTATCTGATTTAGGGACTGATTTTGGCTTTTTGTTGTCATTTAGTTTGTTTTTAAAATCAGGGTTTTTTTTGTGTTTTATTTGTTGTTATTGTTGTTTTGTTAACTTTGGCTTTCATTAAAACTATTTTTCTTGTTTTGCTAAGTGGTTTCTGCTTCTGCTTCTGAATTGTAAACACAATACTATACATGCAAACAGTGCATGCATACAGGTACACACAAGATTAAGATTAATCAAGATTTAATTCGCCTTTGACCATCTTGAGGCATGGAGGATTTCAACAAAATCAACTTAACATATAATTGCATTAAAGAATACGTTCATACACGAATTTCACATAAATCAAAAATAGTCAACTTCATAATGTCATGCAACTTTACTCTTAACTATGAATTTGCTAAGTTTAATAACTAACTAACACACACGCACGCAGCACGCACGCTCGCACGCACGCACGCACGCACGCACGCACGCACGCACGCACGCACGCACACACACACACACACACACACACACACACACACACACACACTTGGATGAGACTATAAACCGAGGCCTCGTGTGCGAACGCACGCAAAATGTCATGTGCACACGTTAAATCCTGTTCTGCTTTTCGTAAGCGTAGGCCATTGTGTGCCGGCCGGAACAGATGACAAGATTGACAAAACTGCATACACACGGGGATTGGATGTAAAAAAAATTTTTTTTAAAAAGCACACGATGCTTATTCCATATCCTAGATAAAAAAAAAAAAAAATGATAAATAAATAAATAAATAAATAGATAAAAAATAAACCTAATTTTTCACCTTCGCCATCACCTATCCCCGTAGCTTACAGACCAAGGGGGCACCACTGCAGATTTTGCAACCAGCTTCCTCCACTCCCCGAGGTCCTCTCGCTTTCCATTGCAAGTCGTTCCACTGGAGGTAGTCCAACCCTCAAAAACTAATTACATGACCTGCTTAGGCCAAGTCTTATTCGTCCAGAGAGACAAGACTCCTCTTCAAAGTATGAGATGATTGCTGTGGGCATCCAGGATACTGTCTAACCCTACCTATCCTGCTTTGTAGCACTCTAGCTAGCCTCTGT
>CM060323.1:17565082-17567582 GCA_030674155.1 Stramonita haemastoma
TCAGATTTTTATGATATTTAATCTTATATATATTATATTATATATATATATATATATATATATATATATATTATATATATATATATATATATATTCTAAAACAACAACAGATTATAAATTTTAAATTATTTTTTTTCTGAGCGATTAATCTATCGTTCTCTCAGGATGTATATCTCATTTTATTTTTTCCTCGTTTTACTTTCAACCAGCCCCTAGTGAACAGTCTGAGGTAACTGGCCTATTTTTAGATCTCAACATAGGATCCAAGAGGACTTCATAACGATAGACTGTCACACACACACACACACACACACACATATCAGTATGAATTTGCTACACCAGATTTTAAGTCTTGAACAAACCACCCCCAAAACACATCTGGTCATTGGCCTACTAAAACTCTAACCCGTGCAGATCTTTCTACATCCAGCCAATCACACGCCTTCTTTCATAATTCTCTTGGCCTTCGATTTGACACTGTTGCAGACGACAGCTAAACGTACAGAATCGGAGTTTGCTTTCCGTCGATTTTTTTGACGCACTTTTCTGTTTACTGAGAAAATGTGGATATCTGTGGTCTTGAAACTGTGAACGAAATTCCCATGGACAAAAGGTAGACAGAAAACAAAATGAAATAGTGCAGTCGTTAGATCTGCCTACAGCCAGACGACATGCAGGAGTGCTGCTTGAAGAATTCAAAAGTTCTCTGTTCTCAGTTCTTCTGTAAATTTTGTGTGTGAAATGAATACCTATATTTCAATGTGACTGTAGCTCCGAATCAGCTTTTGGAGAATTGGAAGAAAACATCTCCTGCGTTTTGTGTGTGTGTGTGTGACCGATTTTGCGTTAGCAATTCAGTTTTGGATATTTGTGTTGGCAGTGCAAAAAGCCCAAACTGTGCTGAAATATCAGCATCAAGTCTAGTGTATGTATGCCAGACAGGAAAACTGAACAGCCAGAGGACTGTCTCAGGACTGATTTCTACGATGTAGCCCAAGTCTTAAAAAATGATCAGTTTTGTCAGTTCAAGACATGTCCACACACTGCTTGCTAATTAAGGTAAACTACAGATATTGAGGCGTTTGTTCTCAGTTTAAAAAAAATATTCCTGAGGTACTTCTCACTGAGGTGCTGCAAAATGTGGGTATGCCTTGACAAGTTTGATGTGTTTTGCCAGATGATTTATTTGTATGAAAACATCGAAGCTTCCATTATTTAACACACAACAGACATTTGTACGATACACCGTTGATTGAGAACTGTCACACGGCAGCAGAACGCTGCTAATAATTTTAGCCAAAATATCACGGAATTAGTTTTTTAAAAAAATCCTTTTGTTGACTGATCCTGCCACAGTGTTCCAAAGACGAGCCATTCTACACAAAAGAGAAATGTGAGTGCCAAAGAGGATTCTCAGTGTAAACTTTGACTGGCAATGGAGCCTACTTCTATGAAGTTGCAAAAGAACAACGCAATGATCCTAGCCAGGAGTCCACGAAATAGTGAGTCTGACTGCATGCAGCACGCATCATACACATTTTTTAAAATTTTATAACCCAGTGCTTACGCTTACAGACACACAAACAGAAATTCACGTGTTTATGTTCTCTGTCTTTGTCTCTCTGTGTGTCTAGCTGTCCACTTTGTGTGTGTGTGTGTGTGTGTGTGTTGTGGTGTGTGTGTGTGTTGTTGTGCGCACGCGCACGCGCACGCGCGCGTTTGTGTGTGTGCGTGTGTATGTGTGTGTTGTGTGGTGTAGTGTGTGTTGTGTTGTGTGTGTGTAGTGTGTGTGTGTGTGTGTGTGTGTGTGTGTGTGTGTGTGTGTGTGTGTGTGTTTTCATATTCATTTTCACTCTAATTTTTCCTGTGTGTGTATGTCTGCCTGTCTGTCCGTTCGTCCGTTCGTCAGTTCGTCCGTCCGTCTTTTTGTCTGTCTGCCTGCCTGTCTGTCTGCCTCTCTCTCTCTCTCTCTCTCTCTCTCTCTCTCTCTCTCTCTCTCTCTCTCTCTTCTCTCTCTCTCTCTCTCTCTCTCCTGATCATGTGCCTCTGCATCACCTCCTTTACAAAACTATTTTACTTTGTTTACCTGTATATCTGTATGTGTCTGTGTCTGTCTGGTCTGCCTGTCTGTGTCTGTCTGCCTGTCTGCCTGCCTGTCTGCCTGACTGCCTGCCTGTCTGTCTGTCTGTCTGTCTGTCTGTCTGTCTGTCTATCTCTCTGTCTCTTCCCTAGCAGTGTTTGTGTTTGTGTGCATGTGAGCGCGTTTGGGCGTATGTATGGGCGTGTGTGCATGTGTATGTGTTCATTTCTCTGTGCGTGGGTGCGTGTGATTGAGTGCGTATGCATGTGCGCGTGAGCGCGAGCACACGCGTTGGCGTGCGTGGATATCTGTTTGTGTAATTCGTCATATGGTGATACCTTCCTTAAAACATGTAACTTTTTTCGTCTGAAGCTAGACCTATGACATTTTTGCTTATGTTGTTTTTGTCTTGCTATTGTT
>CM060323.1:17570082-17572582 GCA_030674155.1 Stramonita haemastoma
GGCCATCATGTGCCGGTGGGAACAGATGACATTTACAAAACTGCATACACACGGGGACTGGATGTAAAAAAGTACAAGAGTGCTTATTCCATTATCCCGATATAAAGAATAAATCAATCAATCTCTCTCTCTCTCTCTCCTCCTCTCTCTCTCTCTCCCCTCTCTCTCTCTCTCTCTCTCTCTCTCCTCTCTCTCTCTCTCTTCTCTCTCTCCCTCTCCTCTCTGTCTCTCCCTCCCTCTCTTTTCTCCCTCCCTCTCTCTATCAATCAACACAAGTCTTTGCAACAACAAAGCATACAATTCTTTTATGCTCGGATAAGCGGAGAACTCTTAAAAGCAAAATTAAGGCAGGTTACAGATGTGATACCCGATCCTATGGGGGATCAACATCATTAAAAAATATATACATATACCCCGGGTTGATATACCGTTTGTATCGGGTGGCGCTAGGTTTTGGCTTGCACTTATTCTCGTTAGAATTTACACGTACACCCTGTCTGAGTTCCTGGTAAGAAAGTTTATTGAAGCGAAGTAGATTAATATATTTTTTTTTAATTGTTGGGCTGTTGCTTGTTGTACCCCGGCTTTTAACACCTTAGGGTTCACAAAGAATATACATGTATACAACCTATCCCCGAACTCAGAATGCGGCTACCTTCAAGGTGAGCAAAAAAACGGTCGCATATATACACACAACGTCTCACCATTGATGAACCTCGGAGCTCCAATGCAATCCAATCATGTTGAATCTCGGAGCTCTAGCTGAGGAACGAAAATAAAATAAACCCTGACTCACTCATCCTCCTCCTACACGTTAAATCCTGTTCCACTTTTCGAAAGAGTAGGCCATCGTGTGCCGGTGGGAACAGATGACAAGATTTACAAAACTGTATACACACGGGGACTGGATGTAAAAAAACCCACATGAATGCCTTTTTTTTGGTTGTATTTTTTTGTACCACTTTGTGTCGCAGCAGATTTCTCTGCGTGGAATTCGGGAAAAAACTTTAGCTGGTAAAGTTCACAAATACCCAGATTTTAATGATGCAGTTCTAACCTCCACATGACAATGTTATGCACACACTTCCAATATGTTTGTTTAATTTTCTAGTACTACTGTTGATATAAAATTTCTAGATCCACAACGACAGGCAGACAGATACTGAGATAGAAAGACAGAGACTCTCTCTATCTATCTATCTATCTATCTATCTATCTATCTATCTCTTCTATCTCTATCTATCTATCTATCTATCTATCTATCTTCTATCTATCTATCTATCTATCTATCTATCTATTATCTATCTATTATAGGCTTATTCCATTATCCTCGATGTAAAAGAATAAATAAAAATAAGATAAAATAAATACTCAAGAATCACTGTAAAAGCACACTCCATAAAAAGTTTTGCGTGTATTCATGACTTTCCCTCCCAAAATACCTCGACGTTTAGGTAGCCAAATTCCACCTTCACGAGGGGATACATTCTGAAGAAGAAAAAAACTCGTCCAGAAAGTTAGCTGAGGTTGGGGAAAAACCCACCAACCTCTACTATCAAGAAGAAGTCACCCTACAATAGCAGACAGCTAGTAGTAAGTATAGTAGTACCCCCGGGTGGATTTTTGGTGTGGCGACAGTTGTGGCATCCTGCTAATCTTATCCTAAAAGCTGACGCTATAGATGTCAGCTTCGCGTGTGCGTGTTGCATTTGATGGGATAGAGCGTAGCGATGGTGATGGTGGGCGAATGGGGAAAAAATATGATGAGATGATGATGATGATGATGATGATGATGATGATGATGATGATGATGATGATGATGACAATGTATTGTTATTCCTTTGCGCTTTTTTTTTTTCGGAGAGGGAGATCATAATATAGATGTGTCATTTTGTAGCTTTGTATCTGTTATGTGTGTAGTGTGTGTGTGTGTGTGTGTGGTGTGTGTGTGTGTGTGTGTGTGTGTGTGTGTGTGTGTGTGTGTGTGCGAGTGTGTGTGTGTGTGTGTGTGTTGTGTGTGTGTGTGTGTGTGTGTTGTGTGTGTGTGTGTGTGTGTGTGCGTGTGTATGTGTGTGTGGTTGTGTGCGGTGTTGTGTGTGTGTGTGTGTGTGAGTGTGTACACACGCATGTGAAAGAGAGACAGATAGATAAGAGACCCAGAGAAAAAGGACAGGCTGAGAGAGATGAACAGAGGAAGGAGAGAGATCGAGAGGGGGGGGGAGGAGTGATAGGAGGAGGAAGACAGAGAGGGGGAGAGAGAGAGAGAGGGATGAGGAAGACAGAGAGAGGGGGGGGAGAGAGAGCGAGAGCGAGAGAGAGAGAGAGAGAGAGAGAGAGAGAGAGAGAGAGAGAGAGAGAGAGAGAGAGAGAGAGAGAGAGAGAGAGAGAGGAGAGAAACACAGAGAGAGACAGAGACAAAGAGAGAGAGACAGAGAAAGAACAAGACAAAGCAGAATATTTCGAGGGTATTAGATAAGCACTGACGTGAAGGAGAGAGGGA
>CM060323.1:17589712-17594712 GCA_030674155.1 Stramonita haemastoma
GCGTGGTGGGGGGTTTGTTGTGTGTGTTTGTGTGTTGAAGGGAGAGATGTGATACGTTTTTACAAAAGGTTAAGGTATAAGTAGGTCAAATTAAGTTGTTATAATTTCTGAAATCTGCAGATCATTACTTTTCTTTTGATGCATGATTCATTGTTCTACCTCTAAAAAACTGACAAAGTTATGAGCGTTTGAAATGAGTGGCACAGCGATTTCACATTCTGATAAAATGAGGTTGAAAGTTTTTCACACTCTAGCGAACTAAACACCTTAGCAGGTCCATAAAAACACATTTTTCATTGATTGTAATCTTTCTGAGTACAAGGTTAGGAAACGTAATGCATACAGATTCATTGTTGATGAAGAAGTCAAAATTGACAAAGCAGACCCTACTTTCCCTTTTTTGGGCCTTCCCCTTTTCCCTGCCTACAAGTTAGGCCTAAGACTCATTCTGTAGAAAAACAGGTCACATATAAACAAGCATGACTCAGTAACTCATCCTTTACATTTTCGTCCCAAAAGTGCACTGCATCTTGTTTGTTTCTTCATAAATACTTCATTATTCGAGAGATAAAATACATTGCTACCCTGGTTCCCACAGACAGACTTGTCTGCTACACAGACCTGTCTACAACAAAGCCCATTTCATTCAGACAGAATTCAACACTAAATAAACATCATAAGAGAAGAGCCCTCAGCTGTCTGGGTGTATTTTGGAAACTGTGGCCAACTTTAGGAAAGAAGCAGGCTGTATCAGAAGATCGACCTGTAGCCTAGTAGGGTGTTTGCCTGATTCAGCACAGGGTGAAGCTCCCTCTCTATACCGCCTTGCTTTTAGACAGCCAGCGGTGAGCAACATAACAGGGACCATTTCATTATTTGGGCCGGTGATAAATCAGATCGGTTTTCTCCTCTATAGGCCTAGGCTAGGCCCTAGCCCTGCTTGTAGTAGAGTTGCTAAGACCCAATATATCCTCAAATTGTTCGATTTCGAGTAGAAGTGTGAAATTTGGTATGTGGTACCTAAATCCTTTCTTAATCATATTAGAAAGGGAAACACACGGAGGGTGACCTATGGAGGGTGTGAGCACACCATTTAATTAGGTCAGTGTGTCATTTTCGTTTTTCTAACAGGTTCCCACATGAAAACCCGTAGTGAGTCTTCTAAAAACAATAATTTATAGTTCTATGAATGTGTATATCATAGAGGATATGCAATACAAGTCATCAGTTAAATTTTTAGTTGACATTAATTAACTAGGTCAACTAAAATTAGGTCAAAGTAACGTTGAGGTGAATTTTTGGTCTTGTTTGACAGTTTTAAGGGCTATAAACAACAATTTGTGCTAAATCACAAAGTAATAGATAATCAGCTGTGCAGCACATGTGTAAATGTTTGATTTTTGTAAGTAAAAAAAGCGTTATCTGAAAGATAAACTAAGTAGGTCAAGATGTTTTCATAACATTTGATGTTATTGTGAACCTTTCCGGTAGGTTTTTTGTTGATGTTGGTTTGTATTGGGAGGTTGTTTTGTTTAGAAGGAAAGAGGTAAGTGTGTACTTGTTTTTATTCCTTTTGCTTATTTTCAAAACACCACTGGCGTCTTCCAAATATTTTAAAGACTTGACCTAATTAGGACTAATTTGGGTATAAAATAGTTTTTGAAAACAGAACACACCACGTATCTCTTTTACAAGCAAGAAACAATGCAACACTTTGTGAATGTAAATATCACAGTTTTTGTATATGAACTATCAATGGGACATTTTCTTTAAAAAGTATAGAAAAAAAGGTTGCTCTTCCTTACTCATCAGCTCACATATCCTGGAAGCAGTCTCCACCACAAGCGCAGAGGCAGTACATTGCAGGTTGGCTCTCACACATTTACAACATCCTTTGCAGCCTTGTTTACACCCACAGTGGATCAGTTCAAGACATGAATCTTGTGCCTGCTGAAGAGTAGTCCAAACAGGCTGCCATGTCTGTCCTTCTTTTTTCCAACCCCATTCTGCAGGAGATGGGAGCACAGGCTGTTTTGTGAGACACTGACTCCAGATATGTCCAGCTTGGTACACAGCACGGAGAGTGTGTTGCTTTAGAGCTGCTGATGTTGGAGGAATGTTTTCTAGTTGCCTTCCTTGCTGTGCAAACAGTTTCTTCCTGGCTTGATTGACAGTACAGACTGCACTTGAACGTTCGTACAAGAGTACCACAAACCTCTCGATTGTCTCCATCAAAGTATCTGCAGTGTGCATGGTCTGTCCATTATGGCCAAGAATGCTTCTGTCACCTCTGGAAATACAGTCCATGTGTTCCATGCTGTTGTCTTGCCTTTATTGCTGAAGAAGGACACAGTGTCACATCCAGTAAAAGCATGAAATGCTGGGAGTGCCTTTGATTTTTTCGATCCAAGTTGCATGGAAATTTGGTGAGCTGGGACATATTTGAAGTGTTTTCCAGTGCCCATAGCCAACCAGATTTCTTTTGCAGTGATGACCTGGAAGCTAGTAACTGCAAGGACAAGAACATCTGTGTCTGTGGTCCTGATTAAGATCTTGTCAAAACCTTCATGCACACAATCTGCTAGGTGGAGCAAGATCCTTGTGTCAGCCTCCTCATGTGTGCACTGTTGCAGACAGTTTGTTTCTTTGTTCTCAGGGATGCAGAGTACTTTGTCACCATAGGTTATCACCAATACCTTCTCCTGCATGTTGATCTTTTCAATTGTTCTTTCAGCAATGTATTGGAACAAATCACTTTTATTGCTATCCACACGGAGAAAAACTGTGCCAGTTACCAGGTACCAAAGCAGTTGGCAACACTCTTCTTCGTACACCACATCCTCGGCTTTCTCTTGCACCTGCCTTGAGACTATCAGATGTGTACACATCAAATATAATGTCAAGTCTTGTTGCTGATTCCAGGGATTTTAAGACATATGGTACAAATATGTTGTTCAACATACTCCTGAAATGTCTTGACTAGTTTTGGTGACAACATCTGCACCACTGCAGCTCCATCAAGCAATTTTGCATTGATCAAGATCAGAAAGAGTGTTAATAAGTTCTTTCTTTTCTTTCTGCATGCATGCAGCTTCAGTCCAAGGTAAATTGGAAGAGGTGTTTCTCTTTCTTTCTTATGCCGCTGAAAGTTTGTTTTCTTTGCCGACTTCCGACAGTTGAAAGCAATCAGCTGAGAGAGGGTGAGAACAGCTTGTCTTTGTGATTTCACCTCATGCTCTGATTGTTCCATAACAGTTGGACCATCCAGGATAAAGCTCATTAGTGCTTTCAGTGATGCTGGGACTGAGTCTTCTTGACAACTGTCATCAAAAACACCCTTGAAATTCCCCTTCCTTTGAAATATGTCCTTCCTTATGATCTGGGCTGCTTTGACTAGCTGAAGAGCATCAGAATCAACATTGCATGCCTTTTTTAAAGCATTACCAAGATCTTTGTCAAAGACGAGGATGACTTCTCTCCCTTGGTTGGCACATTTAAGATCTGGTATGGCTGCTTCAATTTTTTCTCGCAGGCGTGAAGAATGAACATTCTCATCCTTTAAACCAAACAGCGAGAGCCGAGAGGTATACAGACGATTTAGGGATGCCAAACTAAAAACAGGGGCTGTGTGGAGGTCATCTCTAAAGCTTTCAATGTAAGCGACAACTTCAGCAAGTGCAATTGCATGAGCTGTTGATTTGCTTGTTGTCTCTTTTGCTTCTGGTGTCTGGTTTGCTGGGACACGTCTGTAGAATGCAGACAGACATTTATTGTGATAGTGACAATCACTTGCCACCATGTCTTTAACAGCAAGTTTCTTAAGCAACTCCCCATCATTAAGTTGTTGAGCATGAGCACGAACTTTCACATCCAGAGATAAAGTAAGTACTTGATGTAGCTGAGCTATGTCAGATGATCTATTGCAGAAGAAACATGTGACTTCTTTTCCTGTCTTGTGTGCCGTGCAGCTAGATTCAGTCGCAAGTTTCCTTGTTTTCACAGGACTAGATGTATCACATGTTGGCTTTCTCTTTCTGTTTAAATAGTGTTGCTTATTTTTGCACGACATGATTTGTGCCAGGAGGCTCTATGCTTTCTTAATGTCTCCTCAAAACCAGTTCCTTCATCCAGTTTAGACAGTGGAACAGATACTGGGGATTCGCCAAGTTCCTGAAAAGCTGCCAAATTCTGAGCAACATAGATATACCCTGCTCCATCTCCTTTCAATCCCTTGGCTGGACATATCAAAGGTGCTTTGTTTGATGGACTCTGGCATAAAGCACATAGGTTCCAGTCAACAGTGATGCCTTCACCTTCCTTCACTGGAATAAGAAGACTGTGATGGTCTATTCGCTTATAATCACGAGACATCAGCAACTTTTCTGCTTGAGGGTTTTCAACTGCAACAGAGGCAAAAACAACCCCCCAAAACTTGGTTTCTGACACGAATCAATGGCCATACATTTATCAAAAGCTTATGTACATACTGCAGATTCTACCATTACAGCACATCCTCTGACACAGTCCACATGTGTGTGTGTGTGTGTGTGTGTGTGTGTGTGTGTGTGTGTGGTGTGTGTGTGTGTGTGTGTGTGTGTGTGTGAAGGGTTGAGTGCGCACATGTATGCACGCACGCATGCACACACACGCATGCATGCACGCATACACACACATTCTATAGATATAGACCTATATTTTTTATTTTGTTTTTAGATATGCATTAACAGAAAAGTGTTCGTGTGTGAACATGCACGCACGCTTGCACACACGCGCGCGCGCGCATGCGCCCATGCATGTGTGTGTGTATGCGTGTGTGTGTGTGTGTGTGTGTGTGTGTGTGTGTGTGTGTGTGTGTGTGTGTGTGTGTGTGTGTGCGAACGACGTAGTGTGTGTGTGTGTGTGTGCGTGTGTGTGTTGTGTGCGCGCGCACGTGACGTGCACACACACACACACACACGCGCACGCGCGCGCGCATGCAAGCACTTCCTTTGACACAGTCA
>CM060323.1:17597212-17607212 GCA_030674155.1 Stramonita haemastoma
CTATGTCAATGTGGCTGACCCTCTGTCTGTACCTTTCTGTCAGTTCTTTTTTTTAAAGACTGATGGCAGCTTTGATTTGTTCGCTCCACACAAGATTCAGCGCTCTATAATTATAAGTTTCATATGTTATTGTTATTTATTATTATTATTATTATTATTATTATATATTATTAGTAGTAGTAGTAGTAGTAGTAGTTAGTAGTAGTAGCAGTAGTAGTAGTAGTATATTTATTATTATTATTATTATTATTATTATTATTATTATTATTATTGATTTTTTTGTTTGGTTGGTTGGTTATTTTTTTCAGTTAGGTTATTGTGCTTTGTTATGTTTTGTTTTGTTTTAGATGTAGTCTTAGGTCTGTTTGTGGACTTTGTGTGAGCAAGTGAATAACTAACAACAACAATAAAAGTAAAGGTTTTTTTTCTTTTTTTATAAAGTTTTTTTTTCTTTAAGTCACTGATTGTCTCTAGTTTCAGATGCTATCTTCCTGGGACAACTTCTTTTGGGCCTCTTTTTGTGCCTGTGATGTTGCTGTCATGCTGTTTTTCACATTGCTTCTTTTCAGCTGACCACTGCTGTAACTGTGTCTAGTACACCCATCATGTCCCATCCTCAGGTTCATAAAGTCAGCACTATGCCACCATGACGCCACCAACCTGCCCTGCACTGCCTGAAAGATAGAAACACCTGCAACGTTCACCAAACATGTGAACAACACCATCAATGTCACATATAAAAAGTGGATGAAGCTCAACTGTGCGGTTCCTAGTCTTTCCTAATGAGCCTGTAGCAAACTCATTCTGGGAAGCAGCCAGCTGGAATAAAAAAAATATCCCCATGATAGATAATTCTGGAATTTGCATCCCTAGCTTTCAAGCCAGGAATCACTCCATTTATTTTTTTATTTTATTATTATTTAAAATTTTTTTTTATACCACTTTATATCACAGCAGATTTCTCTGAATAAAATTCGGGCTGCGCTTCCTGGGAAGAGTGCGTCACCACAAATTCAGCACCACCCATTTTTTTTTCTTTTTCCTGTCTGCAACTGTATTTGTTTCCAATCAGAGTGGGTTTTTTTCTACAGACTTTTTCCAGGGACAACCCTCTTGTTGCCGTGGGTTCTTTTACGTGCGCTAAACAATGATGTGTAACACACAGGACCTCAGTTTATCATCTCATCTGAAAGACTAGCACCCAGACTACCACTCATGGTCTAATGGATGGGGCGAAAGTTTTGGGCCCAAACGGGATTCGAACCACCGCACACTTCGACCCAGACTTTTCGCATTCTAGGCAGGTGTGTTACCACCTAGACCACCGATCCACTAGGCAGCTAGATGCCCCAAACATTTTACCACATGGATTCGAAGAGAACATCAGGATATGGTTTAACAATTTCCTATGTCCTTAACCCAGATTCCCTCCCTTTCCTTCCAACACTCCTCCCAGTCCTCCCTCCTTCTCCCCTCCTTCTCACATGTGTCTGTGAGACCAGGGTGATGTTGCAGAGGAGGAGGAGGGAGTGGGGGTGGGGGTGGGTGGGTAGCTAATAACTGTGGCATTACATCATAGCTGCTACTGCATGATGCTACTGCTGCCTCTTTCACTGGGCCTTTGTTCATCACTCTTAAGTTCTTAACCCCCAAAATAGGAATCCAGGCTAAATTTGGTTGACCTCGAAAGGGCTCACACATACGTTTTTTGTTTGCTTGTTTTTTCATGAAGCTAGAGTCTGTGTAGAACATTTGCCTCTGCGTGTGTGTGTGTGTTGTGTGTGTGTGTGTGTGTGTGTGTGTGTGTGTGTGTGTGTGTGTGTGTGTGTGTGTGTGTGTGTGTGTGTGTGTGTGTGGTTCTGTATGTGTTTGTGTGTGTGCACTTGCATGCATTGTGTGCCTTTGTCTGTGTATGCATCTGTATCAGTTATCAGTGTGTGTGTGTGTGGTCTGAGTTTGAGTAAGTTAAAATGTATTGTTTTTGTTTATTTTTTAAAAGGTAACTTTGACAGATTTCATCATTCTCTAAATACATATTTATTCATGTATTCCCAGTATTCTGGGAGCATTTATCACTCACATTCTCACGCAATGCAGTCACGTTCAGAAATGTTATGACTGGACTCTGTTGTCCTCCGAACACCAAACAAGGAAAGCTAAAAAAGAAAAATACCACGAAAAACCCCAAACAAAACAAAATAACTAACAACCACACCACACACACACACACACACACACACACACACACACACACACACACACACACACACGCACACACACACACACACACAACACACACACACACACACACACACAACCACACACTCTCTCTCTCTCTCTCTCTCTCTCTCTCTCTCTCTTTCTCTCTCTGTCACACACACACACACACACACCACACCACACCACACACACAACACGCACACACACACACCATACACAACACTCTTTCTCTCTCTCTCTTTCCCTCTCTCTCTCTCTGTCACACATACATATACGCACACGCACACGCATGCACACACACACATACACACACACAAACACACATTCAGTAACACATACCCACACCCACACCACACCCACACCACAACACAGCAAGACACAGACACAAAACACACACACAGACACAGACCACACACAACACACACACACACACACACACCACACACACACACACACACACACACACACCACATTAAAAAAAAGAACATATTTACATTTCTCTCATAACATAACAAAACAGGAGCGCAAACTGGTACCAGATAAAGCTGCAATTGAAAAAACAAACACACAGAGAAATCTTTGTGTGTTTCGCGTGTGTGTGTGTGAGTGAGTGTGTGGTGTGTAGTGTGGTGTGTGTGTGTGTGTGGCGCGCGGCGTGCGTGCTGTGCGTGCGTGCGTGCGTGCGTTGTTGTGCGTGTGTGCGTAGTGTGTGTGGAGAGAGAGAGAGAGGAGAAGAGAGAGAGAGAGAGAAGAGAGGAGAGGAGAGAGAGAGAGAGAGAGAGAGAGAGGAGAGGAGAGAGAGAGAGAGGAGAGGAGAGCGTGTGTGTTTGTATGAGAGCGTGTGTGTGTGTGTGTGTGTGTTGTGTGGTGGTGTGTGTGTGCGTGTGTGTGCGTTGGTGTTGTGCGTGCGTGTATGTATGTGTGTGTGTATTGTGGTGTATGTATGCGTGTGTGTGCTAGTGTTAGTGTTAGAGAGAGAGAGTTGTGTGTGTATATGTATATTATTATTTTATATATATATATATATATATATATATATATATATATATATATATATATATATATATATATATATATGTGTGTGTGTGTGTGTGTGTGTGTGTGTGTGTGTGTGTGTGTGTGTGGTTGGTGATATGTGTGTATGTGTGTGTATATGCATATGTATGTGTGTGTGTGCTTGAAAAGGTATGGGTAGGCTGGTGGTAAACAAACACTGAAGGCAGGCTGAATCATGCACATATTTC
This sequence comes from Stramonita haemastoma, assembly GCA_030674155.1. Classification (NCBI taxonomy): domain Eukaryota; kingdom Metazoa; phylum Mollusca; class Gastropoda; order Neogastropoda; family Muricidae; genus Stramonita; species Stramonita haemastoma. The sequence continues at coordinate 17,600,677 of CM060323.1, forward strand.
CCTGATTCAGCAAAGTTATCTTGCTCCCAGACGTAGCAGCAGCAGCAGCAGCAGCAGCAGCAACAGCAAGCTTCATTATTTGGGCTGGTGATAAATCAGATCGGGTGTTCACTTGCCGCCCAGGAATGAGTAGTAGCCTGAAATAGTCTTTATCAAGACTGAACCCACCCATTCTCCCTCCTTCCCCCCCCCACCTAACCCCCCCCCCCCACCTACCCCCCCCCCCCCCCCCCCCTTCTGTTTGTCTGTCTGCGTGTTTGATTACTTACTTTTCTGTCCGTGTGTATTGTTTTTTGGGTACTCTATGTATGTGGTTGAAATAGTCTATCAAGACTGAACCCCCCCCCCCACACACACACACACACACGCACACACTTCCCTTCTGTTTGTGTGTCTGCAAGTCTGATTGCTTACTTTTCTGTCTGTGTGTATTTTTAGGGTACTCTGTGTATGTGGTTGCCATCGTGGATGTGTGACCGTTCGTTCGTGCGCCTTGGCTTCAGTACAGTCCCCCTCCCCAGTTCACCCAGCTGTAAATGGGTTACCTGCACTCTTTAGGGTCAGGGAAAGTAAAGCAGCGATGGAGAGGAGATGGGCGCCGCTGCACCTTCAACATGCTGGCCCCTACAGAAGCTGACGTCTCTGACACCTCGCTCCTCAATAACCGTATAGTTTATGGGAACACCTTTACGTTTACCTTTTGGTGGAATGTTCGTTTTTGTTTTTTAAAAAATTTCGGGTGGGGGGGGGGGGGGGGAGTACAGCAATACACGATGTAATGATTTATCATCTCTTCTTCCTCCTTCTTTCTGGTTTTCCTTTCCTGGTTCCCCCTTTTCTCTCCCTATCTCTTTCTCTGCCTCTCATTTTCTGTATCTCTGCCTCTCTGTCTCTGCCTCTTTCTGTTTCCTAACTTTCTTTACAGTTGTTAGTGCTCACCCTCTGACAGAGGCGATCGCGCCAAAAGTCAGTTTAAAGTTCCAGTTCTGTCTCTGTCTGTCTGTCTGTCTGTCTGTCTGTCTGTCTGTCTGTCTGTGTTTCTCTATTTTTTCTCTGTCTCTGTCTGTCTGTCTGTCTGTCTGTTGTCTGTCTGTCTGTCTGTCTGTCTGTATCTCTCTCTCTCTCTCTCTCTCTCTCTCTCTCTCTCTCTCTCTCTCTCTCTCTCTCTCTCTCTCTCTCTCTCTCTCTCTCTCTCTCTCTCTCTCTCCTCTGTGTCTCCTTCTCCCCACTCAGCTGAAGAAAGCATATATATGAATGCTTATTCCATTATAGTTAAAGTTAAAGTCTGTCCAGAGCCTAAGGCTCATCAAGGCCGGTGCTTATCCCGGTTTCTGTGGCGTTAAGCGACTGAGAGTCGTAGACTCCCCCCTGGATAGGACGCCAGTCTATCGCAGGGTTAACCCCCAACACAAGGTTGGGACCCCTTTTACACCTGGGTGGGGTGAGAAAATAGCTGTAAAGTGCCTTCTCCAAGGGCACAACGCCATAGCCGAAAGCTGGGATCGAACCCGCAACCTTTAGATTACGAGTCCATCGCCCTAACCACTGGACTACAGCGGCGGCTTATTCCATTATCCTCGATATAAAAGAATGAAATAAAATAAATCAAAATAAAATAAAAGATATATATTGTCTGAATTTAATATCTGTTGTTTAGGTATGTTGTGTTAGCTTGGCTGGTTGCTTCTTTTTTTTGCCCTTTTGATAGTGCACTCGAGATGTCTAGGATTTTTCAGCCAGGGTCAAGCACATGTTCATATATTGCAAGATGGTAGTTTCTTTTCAATGTGTCTTGATCTTTAAGGGATTTTGGCCTCCCTGATTTTCACTTGTGTATGTTTTGGAAATTATCATCATGTTCCTGTATTACTATATGTATACCGGTCCCCCAATTGGTTGTATTGTGGCCTTAGGCCGAAGTATGATTAAACTATTTCAGTGTACAATGTTCAGTATGTATCTCTCTCTGTCTGTCCGCCTGTCCGTCTGTTTGTTTGTCTGTCTGTCTGTCTGTCTGTCTGTCTGTCTGTCTGTCTGTATGTATGTATGTATGTATGTATGTATGTATGTATGTATGTATGTATGTATGTATGTATGTATGTACGTACGTACGTACGTACGTACGTACGTACGTACGTACGTACGTACGTACGTATCTATCTCTGTCTGTCTGTCTGTCTGTCTGTCTGTCTGTCTAGTCTGTCTGTCTGTCTGTCTGTCTGTCTGTCTGTCTGTCTGTCTGTCTGTCTGTCTGTCTGTCTGTCTGTCTGTCTGTCTGTCTGTCTCTCTCTCTCTCTCTCTCTCTCTCTCTCTCTCTCTCTCTCTCTCTCTCTCTCCCTCCCTCCCTCCCTCCCGCTCTCCTCCTCTCACTCTTATTTTTTATTCATGAGGGATCGAACCGTGGACTCGTTCAAAATCCACCGATTCAACTCAGTGACCCTGGCTACTCCTAGCTAGCTGTACCACACAGAAGCCCTATTCAGTCAGCACGTACAGCTGTAATATACTCTCCCCTCCCACCCCCCACCCTTCCTACCCCCCCTTCCAACCCTCTCCTCAGATTTAGCCCCCCCCCTTCCCCCTCCAATCTTCCCTCATGTTATTTTTTGTCGTCAATTGTTATGTGGCCTTGAAAACGGTGGGGAAAGCCAGATTAGGCTAGTAGAAACCTCCACTCCTTTTTTGTATATAAAGTATTCACGTGGACAGATAAACGAACAGACAGGCGTGCAGACAGACAAACACGCAGACACGCATGGACGCACGTACGCACGTAATATGCACACAAACAGAGAAAAGGAGAGAGAGAGAGAGAGAGAGAGAGAGAGAGGAGAGAGAGAGAGAGAGAGAGAGAGAGAGAGAGAGAGAGAGAAGAGAGAGAGAGAGAGAGAGAGAGAGAGAAGACAGACAGACAGACAGACAGACAGACAGACAGACAGACAGACAGAGACACAGAGACAGACAGACAGACAGGCAGGCAGACAGAGACACAGAGACGGAGACAGAGACAGACAGACAGGCAGACAGAGAGAGAGAGAGAGGAGAGAGAGAGAGAGAGAGAGAGAGAGAGAGAGAGAGAGACAGACAGACAGACAGACAGACAGACAGACAGACAGACAGACAGACAGACAGACAGACAGACAGACAGATCAGCAAGTCTCTCCATCCACCCATCCTTTGAGACTGGGTGGAGGAGTCAACAAAAAAATGGGTTAACCATCCCACTGTTTTTCCCTTTCCCCTCCTACTTTCTGGAATCTATCGGGATAAGACCACCCCTCCACCCCACCAAAAAAAATCCCCACAACAACAACAGCAGCAAAACAAACAAACAAAAAACCTCACACAAAAACAAGCAATACGCCCCCCCCCAAAAAAAAAAAAAAAAAAAAAAAAACCCAACAAAAATCAACACAAACAAAAAAATATAAACAACACCCCACACACACACACACACACACACACACACACACACACACACACACACCACACACACACAAAACGGACACACACACACCACACACACACGAACGCACGCACGCACGCACATACGCACGCACACACGCACACACACACACACACATGACAATGCTTTTAAAAAAATAGTGGGTTGTTTTAATTCTTTTCTTTTATATCGAGGATAATGGAATAACCACTCATGTGCTTTTAACATCAAATCCCCGTGTGTATGCAGTTTTGTAAGTGTTGTGTGTGGGGCGCATGCGTGCGTGCGTGCGTGTGTGTGTATGTTGTGTGTGTGTCTGTCTGTCTGCTGTCTCTGTCTCTGTCTGTCTGTCTGTCTGTGTCTCTCTCTTGTTCTGACCACTAGGCTATCCTGTCCCCCATTATGATCATTATGACCATGGTGATGATGACGATGGTGATCCTTTTGACCATGATGATGTTCTGATGATGATGATGATGATGATGATGATGATGATGATGATGATGATGATGATGATGATGATGATAAGAAGAAGAAGAAGAAGAAGAAGAAGAAGAAGAAGAAGAAGAAGAAGAAGAAGAAGAAGAAGAGGAGGAAGAAGAAGAAGAAGAAGAACAAGATGATGAGATGATGATGATGATGATGATGATGAATATGAAAGGGTATAAACTAGGACTGGGGAAGAGGAAGTTTAAGAGGAAGTTGTCTGCATCCATTGCATAGAATTACAACACTTTATCTAATGGGAATACACGAATGATAAGCATAATGGTAATGACGATAGCTTTCCTACCGTAAACTTTACAGTATTTTATTTCTGAAACTGATATTGCCTTTTGAATGGAAAGAAGTAGTTTCAGTTTGTTTTGCTTATTCTGTTGATGGAGTGTAATATAAGCTCTAAGATTGTTTGTTGTTGCACTAATCATGTGCGTTACAGATTTGAAAGCCACTTGTCTTAAAGAATACACGTTTGAATTGAGATCTCTTGCCCATAAAGTTGTAGACTGTATTATAGTGCTTGTGAAGTTATATCTGGTTTAGGGACTGTAAATTCAAAATTAACCGGTTCACTTCCACTCATTTAGCTAAGCTTCTGTCGAAGATATTGCTCATTAGAATTTACGACCGTGTTTGTTGTTGTTATTGTTGCGTTTACTTGCTTTAAAATCTGGGATTCATCCAGAACAAATATGCACTCTGTCTCACTCCTCATACCTGGAATCACTGTGAGATCATAAGAGAATCATGATAATTATGTTGTATGGAATTTTATATAGCATTGAATCTGTTAAAATTAAGACACCAAAGAGCTTACAACTGAAATTATTCCCATGCAAATCAACACTTGAAGAACACACTGCATGAGACGTTCGCGTTCATGACTCTTTTCGTGTACCACACCACTATAGGCAACCTTACTCCGGCTTCAGAGGATGACCGACCGTAACTAACATAAGCAAAGGCGACATTGTATAACCGGAACTACGCTTAAAAAAAAAAAGAAGAAGCTCAAAACGGACGTAAGTAAAACCGCAGCACGAACACAGGAAATAGGGTCGAGAATGATGATTTTCCAGTGTGGCGCTTATGTCTTTATCATTTATTTCCCGATGTCGGAATGCGGCTACCTTAATAGTGGATAAAAAACGGTCGCATTCGCGAAATCTTACCATTGGTGAACCTCGGAGTTTTAACGGATAAACTGGGGAAAAATTGATTACTACGATTGTGTTGTTTGCATGATTTTTAAAATCTGTCACTGAGTACAATATATTAAGCTCTTAGATTTGTATGTTGTTCAAGATGATGTGCTGTATGCTTTTGTTGTGTGTTTATCAAAAATGTCAACGTGTTTGAAACGAATCTCGACATCTCAGAATGTGAAGCTAGCGACCTTTACCTTTCGTCAAGGTCATTCGTGAAGGTGTGGTTTTTGAGAAGTTTTAGTGATTCAACATTGTGGAGAGTTTTCGAAAAACTTGCCGAGTTCTCGAAAATGAGAAGTGGTGTATAGTTTTCCTGTCGTACCAAAGGAAGTGCGTTAGTTACTCTCCGTGGTTAGCGTAATGTTTCCAGCATATTGTTATCTCGATTTTTAATTTTTAAGAGAGAGAGAGAGAGAGAGAGAGAGAGAGAGAGAGAGAGAGAGAGAGAGAGAGGAGAGAGAGAGAGAGAGAGAGAGTGAGAGTGAGAGGGAGATTTGATTATGATTTGATTATTTATACTTTTATATCGAGGATAATGGTAATAAGCACTCTTGTGCTTTTTTTAACATCAGTCCAGTGGATATGCAGTTTGTAAATGTCATCTGTTTCCTTACCGGCACACGATGGCTACTCTATTACGAAAAGCGAACGATTTAACGTGTGCGCAACAGATGTTTCTGCGTAGTTCGACACGGGGCCTCGGTTTATAGTCTCATCCGATCGGAGTTTTAGGGAGTGGAGTCAGCACTGAGAAAGAGAGAGTATGAGAGAGAGAGAGTGCGAGTGATGAGAGAGTAGAAGTGAATTTGAGAGGAGGGAGAGTGGAGGAGTGATGAGAAGACGATAAGAGTGAGAGCAGAGAGAGTAGTAGGGTGTAGCCTGTGTGTGTGTACTATTCTGAAAAATCAATTTTGGTATCCAAACACCTCTTTGATACTTTACACAGTAGTCTAATAATGTTTTTGAAGCATTCTTGATTGACAGCTTAAACCGATGCGGTATTTCCGCGAAATCTTTTTATTACGCTTTCTGGGAGGCACATATTGATGATTATGTCGTAAAACATTACGATGTTTTAACTTTCTCACTTTATTATATTTCTGAGTTGTGTATTTACACTATCGGAGAATATCTTAGTTCAAAGTCAATGCGTGGCTCTTGAGTCTTGTGTGTTGACGAGTATTGATTTGGTTGATGTTTTTGAGAGGGGTGAGGGGTGGGGGTGGGGGGTTGTTGCAGAATTGTCTTACATTATTAAGACTTTGTGACAGCTTCTAAAGATGTCAGTTACGCTCATGCGGGTGTCAGTCATACACGTATCAATGTCATGTTAATGAATTAGTGTCAGCAACTTCCGTTGGGTGGGGGAGGGGGGGGGCAGT
>CM060323.1:17619712-17622212 GCA_030674155.1 Stramonita haemastoma
TGGGGTTAACATCAGTGCTGACTCCACTCTCCCCAAAAGTCCTTCAGATGAGACTATAAACCGAGGCCCCGTGTGCGAACGCACGCAGAACATCTTGCGCACACGTTAAATTCTGTTCTGTTTTTCGTAAGAGTAGGCCATCGTGTGCCGTTGGGAACAGATGACATTTACAAAACTGCATACACACGGGGACTGGATGTAAAAAAGCACAAGAGTGCTTATCCCATTATCCTCGCTATAAAAGAATATCATAAAAAAAAAAATAAAATAAACACCACACACAACCCCACCCCACACACCACACACACAATCATTTTCCATAAAGCATTAGGGACAACATAAGCGATGTAAGGGGGTAAGTTGGCAAGGTAGGCTAGCAAGGAAGAAGTGGAGGGAGGGAGGTATGCAGTAGCTTAGGCCTTATGTCACTACACATCATGTCTGTGTAATTATGGCTAGGACTGACCTATAGCTGCTAGACCTACACTGGAGGTGCCAGCTGATCTCTGGTCAAGGGAATAATGAAATGAAAAATCAGCTGTGGTCAGCATAAATGGTTGCTAGCATGCATGCGAAAATTTGATAATGATTTAACAATTATATTAATCATAGCGTTGATAATGGTCATCATGATCATATCCTTGATGATGATGGTGATGGTGATGATGAGAAAAGCACACATACACACGCACGTGCGCACGCACGCGCGCACGTACGTGCACGCACACACACACACACACACACACACACACACACACACACACACACACACACACACACACACACACACACATTTTCACACTTCGAGTTTTACGTCGAGGCTACCAGAAAATGCCCATCTCGAACACAAAAACTCGTCAGTCTTAGAATTTTTGTCATTCACGTTACATAGTCCCACCCTCCCCCTTTCACTTCCACACTCCATCCCACCCCACCCCTCCACCACCCATCCACTCCCCACCCCTCCACCACCCATCCCCACTTCACCCTCTCCCCACACTCCCACCACCACCATCCCTCCCTAACTCTTGTAGCCTGGACTATAGTTCTATAGGCCTACCCTCCCCCCTCCCCCCACCCATCCCCACTCCATCGTTAGGCTAGCATCTCCTACAAGCATGTACACTGTAGTAGGCCAAGTGCTGGGAAGCTGGCGAATTAATGTCAGGGGTGGTGTTTAATCACCGTGACTAATCAAGCAGTCAGGTGTGCCTCCCCAGTCTGTGTCTGACTTCTTCTTCACTGTCTTTACCCTGTGTGTGTGTGTGTGGAGGGGTGGGTGGGAGGGGGGAGGGGGTTGGGGGAGTATTGTGTGTGTGTGTGCGTGTGTGTGTGTGTGTGTGTGTGTGTGTGTGTGTGTGTGTGTGTGTGTGTGTGTGTGTTGTGTGTGAGAGAGAGAGAGAGAGAGAGAGAGAGAGAGAGAGAGAGAGAGAGAGAGTCAGACAGACAGACAGACAGAACAGAGAGAGAGAGAGAGAGAGAAGACAGACAGACAGACAGACAGACAGAGAGGAAGGAAAGAGGAAGAAGGAAGGAACATGCCAGATTGTTTGGTTAACAGGAGAGACTAGTGAATGGACACAAGAGGGGAGGGAGGGGGAGGGGGGGGAGAGCAGCCCCCAAAGGTATTTATTTTCCTTTACCAGCCGCCCATGCAAAATCTCCTGCCGTGTGTCGTGTGTAGCACGCGTGACTGGATGGAATCATGATAGAGAGTCCTTGAGAAATAAAACAAGTTGGTAAGAGAGAGAGAGAAGAGAGAGAGAGAGAGAGAGAGAGAGGAGAGAGAGAGAGAGAGAGAAGGAGAGAGAGAGGGGGGGAGGGGGGGGCAGGCAGGCAGGCAGACAGACAGACAGACAGGCAGACACAGAAAGAGAGAGAGAGAGAGAGAGCAGCAGGCAGGACAGGAGACAGACAGACAGGACAGAAGAGAATAGATAAAAAGAAAGAATTAACTCCATTTTAAAGAGTTTTAGAGATAAACACTTAATACTTTCTGTTGATCCATAAATGGTAAAAAAGAAAGGAAAAATGAAAGAGAGGAGGAGAGGAAGGAAGAAGAAGAAGAAGAAGAAGAAGAAGAAGAGAGAAGAAGAGAGAGAGAGAGAGAGAGAGAGAGAGAGAGAGAGAGAGAGAGAGAGAGAGAGAGAGAGAGAGAGAGAGACGAGAGAGAGAGAGAGAAGAAGACAGAAGACAGACAGACAGACAGACAGACAGACAGGACAGACAGACAGACAGCACAGACAGATATTAGACAGTGAGACAGACATACATGCACGCAGCACACAGACAGACACACACTTACATACACTTACACACACACACTTACACACACACACACACACACACACACACACACACACACACACCCCACACACACACACACACACACACACACACACACACACCACACAACACACACACCACCCAATACACAACACACACACACCACACACACACACACACACACACACACACACACACACACACACACACACAC
>CM060323.1:17637212-17642212 GCA_030674155.1 Stramonita haemastoma
AATAAATTCACAATATTTAAAAGCAAAAACACAAATGGTCATAAAAACATTTAAATTTTTTTTTTTTTTTAATTAAACACAACCAGTAAACAGCATTCACCACAATTTTAAACTTAATTCAGCCAAATGGCAGATGTGTAAAGTAGGTCACTATCATGCCTCACATGTTTCTGAGAATGACCCATCTATCCCTTAGTGTAGAGACCCTGGGTGCACCTTTGAAGACTTGACAACCAGTTCCCTCCATTCCTCTCTCTCTGTTCTGCCTTTCTTAAAATTGTGTCGAGTTCTGGGGCCTGTCCATTCGCTGATGTTGTCCTCCCATCTCTTCCTTTGGTCTGCCTCTTTTTCTTCCTCGTTGGAGTATATATATATATATTTTTATTTTTTTTTCATATTCACGATGAGATTATATATATATATATATATATATATATATATATATATATATATATTATATATATATATATATATATATATATATATATAAAAGACAATAATAAAAAACAGACCAATCAACGTGCACGAAGAAGTGATTATGAACAGTGAAGGGATGGGTTGCAGGGAGAAGAGGGGGGTGGGGGGGGAGGGGGGAGTTAGAAGAGGGAAAGAATAGATGTGAATCAAGCGTAGAAGCCATGTGACGAGGTTTTTTCCTTTTCTTTTTTGTGTGTGTGTTTCTTTTTCTTCTTTATCTTGCTTTTCTGTTTTTGTTCTTTTGGTTAGTTGGTTGGTTTATTTCTCTTTTTTAATTTTCTTTCTGTTTTTTCTGTTTAAAAAAAAAGTTTCTTTGTTTCTGTCTGTCTTTCTTTCTGTCTCTTTTGTTTCCTTTTTTTCCCTTCATGTCTTTATTTCCGTCTTTTTCTTTCCTTTTTTCTTTCTTTCTTTTTCTTTCTTTCTTGTGTTCTTTCTTTCTTTTTTCTGTCTGTCTGTCTGTCTGTCTGTCTGTCTGTCTGTCTGTCTGTCTGTCTGTCTGTCTGTCTGTCATTCTGTCTGTCTGTCTTTTTTCTTTCTTTCTTTCTTTCTTTCATTCTTTCTTTCTTCCGTCCTTCCTGTCCATTATTGTTTCTTTCTTGTGTTTTATTTTTTCCCTTGGAGTTATTCAGGGTTTTTTTTCGCCCTAATTTTTCTACCTTTCTTGCCTTTTTACTCTATGCTATTATTTCCTTCTTTCTTTCTTTCTTTCTTTCTTTCTTTCTTTCTTTCTCTTTCTTTCTTTTCTTTCTTTCTTTTTTCTTTCTTTCTTTCTTTCTTTCTTTCTTGTTGTGAAATCAACCTGCCAAGGGAGTTAACAAGACCAACAGTATATTCGGAAAATCCACCATCGTACAGAATTCCCAACCTACACACACACCACACACACACACACACACACACACACACACACACACACACACACACACACACACACACACACACACACACACACACACACACACACACACACACACACACACACAACACACACACACACACACACACACACACACACACACACACACACACACACACACACACACACACACACACACACACACACACACACACACACACACACACACACACACACACACACACACACCACACACACACACACACAACACACACACACACACACACCACACACACACACACTACAAACACACAACACACACATTCAGAGTATGACACTGTGACAATATCAACAAAACGATGTAAAAAAAAAAAAAAAACCCAAGCAAAAAGAACGAACTCCCCTCCACTCCCTCTCTCCCTTCTCCCCCCCCCCCCTTCCTTCTCCTTCCTCTCCCTCCTCTCTCCCCTTAGTTTGAAAAGCTGCCACTATTCCCACCCAGTTCTAAGTCAACGTTGACACGTGCACACCCGCTTTTCATTAAATGAACCGTCTTTGTGGAAATCTCTACCTTATCACCCAAACACACAATACGGTTGAACAAAGAACAGTGATCCGAAAAACATCGATCAAAATATATGCAGGAGTGATTATCATGAAGAGGGTTGGGGGATGTGATGTGGGGTAGGGTGTGTGGAGGGGAGGGGACGTGTTTGGAGGGGGGGGGGGGTTGTGGAAAGGGGAAAAGATAGAAGTGGGGTGGGAGCGTGTAATCGGGGTTGGGGTTTGATTTGGTTTAGTTAGGGACGTGGTTACATTTTTAAAAAGTTTTCTGTCATTTTTCTGTCTTTCTTTGTACCTTTTTGTCTTTCTTTCTTTTTGTCTGTCTGTCTGTCTTTCTTTTTGTCTGTCTGTCTGTCTGCCTGTCTGTCTTTCTCTTTTTCTTTTTTACAAAAATATCTTTTTTCTTTGGTGTTTTTCCATGTTCCTTTCTTGTTTTGCTACCTCTCTCTTTTTCCCTTTTTTTGTTACTTTATCTCGCTTATTTTTTTCTTTCTTTTTTCCCCATCCTTTCTTTCTCTCTTTTTTGTTTTCTTTCTTTTTCTTTTGTTTTACATTTTCTATTTCATTTTAACTTCCTTTCTTTTTGATTTTTTACAACTTTGATTTGCTTGTTCTTGCTTTCAATTCTCCGTTTTTCTCTTTTGTTTCGTTCTACTTTTTTGTCCTTTTTTCTGTCTTTTCTTTCTTCAGTTCTTTCTTTTATCCTTGCATGTCTCTTATCCCATGGTAACTGCTTTTTGTTCTCGTTTTATTCATTATCTGATCTTTTTCTTCTGTTATCAGTTATTTGCTGTTTTACATCATTTCTTTCGTTTTAAAGTAATGTATGCCTCTCTTTGCATCATGTGTTCTCCTTTTCTTCCTTCTTTCCTTCATTTATTCTTAACCTCCTTTTCTTTCGTCCTCTCTTCCTAACTGTCTATCTTTCGGTTGTTCGTTTGTTTGTTCGTTCTCTATGTCTGTTTCACTTTCTTTATTCTTTACTTACATTCTTTCATTCTTTTTCCAACATATTCGTTTCTGTTTTGCTTTTTCCTCTTTTTCTTTGTTTCTTTCTTCTTTTCTTTATTCCTTTCTTGTATTCTTCTTTTTCTTTTTCAGTCTTTTTTTCATTATTCCATCTTACTTTCGTCTCTTTCAAATTTTCTTTTTTTCTTGTGTTTAATCCTTTCTTCCCTTCTTCTCTTCTTTCTCCCCCTCCCCCCTCTCTCAAATTCAACCCCCCAAAATCACCACCAGCAGAACTTCATTCTAAAACAACAACAACAACAACAACAAAACCCTCCAAAAGAAAATGGAAACAAAACGTTTTTCAACCCCAGTTGTGTCCCCCCATGGGATTCAAACCCTCTGCACACAAAATTGACATGTTCAATAGATCCCTCCCCACCCCTACCCTCCACTAAAATCCCTTCTCTATCCCTATTCAAAATTCTAACGCGCTGTCATCATCAGCGACGAATCGCACGTGCCATGTATTTCGTCACAAACGATTTGTCAGCGCGGAGAGAGTTGCCTGTCTGCCTGTCTGTCTGTCACAATGGGATCGATCGGTTGACACTGATCAGAAAGTGATCAATCAGTCTCTATTGCCTGCGGAGAAAATGGTGTGTGTGTGTGTGTGTGTGTGTGTGTGTGTGGTGTGTGTGTGTGTGTGGTGTGTGTGTGTGTGTGTGTGTGTGTGTGTGAGGGGTGGTGAGAAGGTAGGGAGGGTGTGTGTGTGGGGGGGGGGGGGGGGGGGGAACTCAGTGTAGCCAAAGGGCGTACGTGTGTGTCCAGGTTACGTTATCAGTCCTGATTATATTATGGTCTCTATCGTCTAAAGTAGGAGTATAGTTGGTTGGTTGCCTGTATAGGCAAGGTAGGTGGAAAAATAGCCGTGTACTCGCAAAACTTATCATTCAGTATTTTGCTGTCTCATAGTGCTTTTTCAGGTGGGGTGGGGTAGGGTGGGGTAGGTGAGGCAGGGTGCAATTCTGGGGGACGGGATAGCCCAGTGGTTAGAGTGATGCGCATTGTGCTGGTGATCTTCTGACCGGGGTTCGAATCTCGTCGTTCAAGAGGATTTTTTTCCTCTGGAGTTAACATCAGCGCCAAACCCTCCCCGCCCCCCCCAAAAAAAAAAAAAAAAAAAAAAAAAATTATAGTCCTTCGGATGAGACCATAAACCGAGATCCTGTGTGCGAACGCACGAAGAACATCTTATGCACACCTGAAAACGAGTTCCGCTTTGTGTGCTGGTGGGAACGGATTACGATATTTACAAAACTACATACACACGGGGATTGGATGTAAATAAAAATCAAATTAGTGCTATATTCCATTATACCCGAAAAAAGATTCAATATATAAATAGATAAATAAATAGATTATCCCATAGGATGTTAAGCTAGGGAACGCCCAACAGTAGCATCATGATGGTTTCTGTGGTCTAGTGACAAAACTAGTTACAGATTCAAAGGTGTGGTTGCTGAGAACAGGCTAGAGGTTTTTTTATCTGTCGTTTTACAGTATTATTTTGTGGAGTCCTTCATATTTTGTATCTTTTATTTCTATATGTTTTGTAGTGTTTGTTGTTTTTATGTCTGTTTTATGCTTTTTAATTTCTGTTTGTTTTGCCTTCAATTCGTTTTTTAGTTTCTATTAAAAAAAACTCATTTTGATAACTTTTAGCAGTCACAGTTTTATCTTAGAGTGTAGATACTCTCCTGTATTTGTATGATGCTGTACAACTCCGAAATATATAAAAGTTAAAATAATACTGCAAAGTGATTGTTTGCAAAGAAACCCACATACCAAAAAAGTGAGGAGAGAGAGAGAAGAGAGAGAGAGAGAGAGAAGAGAGAGAGAGAGAGAGAGAGAGAGAGAGAGAGAGAGAGAGAGAGAGAAAATCAGAATATTCATTTAAAAGTTCTAGGTCGTTGTGCTGTATGTGTGTGTGTGTGTGTGTGTGTGTGTGTGTGTGTGTGTGTGTGTGTGTGTGTGTGTGCGTGCGTGCGTGCGAGCGCGCGCGTGTGTGTATGTTTGTGTGTGTTTGTGTGTGTGTGTGTGTGTGCAAATTTCACAACGCTGGCTATTTTAATCTTCTTCTTCTTCTTCTTCT
>CM060323.1:17649712-17652212 GCA_030674155.1 Stramonita haemastoma
TCTCGGTGTCTCTCTGTCTCTGTCTGTCTGTCTGTCTGTCTGTCTGTCTGTCTGTCTGTCTGTCTCTCTCCTCTCTCTCTCTCTCGCTCTCGCTCTCGCTCTCGCTCTCTTTCTCTCTACTCTCTCTCCCCTCTCTCTAATCTCGCCCTCCCCCCTCCCCTCTCTCTCTCTTCCTCCATTCTCTCCATCTCTCTCTCTCTCTCTCTCTCTCTCTCTCTCTCTCTCTCTCTCTCTCTCTCTCTCTCTCTCTCTCTCTCTCTCTCTCCCTCCCCCCCCCCCCCTCTCTCCTCACTCTCTCACTGATCATAATCTCTCCATTCACACACGTGCCGTCACCCCATACAGTGCGTTATCATGAAAGGGATGGAAGCGACACGTGTGATTAACATGTAATCGATCAATCTGTTGACAAGTCTGTGGGGCTATAGAGATTGATAACAGATAGGGGAAGTGAGAGAACAATGTGTTCACTTCTCGCTCAACCCTTTATCCTGTGCCCCCCCCCCCCCCAATATTGTGTAAACAGATGTTGACTTCAAAAACGTGTTTGAACAAAATAGATTATCAACTTTATTGGAGATATATGATAGAATTGAGTTGTTTTCGGGGTTATTTTTTTATTATGTTTTTTCGAGTTGAGTATTTATTCATCTATCGTAACAGTTACAGTTGAATAAATAAGAGTATTTTGTTTTTTGTTCCTTTGCTAGAAGTCCGAGGTTCACAAAAAAGGTGATATTTTGCCTGTGTGACCGTTTTTGTTGTTGTTTTTTGCGCACCATGAAGGTAGCCACATTCTGTCTTGGGATATAATAATAGATCTAAGAGTATCATGTGGGTCCATGAAGTCCTGGGTTTGAATCTTGACAACTATACAGCGTCTCAGGATGAAATAATGTGGGAGATTTTATGCAATCTCTGGAATCAATCTGGAGTGCACGCCTGCTAAGTTCCCCCTACATTTCCTCCACGTACATACGCATTTAGAAGATAAAACATGCACGGTAAAGGTCCTGTCATTCGTGTCAGCGTTCTAAGGGTTCAAGAAACATCAACAAACCCAGCGTGCACCCTATACCTGGCGAGGGATGGACTCCGCTAGGTTCAACTTGCCCAAGAGACACACTGTCTGAAGCATTCAGTACAGTACCCCAACAGTTCCTCAAAGATTTTTAAAAAAATTCATTTATTTATTTATATATATTCTTTTATATCGAGGATAATGGAATAGGCACTCATGTGTTTTTTTCATCCAATCCCCGTGCGTATGCAGTTTTTGAAAATATTGTCGTCTGTTCCCAAGAGAGAAGAGAATTATTGCATGTTTTTTGCACATGGAATCTCTTTTTCTGAGGGCATATTGCTACAGTACTTCGCCAACAATCTAAAAAGAATGACCCCAAACTAAAGCAATCTCATCCAACCCCCTTGCGAATTTAATCGAACTTTTTAAGACAACTAATAAAGGTAAGGGTTTAAACACGAACTTGACAGTCCATCGAGTTCACACACACACACACACACACACACACACACACACACACACACACACACACACACACACACACACACACACACACACACACACACACACACACACTCACACACACAAACACAGAGACACACACAAACACAGACACACACAGACACACAGACACACAGACACACAGACACACAGACACACACACACACACACACACACACACACACACACACACACACACACACACACACACGCACACACACACACACACACAGCACAAACACACACACACTACACACACAACACACACACACACACACACACACACACACACACACACACACACACACACACACACACACACCACACACACTCACACACACTCACACACTCACACACACACACAACACACACACACTACACACACACACACACACACACACACACACACACACACACACACACACACAACACACACACACACACACACACACGCACGTACATCATTTTTTATCATTGACGTCACTTCCGTGATTCGAGATTACCTTTCGAAACAGCGACAGAAAAAAAAGGTGTCATCACATTCTCCTTTTTTTTTTGTTTTTTGAATGAGAGGCCATTTTGTAACGGAAACACTACCGTACCAGTCACCGGATACCGCAGCTTTTGAATAAACAGTTGCTCAAGTACCCTTTCCAGGTATATATTTCCCTGGCAGTCAAATCGTTCAAGTGTTGTCCCCGTGTCTGTCTGTCTGTCTGTGGTCTGTCTGTCCTTCCGTCTGTCTGTCTGTCTCTCTGTCTGTCTGTCTGTCTGCCTCTCTCTCTCTCTTAATAAGAGAAAGACAAAGCTAAAAATAAAAATTGAACTGAATGTCCAAGTCGTTGGGACGAAACTATAAACCTAGGCCCCGTGTGGGAACGCACGCAGAACATCTCGCGTTAAAGCACTTTAAAAACCCCGTTCCGTCTTTTAAAAGAGTAGGCTATTTCGTGCCGGTAGAAACGGATGACACCC
>CM060323.1:17667212-17672212 GCA_030674155.1 Stramonita haemastoma
ACGAGGCACAGGGCTAGTGAACGCACGATACATGCTGAACCTCTCACTATTTTGAACATGATTGTTCCACTCTTGCCACCTACAATCAATTAAACGACTTTTGAATGCACGCAAAAATTCATTCACTCTTTCCACACCTTGATGAAACCAAACAAAACCAAATCCATACTGAAAAAGACACTTTCTTACATTTGTTACCCATGTTGTTTTTCCTCGATCATCCAACTCACATAGCATCATATACGCTTTCCTTGGTAACCTTTCTGGTTCCATTCTTGTTAGCTTTAACCAATAGCGTATAGTACTGACAACAAAATTTATAGTGATAGGATACCTATTCATTTCCCTGTACACTAAGTCGTTAGGTGTTCGTCTATCCACTCCCAAAAATTTCTTTAAAGCAAATAAATGGGTTTTTTCACAATATTCTGCCGCAGCATAAATACCCCAAACTTCTGAACCATACTGCATAATAGGCTGAACTTGTGCATCAAATAATTTCAAAAAAAGTCTTACTGAGCTATTATTCAAAGCATTTAATCCTCGCATGATAGTGAGAAGTGCCTTTTTTGCACGGCTCGCTAAATCTCTGCATGTAGCAGTGAAACTAAGCCTAGTTGAAAAATATACCCCCAAATATTTATAGGCATTGACAACTTCTATCTGATTACCATCAACTGACCAGTGTTCTCTGGCACTCAAATAACCCCCCTTTCTAAACACAACAATATTTGATTTACCCATATTTACCTTCAATCTCAAAGAGGAAGAAGCGTGCATTAGACTATTTATCTGGGTCTGCAGACCAACAACTGTTTCAGAAAGAACAACAACATCATCGGCAAACAAAAGTATAAACAGTTCCAAAGTATCTAGCAAAAATGTCACACCATGTTTTCCATTTTGTATTACTTCAAGTGCTAACTCATTAATAAACAGAGAAAATAGAACCGGGCTGCAAACGTCACCCTGTTTGACACCTGCTGAACATTGAATATAAGGCGATAATTTAGTTCCACATCTTACTCTTGCCTTAACACAATTATACATGCTTTTCACACAACGAAACAATTTTCCCTTTACTTCATTTTTCAACAATATTGGCCATAGCAAATTTCTGTTGATGGAATCGAACGCCTTTTCGAAGTCTATAAAGGCAACATACAATTTTCTGTTCAAACTGAATTGTTTTTGTAAACACGCTAAAAGTGTAAATACATGATCAACAGTTGAGTATCCTTTTTTAAATCCTGCTTGAAATTCCCCTGTTAAATTATTTTCTTTTACCCATGCTTGTAGTCTTCTGTTTATGATACCACTATAAATTTTGCTACTCACATCACACAAGGAAATACCCCTATAATTTCCAGGAACATTTACTCCCCCTTTCTTATACAGTGGTAAAATAATTGATTCTGACCAGTTTGTAGGAAAGACACCTTTGTCAAACAGAGCATTAAAAAACTTAACAAAAAAAGGAGTAATCTTTGTAGATGCATTTTTTAACAGTTCAGGTATCAAGCCATCCGGGCCAGCAGCTTTCCCCACCTTCAGTTTACAAATAGCTAACTGAACCTCTTCCTCCATTATAGGCTGATTAAATATACATTCATCATCTGAATCCGAGTCATCCTCCTCCACTAAAGTGTTATCTACATTACTTTCATTACTTTTGTCAAGAAGATTACTAAAATGATCATACCATTGCTCTACAGAGATTTTATTTCTAACTAATTTTCTTTTTGGCATAGCGCTGTGTATTGTGTCCCAAAACATTTCTTTAGAATCAATAGAAGCCATTAACTTATCAATCATCAGTGCATTATGCTCTTTTTTCTTTCTAGCTAAAAGATTCTTATATTCTCTTCTCTGTATACAATATGGACTTCTGTCTTCTTCTTTTTAAAACGCCGGTATTTTCTAAGTGCTCTACGAGTTAATCTTTTCTTTAATCTACATTCTTCATCATACCATTCTTCTTTTTTCTTATGCCTATTTATCAAACATACTTTTTTCATTGAAACTGCTGCACTTCTAATACAGTTATTAAATACATTTAATGCTAAATCAACGTCGTTGTCAATCAGTTGTATAGCTTCATTTACTCTTTTATAACTTTCATCTGAATTTAAAGCATTTACAAACTTTTCGCTTTGAGCTGCATTCCAGACATATTTTTTCCATTACAACCTTATCTTCAATGTCATCAATACCACTAAGATTATCGTTAGGAAATGAAATGGACAAGACAATGGGCAAGTGACTTGTGTCAATACGTTCTACAACTTCTAAACAACAGTTGTCAAATATAATTGTAAAAAGATCTGATGATAACAAAAAATAATCAATGACACTGCTACCCGAGTCCCCAATATATGTGTAGCGTCCTTCACGATCGCCATAACACATACCATTCATTATAGACAAATTCAATGCAGTGCACATATCCAACAGAGACTTACCATAACTATTGATGTGTTTATCTTGGGAACGTCTCCCCTCATCAATCAGATTGCAACAATTTGTGGGGCTGACAAATGGCTCTGATGTTGCAGACTGTGATACATTTGATGTCCTGCTATTTAAATCACCTGATACAATTATAAACATATCATTCTGGTTAAGTGTGTTATCAATCAGACAATCTTCTAACATAGACACGCCATCTGCATCACAATCCATATAAGTGTAATATCGTGAACCCTCTGGTGGCAGATACACACAGGCATACAGTATATCTTTCGGAAGACCAAACAGAGTTTTATCAATAACAAAAAGAACAAAGTTACCCACAACAACATTCACTCGACGAACAAAGGGCACTAACTCATTTTTTATCAGACACACAACTCCACCTGAATGTCTGCCAGCCTTTGATAATTTTGTAGCAGGTTGACAAAAAATAGTATGGTCTGTAAACAAATCAGAGGTGAAAGATTCCAGAAAAGTTTCCACTAAACAAACGAAATGAAAGGAGGAAATGAAAGATACAAAACTGGAATCCTTTATCTTAGAAGACAGACCCTCCACATTCCACTGAAGGAATGTAAAGGCATTTTTACTCATTTGCTTTTCATCATCACTGCATGCGTTACTTGTGTCCAGGTCAGAGGACATAAACAAATTATCATCATTATCAGAATCGCCATTTCCATTACCTGTATTTGATGGTAACATGTTTGTACATTCATTACAACCAGAACTATGTCTATTACAAAAACCCCGTCTGTCACATGACACGCTTTGCAGTTCCCTTTCCACAGCAGGTGATAACATTCTGTCATTTTCACAATGTTTTTCTTCAATTTCCAAATTTTTCCCCAAATGAATCCCGGAAATCCCCAACCCCTCAACAAAAACCTCTCCCCCCCTTTGGTTGTCGGAAACATTTCCCTTTCTCCCCAAACATTTATTTTTCACATCAGCACACTCATTCCCACATACGAACAGCGACAAATTATTTTCATCAGCAACACTTTGGGTGGGTTGTTTACTTTTACAATGGCGGCCACATCCCTATTTGAAAGCAACGAGACTATTTCCCTCCCCTGACAAAAAATACTTTTTCCCGTCAATAATAAGATGATCATATATCATCGAAACTTTGTGTCCACTGTCTCTTTTTTCTTTCATGAATTTTGACAAAGATTTCCTTATTTCCCTGATTCCTTTTGAAAAGTCTTCCCCAATGAAAATGTTCGTCCCTTTCAGTTTGTTCTTCGCTTTCAGAATCTTTACTTTATCTTTATAGTATGTACAACGGGCAATAAGAGGAGAGTTTGCTTTTGAGCTGACGCGATGCACCCTGTCAAACTGAACATCGCTAGTCAGCTCAAGCTGATCATTCAGCAAGTCTTTCAGTCTCAGTTCACAATTTTCATTTGTCTCTCCCTCCTCCCTCTCTAGACCATAGAATAATAAATTGTTCCGTTTTGACCGGCCCTCCAGATCATCGACTTTCTTTTCTAAGCTAGCCACTCTGTCCATTAACACACGGTTCGTTTGTTTCGTTTCCCTGTACTCCTCCCGCAGAGCGCTAACCTCCTCCCTCAGCGTGTCCACCTCTCCCCCCAGCGTCCCCAGCTTTTCCTTGATGTCTCTCACATCCTCTTTCACTCCGTCCAGCTTACCGTTTACGGAGGCGTCCATACCCTCTAGCTTTGCCATCAGGTCCTCCATGCTCAGGCTCGGGAAAGACAGTCGTCGCTGCGGGGCGGGGGCGTGTCCACTGTCAGCAGCTTTCTCAGCTGCAGTGGCCGAGTTGAGAGAGAGAGAGAGAGAGAGAGAGAGAGAGAGAGAGAGAGAGAGAGAGAGAGAGAGAGAGAGAGAGAGAGAGAGAGAGAGGGACGGACGGACGGACGGACGGACGGACGGACGGACGGACGGACGGACGGACAGACAGACAGACAGACAGACAGACAGACAGACAGACAGACAGAATGTGTGTGTGTTTCTGCGTGTGTGTGTGTGTGTGTCTGTCTGTCTGTCTGTATCTATGTTATGTGTGTGTGCGAGAGAGAGAGAGAGAGAGAGAGAGAGAGAGAGAGAGAGAGAGAGAGAAGAGAGAGAGAGAGAGAGAGAGAGAGAGAGAGCGTGCGTCCGTGTGTTTTTCTGTGTATGTATCTGTGTTTTGTGTGTGTGTGTGCGTGTGCGCGCGTGTATGCGTGTACGCGTGTGTGTGTGTGTTTGTGTGTGCGTGTGCGCACGAGCGTATGTGAGTGTGTGTGTGTGTGTGTGTGCGCGCGCGTGTGTGTCTGCGTGTACGATTTAAGCGTGCATATAATAATAGGCAACAGGATATAACCAAGATCTGTTTCTTAGAAGAGCAAGCAGGTAGGAAGTTAAGTGCGTTACCCAATTATACTGGAAAAGTCCTGAAACAGGTGTCTAAGAAGCATGGCAAGGACACATATGTACGCACAGGTGCGTGAACTCACGTACGCCACACACACACCTGCACACACATGCACTTATTCTCGATTATCCTCGATATAAAAGAA
>CM060323.1:17681934-17714217 GCA_030674155.1 Stramonita haemastoma
AACACACACACACAAACACACCCCTCCCCCCCCTACCCCCCCCCCTCCCCCCCCCCCCCCCCCACACACACAACACAGCACACCCATCTCAGCCGAAAAAAACAACAACCCAATCAGTTACACATATCAATAACAAAAAGAGAAAAGGATGAGGTCAGCCATAGAAATGTTGTTGTTTTTTTTCGTTGTGACGAACACTACTGGTGTGATCCACAGCAAGCAGACAGCAGATGATAATAATTATTATCATTCTTTTTGTCTTTTTTTCCATTGGAAGATAGGAAGGAGAAGGAGGAAGTTCTTTGACCCCAGCATTTTATGTGGCTACTTTTGTGACAGGATGGATGTTCATAGCATTGTAATTGAGCGAGAGTAGGATGACGTCTGGTTTGTCTTTTTTATGGTGTGGTTTTTTGTTTTGTTTTTTGTTTAAAAGTTGGGTGATTCACTATAATTATGAGAGACGATGTGTATATTTACTCGAAACCTCCCCTCTCCCACCCCCCACCCCCCTTCTCGGAATGAACAAGGTTAGGTTTGGTGACGTTAATAATAAACAACAGCAGCGATATCACCACCATCAATCATCTCAGACAGTGACAACAACAATATCAGTAATAAAAACAACAATTGCACACACACACATACACACACACTCACGCGCACACACACACACACACAGCGCGCGCGCGCGAACGCACGCACGCACGCTCGCACGTTGTTAGGGTTCTCTCTCTCTCTCTCTCTCTCTCTCTCTCTCTCTCTCTCTCTCTCTCTCTCTCTCTCTCTCTCTCTCCCCCTCTCTCTCTCTCCCTCTCTCTCTCTCCCACTCTCTCCCTCTCTCTCTCTCCCTCTCTCTCTCCCTCTCTCTCTCTCTCTCTCTCCTTCGGATGAGACTTTAAACCGAGGCCCCTTGTGCGAACGCACGCAGAACATCTTGCGCACACGTTAAATCCTGTTCCGCTTTTCGTAAGAGTAGGCCATCGTGTGCCGGTGGGAACAGATGACAATATTTACAAAACTGCATACACACGGGGACCGGATGAAGAAAAGCACATGATTGCTTATTCTGTTATCCTCGATATAAAAGAATAAATAAATAAATAAATAAATAAATACCAGCATCTCTCTCTCTCCCTCTCTCTCCCTCTCTCATGATTGATTGATCGCACGCACGCACACACACACTGAATGAGCACTGTGGTTTTGTTGTTGTTGTTGGGGTTCTCTCTCTCTCTCTCTCTCTCTCTCTCTCTCCTCTCTCTCCCCCTCTCTCTCTCCCTCTCCCTCTCTGTCTCTCCCTCTCTGTCTCTCTGTCTCCCTCTCTCTCTGTCTCCCTCTCTCTCTGTCTCTCCCTCTCTCTCTGTCTCTCCCTCTCTCTCTCCCTCTCCTCTGTCTCTCCCTCTCTCTCTCTCTCTCCTCTCTCTCTCTCTCTCTCTCTCTCTCTCTCTCTCTCTCTCTCTCTCTCTCTCTCTCGAGAGAGAGAGAGAGAGAGAGAGAGAGAGCTCTCTTCTTGTGTTTTTTTTTTTTTTTTTTTTTTTGGGGGGGGGGGTCTTTTTTTTTCTTTTTTTTTTAACAGACACGAACATACATGTATAGTTAAGAAGAAGTATATCACATGTAGCCAAAACAAGATTAAAGAATAAAATGTCGAGACAGGCATTCTCCTTTCGAGAATGTGACAGACAATTTGAAAACAGATTAGAAGAAAAAAAATAAAGGGGAAAAAAGTTTAGCAGAGCGTGGTTTCGATCCACGGACCTCTGGGTTATGGGCCCAGCACGCTTCCACTGCGCCACTCTGCTGTCTGGTAGAGAGCGTATACTATAAGCTTTTATCTTCACTGCTGGGTTTTCTGATGAAATCGATTTTTCTAACCAAAGGGAGAGAACAACCAATTGTACCAATAGGAAGAGTTTTGTCCCGTGAAATAAAATAACACTTAATTTTTATTTATTTTTTATTTATTTATTCATCATTTTATGTCGCAGATAATGGAATAAGCACTCATGTGCTTTTTTACATCCAGTCCACGTGTGTATGCAGTTTGTCAATCTTGTCATCTGTTTCCTCCCCGCACACAATGGCCTACTCTTACGAAAAGCGGAACAGGATTTAACGTGTGCGCAAGATGTTCTGCGTGCGTTCGCACACGGGGTCTCGGTTTATAGTCTCAACCGAAGGCCTTTTGGGGAGAGTGGAGTCTGCACTGATGTTAATTAACTCCACGGGGAAAATCCCCTCGAACAGGTATCGAACCCGGGTCATCAAATTGCCAGCGCAATGTTTTATTTATTTTATTTTATTTTATTCCTTTATATCGAGGATAATTGAATAAGCACTAATGTACTTTTCTCATCTAGTCCCCGTGTGTATGCAGTTTTGTAAATATTGTCATTTGTTCACACCAGCACACAATGGCCTACTCTTACGAAAAGCGGAACAGGATTTAACGTGTGCGCAAGATGCTATGCGTGTGTTCTGACCACTAGCGTTGAGATAGACATACTCCGTTCAAGAACGTGGCAGACACTTGAAAATAGGTTAAAAGAAAAAAAAAAACCAAAGAAAAGAAAAAAAAGTTTAGCAGAGCGTGGTTTCGATCCACGGACCTCTGGGTTATGGGCCCAGCACGCTTCCACTGCGCCACTCTGCTGTCTGGAAGTGAGCGTTTACTATAGTCCTAAGCTTTTATCTTCACTGCTGGGTTTTCTGATGAAATCGATTTTTGTGTCAAAAGGAGAGAACGACCAAATGTACAACCAATAATATGATAGGAAGGGTTTTGTCCCGTGAAAAAATAAAATCACACTACAGATTATCAGCATGAATTAAGTGTAGCCTAGTACTTCCCCCGAAGTCTCAATGCGGCTAACTAAAAAAAAGGGGGACGGATAGCCTAGTGGTCAGAACATTGCGCTGGCAATTTGACGACCCGGGTTCGAGTCCGGTTGAAGAGATTTTTCTCCTGGAGTTTACATCAGTGCTGACTCCACTCTCCCCAAAAGTCCTTCGGATGAGACTTTAAACCGAGGCCCCGTGTGCGAACGCACGCAGAACATCTTACTCACACGTTAAATCCTGTTCCGCTTTTCGTAAGAGTAGGCCATCGTGTGCCGGTGGGAACAGATGACAATAGTTACAAAACTGCATAAACACGGGGACCGGATGAAAAAACCCCCACATGATTGCTTATTCTGTTATCCTCGATATAAAAGAATAAATAGATAAATAAATAAATAAATTTATAAATAACTTAATGATGGTAAAAGCAACAAACCACTCCCACAAAAAACAACAACAGCAAAAACAACAACAACAAAAACCAGTCGGGTAGGCAAAAACCATACCATGATTATATGAATCTTGGACATCTAGCCCAGAAGACTATAAACCGAGTTTCCATATGCGAACGCACGCAGAACATTTTGCGCACACGATAGAACCCCTTCCGCTGTTCGGAAGAGTGGGCCAATGTATGCCGGTGGGAACGGATGACAAAATGTACAAAAATGAATACACACGGGAATTGGGTGTAAAAAAAAAAGCACAGAACGTTTATTCCACTATCCTCGAAATAAAAGAATGAATGAATAAATAAATAGATAGATATGAATAAATAAAATACATAAATAAATAAATAATATCAAGGAACAAAAAAAAGTGAGAAAGGTAAGAGCTGCAAAAGTAAAACATGTTTATGTTTCTGGTCAAATCATGAGGTGTTGTTTTTGTGACGGAGGTCTTCTGTTTTTTCTTCTTTTTTTTTTAAAAATTATTATTAGGCCTAATAATTTCTTTTTGCTTTAGGTTTCTTACAGCAGAAATCTCGAAATTACATCGTTAAAATTTATCATAATATTATATGAAAAATAAAAGGTTAGCAGAGCGTGGTTTCGATCCACGGACCTCTGGGTTATGGGCCCAGCACGCTTCCACTGCGCCACTCTGCTGTCTATACATGTTGCCCAACAGTAATTCTTTTAACCGTAACAGCCGATTCATTTTTCTGATGCAATACTTTTCAGGAGAAGGGAACTAAATGTCATTTTCGACCCGGCACAAGAGTTTTGTCCCTTGACACATCTACTCCTTGTCATCAACTCTCGATGTAATATGAATGATAGATAACAGCTGCTCAAAAAAGAATTTGGGAAGAATTAATAAACCTTTGAAATGTACTACAGAAAATTGGCATGATAGTATCAGAAGGTTTTTACTTCAATGTGTGACCAAAAATCCCAGCAGTGCACTAAAACCCAAGGTTAAAACCTTACGGTAAGGCGATAGTGTCAGGAGCAGAGTGGCGCAGTGGAAGCGTGCTGGGCCCATAACCCAGAGGTCCGTGGATCGAAACCACGCTCTGCTAACCTTTTTTTTTTTTTTTTTTTTTTTTTTTTGGGGGGGGGGGGACTTACAGTACTTCTCAGTACTGCTGTTGTTGATGTTGGTGGTGGTGCTGGTGTGTGTGTGTGTGTGTGTGTGTGTGTGTGGTGTGTGTGTGTATTTTATTTATGTATTCTTTTATGCCGAGGATAATGGAATAAATACTCATGTTGCTTTTTTTTTTTGTTTTACATAAAGTCTTCATGTGTATGCAGTTTTGTAAATTTTGTCATCTGTTCCCACCAGCACAGGATGGCCTACTCTTACGAAAAGCTGAACAGGATTGAACGTGTGTGTGTGTGTGTGTGTGTGTGTGTGGTGTGTGTGTGTGTGTGTTTTCATGTCAATCCCATTATTTGAATAAGTATACACTCAGCTTTTTTTCCCCTTTTTTTTCTCGTTCTAGTCTTAATGGCACACTTCTTCCAAACCACACCTATTTTATGTCTGTTTACAAATGAGAGATAGACAGAAAAAAATAGACCTTTCCATTTTCTAAATACCTTACTTGTGTCCCAGCCCTAATTTCAGACTTAATTAAGAAAGATCCAGTTTACCTTTTCTCAATATATTATACCAGAACAGTTAGCCCACATTTAGGAAACAGTAAAAATAAAGGGGACGGGATAGCTCAGTGGTCAGAGCACTCCTTTCCCCAGTCAAGTTAAGCAGCGTTGAGGGTGGTTGCCAATTGGATGGGTGACCGTTTATGCCCTTTGGCTTCAGTACAGTCCCCCCAGTTGTTCCTTATTGTTTTTCTTTTTTTTTTTGGTGGGGGGTTGTTTTTTTTCCCCCATGATAGATGACTTGATGAAAAAAGCAAACCCATAGCTTACTCAATGTACCATTTGCAAATAAATTTTGGCTTTGTCTTTCACACACACGCACCACCACCACACAAAAAAAAAAGAAGAAAAAATAAAAGGAAAAAACCTTAGCAGAGCGTGGTTTCGATCCACGGACCTCTGGGTTATGGGCCCAGCACGCTTCCACTGCGCCACTCTGCTGTCTATACATGTTGCCCCACAGTCATTATTTCAACCATAACAGCTGATTCATTTTTCTGATGCAATAGTTTTTTCAGGGAAGGGAGGCAATTGTAATTTTAGACCTACAAGAATTTTTCCCCTTGACACATCTTCTCCTTGTCATCAACCCTGGATGTAATATAAATACAAGTTAACAGCTGTTTAAAAATAAATTTTGAAAGAATTCATAAACCTTTGAAATCTATTAAAGAAAAATAATGTACATTATAGGATCAGAAGATTTCAACTTCACTGTGCCATTAACCCCCCCCCCCCCCCCCCCCTCCCCCAAGCAGTGTACTAAAAGCTGAGGTTAAAACCTTGTGGTAAGGCGAGAGGAACAGGAGCAGAGTGGCGCAGTGGAAGCGTGCTGGGCCCATAACCCAGAGGTCCGTGGATCGAAACCACGCTCTGCTAAACTTTAAAAAAAAAAAAAACTTGATGACCTAATTTCGAGATTCCTCCTGTAACCAACAAGCAAAAGAAAACAAAATTTTTAAACAGACATAAGCCTGTGTACTTTTGAAGAAGTCTGCGGCAACAAACATTAGAACACAAAAAATAAGGAAAAAAAAAACGGTAAGTGTAGACATACGTATTTAAGAATGTGATTGGCATGTAAACACACACACGCGCACACACACACACACACACACACACACACACACATGGGGACGGGATAGCCTGGTGGTCAGAATGATGGGCTGGGGGTTCCAATCTTGTTCAAGAGGATTTTTCCTCTGGGGTTAACATCAGTGCCGACTTCACTCTCCCCAAAAATCCCTCGGAGGAGACTATAAACCGAGGTAGGTCCAGTGTGCAAACGTACGCAGAACATCTTGCGCACACGTAAAACCCGTTCCGCATTTCGGAAAAGTAGGCCATTGTGTGCAGTGGGAAGTGACAACAAAATTTACAAAACTGCATGCACAAGGGGACTGGATGTAAAAAAGCACATGACTGCTTATTCAAGTATCCTCGAAATAAAATTAAATAGAATTAAATAAAATAAAACAGAACAAAATAACATAAAATGCACACACACACACACACACACACACACACACACACACACACATTCAGAGACTCACACACCATCACCACCACCACCACCACCGCTATCACCACCACCTACAAAAACAACAACAGGACTGAGAAGTACTGTAAGCTAAAAATTAATTAAAAAAAAAAAAAAAAAGTTAGCAGAGCGTGGTTTCGATCCACGGACCTCTGGGTTATGGGCCCAGCACGCTTCCACTGCGCCACTCTGCTGTCTGTATATATTGCCCCAAAGTAATTATTTCAATGGTAACAGCTGATTAATTTTTCAGATGCAAAAGTATTTCAGGGAATGGAACATATTGGACCTGGTACAATCCTGGTGCCGACTCCACTATCCCCAAAAGTCCTTCGGATGAGACTTTAAACCGAGGCCGTGTGCAAACGCATACAGAACATCTTGCGCACACGTTACATCCTGTTCCACTTTTCGGAAGAGTAGGCCATCGTGTGCCGGTGGGGAACAGATGACATTTACAAAACTGAATACACACGGGGACTGGATGTAAAAAAAAAAAAAAAAAAGCTCGAGTGCTTATTCCATTATCCTCGATATAAAAGAATCAATCAATCAATTAATCTCTCTCTCTCACACACACAAACATCTGGGAAAAAAATATAACTTACACATAGGTACACCCTGGCAGGCCCCCCCCCCCCCCCCCCCCCACACACACACAGAGTTCTTCCCATGAGGCTATATTCCACTATCCTCGAAATCAAAGAATAACAATTTTTTGGTAATTATTTTTTGTTTGTTGAGGTTGGTTACAGGAGGAATCTTGAAAGTAAATCCTTAAAAAGTAAGCCCCCCCCCCCCCCCCCCCCCCCCAACAAAAAAAAAAAAGTTTAGCAGAGCGTGGTTTCGATCCACGGACCTCTGGGTTATGGGCCCAGCACGCTTCCACTGCGCCACTCTGCTCCTGTCACTGTCACCTTACCATAAGGCTTTAATCTCGGGTTTTGTTACACTGCTGGGGTTTTTGGTGACAGGTTGATGTTAAAACATTCTGATACATAATGTAAATTTTCTTTGGTAGATTTCAAAGGTTTGTTAATTCTTCCAAAATTCGTTTGACAGTTTCTCTCTTTTATTTCTATTACATCCAGAGTTGATGACAAGTAGAATATGTGTCAAGGGGAAAAACTATTGTACGGGGTCTAAAGTGACAATTACCTCCCTTCCCTGAAAAAACTATTGCATCAGAAATGAATCGGCTGTTCCGATTGAAATAATTACTGTGGGGCAACATATATAGACAGCAGAGTGGCGCAGTGGAAGCGTGCTGGGCCCATAACCCAGAGGTCCGTGGATCGAAACCACGCTCTGCTAAGTTTTTTTTTTTTTTTCCGTATAAATTACAGTATTCCTGGACGTCTCTATAGTAGTGATGGTGGTGTGTGTCAAAGTCCAAATTTTATTTCCAGATAGTGCATTGAGTAAGCAATGGCTTTGCTTTTTTGTCATCAATCTATTTAGGGAACCCCTGCCCTCCCTCCATAAAAAAAATCAAAACCAAAGAAAACACGCAAAATCAAACAAAAACCCACCCCAAAAATATCAATTACAAAATTACTACACTACGTCAACCCATGATAACATGTTTATTTTTTACTTGAGTCATTCTTTTATATCAAGGATAATGGAATAAGTACTCATGTGCTTTTTTTACATCTAGATCTATGTCCTCAGCAGCAGAGTGGCGCAGTGGAAGCGTGCTGGGCCCATAACCCAGAGGTCCGTGGATCGAAACCACGCTCTGCTAAACTTTTTTTTTCCCCCTTTGGTTTTGTCTTTGTTGCTGTTAAAGAGGTTTGTTATTATTATTATTATTATTATTTTATTCTTTTATATCGAGGATAACAGAATAAGCAATCATGTGCTTTTTTTCATCCGGTCCCCGTGTGCATGCAGTTTTGTAAATATTGTCATCTGTTCCCACCGGCACACGATGGCCTACTCTTACGAAAAGTGGAACAGGATTTAACGTGTGCGCAAGATGTTCTGCGTGCGTTCGCACACGGGGCCTCGGTTTAAAGTCTCATCCGAAGGACTTTTGGGGAGAGTGGAGTCAGCACTGATGTTAACTCCAGGAAGAAAATTTCCTCGACCGGACTCGAACCCGGGTCTTCAAATTGCCAGCGCAATGTTCTGACCACTAGGCTATCCTGTTATATTCTTAGAGCACATTAATTCTCTTGAGCACTACGCTCTGGGCTTTGTGATTCTTTCTTTGTTTTTGTTGCTGCCAATGATTGTGGTATACTTTATTTTGTAATGTTAAATTTTTACTGACATAGGCTAAAACAGAGGCAAAAGTTTCTCTAGTTTTAAATCATATTCAAAATGAAAGCGTTTATATACCTAGTATAATTATGTGGTAAATGCATAATCAGATTGTTCTCTCTCTCTCTTATATTCAAAACGAAAGCGTTTATATACCTAGTATAATTATGTGGTAAATGCATAATCAGATTGTTCTCTCTCTCTCTTATATTCAAAACGAAAGCGTTTATATACCTAGTATAATTATGTGGTAAATGCATAATCAGATTGTTCTCTCTCTCTCTTATATTCAAAATGAAAGTGTTTATATACGTAGTATAATTATGTGGTAAATGCATAATCAGATTGTTCTCTCTCTCTCTCTCTCCACGGGACGGGATAGCCTAGCGGTCAGAATGATGCGCTCGCAATTTGACGACCAGGTTCGATTCCTGTTCGATGGGATTTTTTCCCCTGGAATTAACATCAGTGCTGACTCCACTCTCCCCAAAAATCATTCGGAGGAGACTATAAACCGAGGCCCCGTGTGCGAACCTATGCAGAACATCTTGACGTTAAATCCTGTTCCGCTTTTCGTAAGAGAAGGCCATTGTGTGCCTGTGGGAACAGATGACAAGATTTACAAAGCTGTATACACACGGGAACTGGATGTAAAAAAAGCACACGAGTGCTTATTCCATTATCCTCGGAATAAAATAAAAAATAAAAAAAGGAATACACACACACGCACATACACAAATACAAACACACAGATTATACCCATACTTAATCCATTTTATCTTATACATGTATACCCCCCCCCCCCCCCCACCACAACAACAACCAGTAACAACAGCAACAGTTTAGTAATGACAAGTACTGATAAAAAAAAAAAAAATCTTAGCAGAGCGTGGTTTCGATCCACGGACCTCTGGGTTATGGGCCCAGCACGCTTCCACTGCGCCACTCTGCTGTCTGTACATGTTGCCCCACAGTCATTATTTCAATCGAACACCTGAATCATTTTCTTACGCAATAGTCTTTTTCAGGAAGGGGGGGGGGGGGGGGAGTTTTCATCTCTACCTTGCACTCGAGTTTTGTCCCTTGACACACCTTTCACTTGTCAACAACTGTTGAAAGATAATTACTGCGCAAAAAAGAATTCTGAAAGAAAAAAAAAATCACCATTTTGAAGGTCTACTTACAAATTTGTAACATAACACTAGGGGATTTTGAAAACAAATTTCCCGTCAGAAAACCAGAAAACCTGAGGATAAAACTTGTTGGAATTACTGCGATCAGTCCTTTTTTTTTTTTGGTCGATTTAATTAACGTCCCAGTGGATATTTCCGATTTAGGGCCAAAACTGGGAAATCTCCACTGGTAAATACAACATCCACAACAAGACCAATGCTGTCAGGAGCAGAGTGGCGCAGTGGAAGCGTGCTGGGCCCATAACCCAGAGGTCCGTGGATCGAAACCACGCTCTGCTAAGATTTTTTTAAATATAATTATTATTCTACTTAGTTATTTTTCTGTTGTTGCTATTGTAGACGTTTGTTACATTCATAGAGCAAATTTCTCTAGCACTACCCTCTGGGCTTTTTGTTCATTTGTTTCGTTGGTTTTTTGGTTGTTGTTTGTGGTAAACTTTATTTTGTGATGACCTGCACTAAAATAGAGCCACACGTTTCTCTAGTTTTAAGTTTTATATTCAAAACGAAAGCGTTTATATACATAGTATGTGATAAATGCATAATCAGATTGTTTTTTCTCTCTGTCTGTGTTACTGTCTCTGTCTGTCTATCTCCGTCTCTGGATGATAAAAAAAGCACACGAGTGCTTATTCCATTATCCTAGAAATGAAAGAATAAAATACTTTAAAAAAAAAAGACATAATATATACTCCACTCTCCCCAAAAGTCCTTCGGATGAGACTTTAAACCGAGGCCCCATGTGCAATTGCACGCAGAACATCTTGGGCACACGTTAAATCGTGTTCCATTTTTCGTAAGAGTAGGCAATCGTGTGCCGGTAGGAACAGATGACATTTATAAAACTGCACACACAAGGGGACTGGACGTAAAAAAGCACAAGCGTGCTTATTCCATTATCCTCGGAATAAAAGAATAAAAAAAAAAAAAAAAAAAAATGAACACACACACACAGGCACACAGATTATACCTATACTTAATCCATTTGATCTATATATATATATATATATATATACACCCACAACAACAACCAGTAACAACAGCAACAGTTTAGTAATGACAAATATTGATCCAAAAAAAAAATCTTAGCAGAGCGTGGTTTCGATCCACGGACCTCTGGGTTATGGGCCCAGCACGCTTCCACTGCGCCACTCTGCTGTCTGTACACATTGCTCCACATTTATTATTTTAATTAATCACTTCAGCTGAATAACTTTTCTGATGCAATTGTCTTTCAGTGAAGGGAGCTCAGTTTTCATTCCTTACCTTTGACAAGAGTTTTTCCCCTTGACACACATTTCCCATGTCATCAACTGTCGATATAATATAAATGAGGAAAAAAAAAAATTGAAAAAAAAATGAATCACCATTTCCACGGTTTACAAACAAATTTGTAACATAGCACCAGAGGATTTGAAAACATTTGCCATCACAAAACCAAGGAGTTTTAAGTCTGAAAATAAAACTTGTGGCGCGAATTCGGCCTTGTGCTCTCAGTCCCTAAATCAGGAATCTCGGCTGGGACATACATATAACAACTGCAGGGACAACGGTATTGTCAAGAGCAGAGTGGCGCAGTGGAAGCGTGCTGAGCCCATAACCCAGAGGTCCGTGGATCGAAACCACGCTCTGCTAAACTTTTTCCCCCCCCATTATCATTTTGTTGTTCTTGCTGTTGTTGTTTCGTACATTCTTAGAGCACATTCCTTGTTACACTCTGGGACTTTTGCTGCTTTGTTTGTATGTTTGTTGTTGTTGTTGTCAATGTTTGTGGTTTACTTTATTTTGTTATGTTCATTTTTACTGACCTACTCAAAAAGTAAAACGGTCAAATGTTTGTCAAGTTTTCAATCTTACATTCAAAACAAAAGTGTTTACATGCATAGTATATATGTGATAAATGCATGTTTTTTTCTGTCTGTCTCTCTCTCTGGATTAGAAAAGTATATGAGTGCTTTAGCCATTATCCTCGAAATAAAAGAATAAAAGTTAAAATAAAAAAAATAAAACACATACACACAGATACATATATACACACAGATATATATATACACACAGATATATATATACACACAGATATATATATATATATATACATATATACACACACATACATACAAATGTGTGTGTGTGTGTACACACACAAACACCAACAAGAACAATCAGCAACAACAGCAGCTATAAGTACTGTTTAAAAAAAAAAAAAAAAAAAAACCCATAGCAGAGCGTGGTTTCGATCCACGGACCTCTGGGTTATGGGCCCAGCACGCTTCCACTGCGCCACTTTGCTGTCTATACATATGGATCCACAGTCATTATTTTAATCGCATCAGCTGAATAATTTTTCTGATTCACAATTCAATTCACAATTCACAATAGTTTATTCCCATTAACTCTTTTGAGCTATAGAGAAACAAAAAGCATGCATATCATGAATGAATGACGGGTATAAAGAGGAAGAGCAAAACAAAAGTACACAAGAGACAATATTTATGAAAATAAAATAGACATGGTTATATACTGTTATGGCCAATGCGCTATATATAGATGGCAAATTACATGTGTACTTTCCTATGCACTGGTATCTGAAGTGGTTAAAGAGAGTAACAACAAAAAGTTCCATAACTGACCAGCCGCCATGGCGCAGTGGTTAGCGCCGTGGATTCCGGACTGGAAGGTCGCGGGTTCGAATCCCATAAGTCATAGGGATTTTTTCGGGCTCCGGCTGGCTCCTACCCAGAGTGAGTGTGCTGTGGGCTCAGTGGGGAGACTGGGACCACACAGTCGAGCTTCATCCACTTTACGGATGCGAATTTGAGAGTGTTGCTCAAATTACCTGACCAACACTGCAGGTGTCTGTATCTCTCGGGCCTGGTTGACGCCGGGATATATATGACAGTAAGCGTAGAGAACAACCCTGTCAAGTAGTCTCAAAGCGGATGCACCTCCACAGCAGCATACATCATCCTCATCATCATTGATCATCATGCAATAATAAAAATTGCCTCTGATTCGGTGGCCTCCGTTGCTCTGGTCTCATGGTGACCTCAGATTCGGTTTCCCCATACGCTTCTGTGCCTGTGGTGAATTTGTGTCAAAGCCTTTGGGGTTGGGGGTTCGTGGGGAGGCGGTCGTTGGAGGGACGTTGCGGTGGTCGCCACCTTGGGTGGGTGACTCACTCAGTCTGGCTCCGCGACTGAGCTAATACTGTCGTTAGTAGGGGGCTTAGTAGGTGGTGTCCTGCGTATGTTAGCTCAGAACAGGCACCACTGAACACCACCAAAGTGACCCAGCAGAAGTGCAGGGCCCCTCTGGCTGGTGGCCCCGCGGCGGCCTAATATTGATGAGCTCCCTGTGGACTCCCGACCCCGGGGGTGAGACACAACGAATCTGGGTATGGCTGTGGCGGGGAGATTGAAATGAGCGGCGTGGGAACAGCAGTACGGGAACGTCACAGAAGACGAGGCAGCAAAAAAAAAAAAAAAAAAAAAAAAAAAAAAAAAGTTCCATAACTGGTTGGAAAATGAAACAATATCTAGATAAGGCATCAACATCACTATCAGGCTATATGAAGAAGGGGCAGGGAACAGAATCAAAACATTATAAGTAATACAATCATTCCAGGGGAGGGGGGAATTATCACATCATCAACAATCTACGAAGGATAACTGCACTCTACTAGACAGTCATATCGAGTTGTTTCCCTTATATCTGACCAAGAAGCTAGTTCACACATTTACAATTCACAGTGTTTGATTCCTGGTGACTCCTCTGAGCTACAGAGAAACAAAGAGTAGACATATCTGGGAATCAATGATGGCTATCAAGAGGATAGAGCAAAACATGTGCACAAAGGACAATAATCATCATCATCATCAACATAAAAATTATAATAATAGAACACATACACATTAAGAATAATACAATCCTTCAAGAACACAGGAAAATAACAATGGCTATTCTCTCTCTCTCTGTGTTTACAAATCAGACTAGAGAGGGGAGAAGTCTCACTTCAGTAGTGAGTACAATGAAACAGTTAGACAATGAAACATGACTAGAAAATTTTATGACTGTTTCAATACAATATGTACATACATGGTTATGTAGTTGCACGAGTATATGAGAAGAAAAAATTAGGAAAACATTTGTAGTCCTTGTTTAATGAATTTTGCAAAATTCAGTAATTTTTTCCTGTTACCCATTTTCATTAGTGATTCATATTTATAAAAGTTTGGGTGGTTTGTGTAATACCTAGGTAAATATTGGTTGCGTAAGTTCTGCAATGCTGGGCATTCCATAACAAAGTGATATTCATCACCTAAGCGGTTCATATCACACAGAGTACAGAGTCTTTCATCATGTGGTAAATTTACATATCTTCCTTTCTCTATTGGTAGTTTATGATTACTCGTTCTGATTTTTAACATGGACAGGCTGTACAACAGTGGTAGGCTGTCTAAGTAGGGTTCAAAGGATATCTGGTGCTTATACAAAGTGTAGTTGTTGGCCTTCTGGCAGTCTCGACAGTTTTCTACCCATTTTTGCATATAACTATCTTTAAGTCTCTGGGACAGGTTATTTATCAGCCATGCTGTAGACACTGACTATGGATAATGCCATACAAAGGATAGTCCATTTTCATCAAGTATCTGTTTAATTTTGCATAGCCAATCATTTTTATGTATTTGAAAATTGAAACATTCTGTCAGTGTCTGGAGCATAATGGCTGAGTATTTTTTACTTGGGTCAACAGACAATTTGTGCCAAAATTTTATCATACGGCTGTAAATGTGTATAAACAAAGGGAAACGGCCTGTTTCACCATATATAAAGCAGTTAGGGGTACTCTTTTTTAATCGTAAGATATATTTGCAGTATTCCAGATGTAATGATTCAGCTATATCAGTACAACTATTACCCCAGACTTCACAGCCATATGTCAGTACTGGCAACACCAGTGAGTTAAACAAGTCAAGCTGACAGGAGATTGGGAGCTGAAGCTGTCTGCTTTTTCTTAATAGGGCCATCATTGCCCGTCTTGCCTGGTCTTTTAATTGTTTAACAGTTACATTGAATTTTCCATTGAAATTAAACGTCAGTCCCAGATATTTAAATTTGCATACATGTTCCAGCATATTTCCATTTAGTGTAAAGGGATACTGGTTGTTTGTTTTTCTACCACAAAATGTCATTACTTTAGTTTTGGAACAATTGATTTTTAGTTTCCATTCACTGCAGTAAGCCTCTAATTCATAAAGCGCTTTCTGAAGTTTCTCCTCAGAGTCAGCAAATATTACAGTATCATCAGCGTATAATATCAACAACACTTTTAGGTACTCTGAGATTCTGTCATCAAAATCAAGTCCTATGTCAACTGGAGTGCAGCCTTTTGGATCAGGTAGGATTCTAAATCATTTACATAAAGAGCAAAAAGTAGTGGGGACAAGTTTTTACCTTGTCGGACACCTTGGTTGACAGAAAATGCCTCTGACACCAACCCCTTTGAAGAAACACAAGAGACAATTCCTTTATACATATTTCTAATTACATTAAAAACTTTGCCACCAATACCTGATCTTATAAGTTTTATCCATAAACCATTATGCCACACTTTGTCGAAAGCCTTTTCAAAATCCACAAAAGCACAGAATAGCTTCTTTTTCCTGTTCCTGTTCCTGTTCCTTATGAGATCATTTAAACATGCAACTGTCTTTCACTGAAGGGAGTTAAGTTTTCATTCCTACCTGTGACAAGAGTTTTTCCCCCTGACATACATTTCACATGTCAACTGTTGATGTAATATAAATGAGGAAAGAAAAAAAAAAGAATTCTGAAAAAAATAATTACCATTTTGAAGGTTTACAAACAAATTTGTAAAATAGCACCAGAGGATTCGAAAACATTTGCCATCACAAAACCAAGGAGTTTTAAGTCTGAGGATAAAACTTGTGGCGCGAATTCGGCCTGATGCTCTCAGTCCCTAAATGGGAATCTCGGCTGGGACATAAATATAACAACTACAGGGACAACAGTATTGTCAGGAGCAGAGTGGCGCAGTGGAAGCGTGCTGGGCCCATAACCCAGAGGTCCGTGGATCGAAACCACGCTCTGCTAAACTTTTTTCCCCCTTGGTTATCATTTTGTCGTTGTTCTTGCTGTTCATGTATCGTACATTCTCAGAGCACATTTCTTGCTACGCTCTGGGACTTTTCCTGCTTTGTTTGTATGTTTGTTGTTTACTTTATTTTGATATATTTTTAATGACCTACTTTAAAAGTAAAACAGTCAAATGTTTCTTTGTTTTCAATCTTACTTTCAAAACTAAAGTGGTTACATGCATAGTAGATATGTGATAAATGCATGTTTTCTCTGCTTGTCTCTCTCTCTGGATGTAGAAAAGTATATGAGTGCTTTATCCATTATCCTCTAAATAAAAGAATAAAAATTTTAAAAAAAATAATAATAAAGGCATACACAGATATATATTTATAATATATAGATAGATGTGTGTGTGTGTGTGTGTGTGTGTGTGTGTGTGTGTGTGTGTGTGTGTGTGTGTGTGTGTGTGTGTGTGTGTGTGCGCGCGCGCGCACACACAAACACCAACAAGAACAATCAGCAACAACAGCAGCAGTGATAAGTACTGTTAAAAAAAAACAAAAAAATCTTAGCAGAGCGCGGTTTCGATCCACGGACCTCTGGGTTATGGGCCCAGCACGCTTCCACTACGCCACTCTGCTGTCTATACATGTTGCTCCACAGTCATTATTTCAGTCGTAACAGCTGAATAATTAATTTCTGATGCAATTGTCTTTCAGTGAAGGGAGCTAAGTTTTCATTCCTACCTTTGACAAGTTTTTCCCCCTGACACGTTTCACATGTCATCAACTGTTGATGTAATAAATGAGAAGAAAAAAAATCCATTTCGAAGGTTTACTAACAAATTTGTAACATAGCACCAGAGGATTTGAAAACATTTTCCATCACAAAACCAAGGAGTTTAAGTCTGAGGATAAAACTTGTTGCTAATTCGGCCATATGGGCTCAGTCGGCTGGGACATAAATTTATTAACAACAGGGACAACAATCCTGTCAAGAGCAGAGTGGCGCAGTGGAAGCGTGCTGGGCCCATAATCCAGAGGTCCGTGGATCGAAACCACGCTCTGCTAAACTTTTCCCCCCATTGACTATCATTTTGTTGTTCTTGCCGTTGTTTCGTACATTCTTAGAGCACATTTCTTGCTATGTTCTGGGACTTTTCCTGCTTTGTTTGTATGTTTGTTGTTATCAATGTTTGTGGTTTACTTTATTTTCTTATGTTCATTTTTACTGACCTATTCTAAAACAGAGTCAAATGTTTCTCTAGTTTTCAATCTTTTCATTCAAAATGAAAGAGTTTACATGCATAACATATATGTGACAAATGCATATTTTCTCTGTCTCTCTCTCCGGATGTAGAAAAGTATATGAGTGCTTTATCCATTATCCTGGAAATAAAAGAATAAAAATTAAAAAAATAAAATAAAAATAAACACATACACACAGATTTATAATATATATATATGTGTGTGTGTGTGTGTGTGTGTGTGTGTGTGTGTGTGTGTGTGTGTGTGTGTGTTACACAAACACCAAGAACAACAGTAACAACAGCAGCAGTGATAAGAACTGTTAAAAATTAAAAAAACAACAAAAAAACCCAACTTAGCAGAGCGTGGTTTCGATCCACGGACCTCTGGGTTATGGGCCCAGCACGCTTCCACTGCGCCACTCAGCTGTCTATACATATTGCCCCACAGTCATTATTTTAATGGCTTCAGCTGAATAATTTTTCTGATGCAATTCTCTTTCAGTGAAGGGAGCTCACTTTTCATTCCTACCTTACCCCTTGATACACATTTCCCATGTCATCAAGTGTTGATGTAATATAAACGAGGGAAAAAAAATCAGAAAAAATGAATTATCATTTTGAAGGTTTACTAACAAATTTGTAACAGAGCACCAGAGGATTCGAAAACATTTGCCATCACAAAACCAAGGAGTTTTAAGTCTGAGGATAAAACTTGTGGCGCGAATTCGGCCTGATGCTCCCAGTCCCTAAATGGGAATCTCGGCTGGGACATACATATAACAACTACAGGGACAACAGTATTGACAAGAGCAGAGTGGCGCAGTGGAAGCGTGCTGGGCCCATAACCCAGAGGTCCGTGGATCGAAACCACGCTCTGCTAAACTTTTTTTCCCCCATTTATTATCATTTTGTTGTTCTTGCTGTTGTTTCGTACATTCTTAGAGCACATTTCTTGCTACGCTCTGGGACTTTTGCTGCTTTGTTTGTTTTTGTGTTTGTTATCAATGTTTGTGGTTTACTTTATTTTGTTATGTTCATTTCTACTGACCTACTCTAAAACAAAGTCAATTTGTTTCTCTAGTTTTCAATCTTACATTCAAAACGAAAGTGTTTACATGCATAATATATATGTGATAAATGCATGTTTTCTCCGTCTCTCTCCCTGGATGTAGAAAAGTATACGAGTGCTTTATCCATTAACCTAAAAAAAATTTAAAAAAATAAACACATACACACAGATATTTATAATGTGTGTGTGTGTGTGTGTGTGTGTGTGTGTGTGTGTGTGTGTGTGTGTGTGTGTGTGTACTCAAACAACAACAACAACAACACTCATTAACAACAGCAGCAGTGACAAGTACTGTTTAAAAAAAAATCAACAAAAAATCTTAGCAGAGCATGGTTTCGATCCACGGACCTCTGGGTTATGGGCCCAGCACGCTTCCACTGCGCCACTCTGCTGTCTGTACATGTTGCCCCGCAGTCATTATTTCAGTCGTAACAGCTGAATAATTTTTCTGATGGAACTGTCTTTCACTGAAGGGAGCAAGTTTTCATTCCTACCTGTGACAAGAGTTTTTCCCCCTGACACACATTTTACATGTCATTAACTGTTGATGTAATATAAATGAGGAAAAAAAATTCTGAAAAAATGCATTACCATTTCGAAGGTTTACTGACAAAGTTGTAACATAGCACCAGAGGATTTGAAAACATTTTCCATCACAAAACCAAGGAGTTTTAAGTCTGAGGATAAAACTTGTGGCGCGAATTCAGCCTGATGCTCTCAGTCCCTAAATCGGAATCTCGGCTGGGACATACATATAACAACTACAGAGACAACAATATTGTCAAGAGCAGAGTGGCGCAGTGGAAGCGTGCTGGGCCCATAACCCAGAGGTCCGTGGATCGAAACCACGCTCTGCTAAACTTTTTTTCCCCCATTATCATTTTCTTGCTGTTGTTGTTTCGTACATTCTTAGAGCACATTTCTTGCTACACTCTGGGACTTTTGCTGCTTTCTGTTTGTATGTTTGTTGTTGTTGTCAATGTTTGTGGTTTACTTTATCTTCATTTTTACTAACCTACTCTAAAACAGTCAAATGTTTCTCTTAGTTTTCGATCTTACATTCAAAACTAAAGTGTTTATATGCATAGTATATAAAAAATTATATGATAAATGCATGTTTTCTCTATCTCTCTCTGGATGTAGAAAAGTATGAGTGCTTAATCTATTATCCTCAAAATAATTTTTTTAAAACATAAGATAAAAAATAAACACACACACAAACATATATATATATATATATATATATTCTTGGTTTTGTGATGGAAAATGTTTTCTATATATACGTGTGTGTGTGTGTGTGTGTGTGTGTGTGTGTGTGTGTGTGTGTGTGTGTACCAACAAGAACAATCAGCTACAACAGCAGCAGTGATAAGTACTGTTTAAAAAAAAACCCAAAAAATAACCCAACGGTTAGCAGAGCGTGGTTTCGATCCACGGACCTCTGGGTTATGGGCCCAGCACGCTTCCACTGCGCCACTCTGCTGTCTGTACATGTTGCCCCACAGTTATTATTCTAATGCATCAGCTGAATAATTTTTCTGATGCAACTGTCTTTCAGTGAAGGGAGCTAAGATTTCATTCTTACTTTTGACAAGAGTTTTTCCCCCTGACACACATTTCCCATGTCATCAACTGTTGATACAATATAAATGAGAAAATAAAATTCTGAAAAAATGAATTACCATTTTGAAGGTTTACTAACACATTTGTAACAGAGCACCAGAGGATTTGAAAACATTTTCCATCACAAAACCAAGGAGTTTTAAGTCTGAGGATAAAACTTGTGGCTCGGCCTTATGCTGTCAGTCCCTGGGAATCTCGGCTGGGACATAAATATAACAACTACGGGGTCAACAATATTACCAAGAGCAGAGTGGCGCAGTGGAAGCGTGCTGGGCCCATAACCCAGAGGTCCGTGGATCGAAACCATGCTCTGCTAAACTTTTTTTTCCCCATTATCATTTTGTTCTTCTTGCTGTTGTTGTTTCGTACATTCTTAGAGCACATTTCTTGCTACGCTCCGGGACTTTTGCTGCTTTGTTTGTTTGTATGTTTGTTGTTGTCGTCAATGTTTGTGGTTTATTTTGTTATGTTCATTTTTACTGACCTACTCTAAAACAAAGTCAAATGTTTCTCTAGTTTTCAATCTTACATTCAAAACTAGTGTTTACATGCATAGTATCTATGTGATAAATGCATGTTTTCTCTGTCTGTCTCTCTCTGGATGTAGAAAAGTAAGGAGTGTTTTATCCATCATTCTCAAAATAAAAGAATGAAAATTAAAAATATAAAAATAAACACATACACACACACATATATATATATATTATGTGGGCGTGTGCGTGTGTACACAAACACCAACAAGAACAATTAGCAACAACAGCAGCAGTGATAAGTACTGTTTAAAAAACAAAACAAAAAAACCCACAACTTAGCAGAGCGTGGTTTCGATCCACGGACCTCTGGGTTATGGGCCCAGCACGCTTCCACTGCGCCACTCTGCTGTCTGTACATATTGCTCCACAGTCATTATTCTAATCCCATCAGCTGAATAATTTTTCTGATGCGATTGTCTTTCATTGAAGGGAGCTCAGTTTTCATACCTACCTGTGACAAGAGTTATTCCCCCTGACACACATTTCACATGTCATCAACTGTTGATGTAATATAAATGAGGAAAAAAAATTCTGAAAAAATGAATTACCATTTCGAAGGTTTACTAACAAAGTTGTAACATAGCACCAGAGGATTTGAAAACATTTGCCATCACAAGACCAAGGAGTTTTAAGTCTGAGGATAAAACTTGTGGCGCGAAGTCGGCCTTATGCTCTCAGTCCCTAAATGGGAATCTCGGCTGGGACATAAATATAACAACTGCAGGGACAACGGTTTTGTCAAGAGCAGAGTGGCGCAGTGGAAGCGTGCTGGGCCCATAACCCAGAGGTCCGTGGATCGAAACCACGCTCTGCTAAACTTTTTTCCCCCATTGCTTATCATTTTGTTGTTCTTACTGTTGTTTCGTACATTCTTAGACCACATTTCTTGCTAGTTCAGGGCTTTTTGCTGCTTTGTTTGTAATGTTTATGTTTGTTGTTGTCAATGTTTGTGGATTACTTTATTTTGTGATGTTCATTTTCACCGACCTACTCTAAAACCGAGTCAAATGTTTTTCTAGTTTTCAATCTTACATTCAAAACGAAAGTGTTTATATGCATAGTATATAAGTGATAAATGCATGTTTTCTCTATCTTTTTCTGGATGAAGAAAAGTATACGAGTGCTTAATCCATTATCCTCGAAATAAAAATTTAAAACAATAAGATAAAAATAAACACACACACACAAATTTAAAACAATAAGATAAAAATAAACACACACACACATCTCTATATATTCATATATATAAAATATATAAATATGTGTGTGTGTATGTGTGTACACAAACACCAACAAGAACAATCAGTAACAACAGCAGCAGTGATAAGTACTGTTTAAAAACAACAACAAAAACTTAGCAGAGCGTGGTTTCGATCCACGGACCTCTGGGTTATGGGCCCAGCACGCTTCCACTGCGCCACTCTGCTGTCTATACAAATGGTACCACAGTAATTATTTAAATATCAGCCGAATGATTTTTCTGACGCAATAGTCTTTTAGTAAAGGGAGATCATATGCTTTCATTCAACCGTGTATTCGAGTTTTGTCCCTTGACACACCTTCCACTTGTCATCAACTGACGATGTAACATAAATGAAATGTAATGCCTTCTCAACAACAAAAAAAAAGTTCTGGAAAAAATTAATAAACAATTTTAAGGTTTACATACAAATTTGCAACATAGCACCAGGGGATTTTAAAACAAAATTTCCACCAGAAAAGGGAAGAGTTTAAGCCTGAGGATAAAACTTGCGCAATCAGTGCTATCAGTCTAAAAA
Source organism: Stramonita haemastoma (assembly GCA_030674155.1). Taxonomy (NCBI): domain Eukaryota; kingdom Metazoa; phylum Mollusca; class Gastropoda; order Neogastropoda; family Muricidae; genus Stramonita; species Stramonita haemastoma. The sequence goes on from CM060323.1 coordinate 17,704,239, forward strand.
TTGGTATCTCCGCTGGGATGTAAATACGACAACCACAACGGTATTGTCAAGAGCAGAGTGGCGCAGTGGAAGCGTGCTGGGCCCATAACCCAGAGGTCCGTGGATCGAAACCACGCTCTGCTAAACTTTTTTTGTTTGATTATTCTCTTTATAATTTTGTTGTTGCTGTTGTACAGGTTTGTTACATAATTGGACCAAATTTCTCGAGCACTATCCTCTGGGCTTTTTGTTTGTTTAGGGTGGGGGGGTGGGGGTTGTTGTTTGTGGTACACTTTTTTTGTGGTGTTCAATTTTTACTGACCTACTCTAAAAAAAACAGCTAAATGTTTCTCTAGTTTTAAATCTTATATTAAAAATGAAACTGTTTTAATATGCATAGTGTATGTGGTAAATGCATAATCAGATTGCGCTCTTTCTCTCAGGGGACGGGATAGCCTAGTGATCTGAACACAGAACATTGTGCACGCAATTTGACCACCTGGGTTAGATTCCCGTTCGAATGGATTTTCCCCCCTGGAGTTAACATCAGTGCTGACTCCACTCTCCCCAAAAGTCCTTCGGATGAGATTGTAAACCGAAGCCCAGTGTGCGAACGCACGCAGAACATCTTGCACACGTTAAATCCTGTTCCACTTTTCATAAGAGTAATCCATTGTGTGCCGGTAGGAACAGATCATAAGATTGACAAAACATCATACACACGGGGACTGGATGGTAAAAAGCACACGAATGCTTATTTCATTATCCTCGATATAAAAGAATAAATAATAAATATAAAATCGATCGATCGATCGCTCGCTCTCTCTCTCTCTCTGTGTCTGTCTGGATGCAAGAAAGCACACGAGTGCTTATTCCTTTATTGTCCTTCGGATGAGACTTTAAACCGAGGCCCCGTGTGCGAACGCACGCAGAACATCTTGCGCACACGTTAAATCCTGTTCCGCTTTTCGTAAGAGTAGGCCATCGTGTGCCGGTGGGAACAGATGACAATATTTACAAAAAACTGCATACACACGGGGACCGGATGAAAAAAAGCACATGACTGCTTATTCTGTTATCCTCGATATAAAAGAATAAATACATAAATAAATAAATCCTCGAAATAAAAGAATAAAATAAAACTAAAATACACACACACACCGACACGCACATACAGACCACCGCCAACCCAACAACAATTTAGTAATGACAAGTACTGATAACAAACAGAAAAATCTTAGCAGAGCGTGGTTTCGATCCACGGACCTCTGGGTTATGGGCCCAGCACGCTTCCACTGCGCCACTCTGCTGTCAATACATGTTGCCCCACAATAATTATTTCAATTGTACACCTGAATAATTTTCTGACGCAAGACTTTTAAAGAAGGGAGCTAATTTCATCTCTACCTTGCACTCGAGTTTTGCCCCTTGACACATCTTCCACTGGTCATTAACTGTTGATGCAATGTAAATGAAATAAGTTCTGCACAAAAAAGAATTCTGGCAGGAATAATCAACATTTTGAAGGTTTATTAGCAAATTTGTTGCATAGCACCGGAGGTTTTGAAAACAAAATGTCCATAATAAGCGGAGGAGATTAAACATGAGGAAAAAAAAAAAAAACGTGCAGATTTAGTGCCGTCAGTCCCTAAATCGGAAATTTCCCCTGGGACATAAATATAACACCACCACCGATGATGTCAGGAGCAGAGTGGCGCAGTGGAAGCGTGCTGGGCCCATAACCCAGAGGTCCGTGGATCGAAACCACGCTCTGCTAAGCTTTTTTTTCTTCTTCTTCTTCTCCTTACTTATTATTTTGTTGTTGCTGTTGTAGGGGTTTGTTACATTCTTAGACCAAATTTCTCAAGCACTAGCTCTGGGTTTTTGTTTGTTTTGGATTTTGTTGTTTGTGGTATACTTTATTTTGTGATGTTCAATTTTTACTGACCTACTCTAAAATGAAAGTATATACATAGTATATGTGGTAAATGCATAATCAGATTGTCCTCTCTCTCTCTCTGTCTGTCTTTCTCTCTGGATGTAAGAAAAGCACACAATATGGGTCCTGGATAGCCTAGTGGTCAGAACATTGCACTCGCAATTTGACTGCTTGGGTTCGATTCCCATTCGAGGGGATTTTTCCCCTGGAGTTAACATCAGCGCTGACTCCACTCTCCCCAGAAGGCCTTCGGATGAGACTATAAACTGAGGCGCCATGTAGGAATGCACGCAGAACATCTTGCGAACTCGTTAAATCCTGTTCCGCTTTTCCTAAGAGTAGGATATTGTGTGCCAGTGGGAACACATGACAAGATATACAAAACTGCATACACACGGGGACTGGATGTAAAAAAGCACATGTGCTTATTCCATTATTCTCAATATAAATCTGTATATATATCTGCACGTGTGTTTATTTTTTCATTTTATAAAATAAACACACACGAATATATATTATATACACACACATATCTGAGTGTTTATAGAATTTTTTTTCTTTTATTCCGAGGATAATGGAATAAGCCCTTTTTAATTTATTTATTCTTTTATATCGAGAATAATGGAATAAGCACTTATGCGCTTTTTTTTTACATTCAGTCCTTTGTGTGTATGCAATTTTGTCCACCCCACCAACAACAACCAGCAACAACAGCAACAGTTTAGTAATGACAAGTACTGATTTAAAAAAAAAAAAAATCTTAGCAGAGCGTGGTTTCGATCCACGGACCTCTGGGTTATGGGCCCAGCACGCTTCCACTGCGCCACTCTGCTGTCTATACATTTTGCCCCATGGTAAATATTTCAGTCCTACACCTAATCATTTTCTGACGCAATAGTCTTTTAAGGAAGGGAGCTAAGTTTTCATTTCTACCTTGCACCCGAGTTTTGTCCCTTGACACACCTTCCTTTTGTCATCAACAGTTGTAATATAAATGAAAATTTGTGTACAAAAAAATAATTCTGGCAAAATTAACATTTTGAACATTTACTAACAAATTTGTAACATAGCCCCAGAGGTTTTGAAAACACAATTTCCATCAGAAAACCAAGCAATTTAAGCCTGAGGACAACTCTATAAGCCAAAACATACATATGAAAAATAATACATTCCATGTGTGTGTGTGTGTGTGTGTGTGTGTGTGTGTGTGAAAAACAAGCAAAGAAGGCATAAGAAGAAAAAGCCACGCACACACATAAATATCCAAACATAAAAACCCTTAAACACAAAAAATTAAATAAAAATTATATCTCTATATCTAAAAAGTAAAATATAATTTCAATTCAACATAAAAACCAAACACTCCTATCCAATGATAAGACTAGGATAGCATATGTGGAAGTGGAAGATGTAAAGGGAAAATTTTTTTTTTTCAAATTACATCCTCATCAAAACGAACCAGTCAACAAAGTATTTCAAAACACCCACAAAACACTTCAGTAAACAATAATTGTCATCAATGAAACCTATAAGCTCACAATGTGGCCAAGCCTAACAATGAAAAGAAAAATCCCCAAAAGCAAAACAAACAAAAGAGCAAAATTGTATAAAAGAAATATCAAATAGACGCGATAAACCATGAAAGTTATACGAACCAGTTTTAAATCAAACTCAATACATTAAAAGATCATATATATACTAATGAAGATGAAGAAGAAAATTGCAATTATTCAGGACAATGGTACATAAGGTATTACAAATCTATAAGCCAAAACATTCATATGAAAAATAATACGTAACATTCCATTGTGTGTGTGTGGGGGGGGGGGGGGGGGGGGGGGGGGGGGGGGGGGGGGGGGGGGGGGGGGGGGGGGGGGGGGGGGGGGGGGGGGGGTGGGGGGGGGGGGGGGGGGGGGGGGGGGGAGAAACAAGCAAAGAAGGCATAAAAAGAAAAAACAACACACACACACACATTAAAAAAAAAAATTCCATAAAACCCTTAAACACAAAAAAAACTAAATATAAACCATATTTCTATATTTAAACAGTAAAATAGAATTTCAATTCAACATAAGAATCAAACACTTCTATACAATAAGTCTAGTATAGCATATATGAGATTGGAAGGTGGAAAGGAAAGGGGGGGGGGGAGAGAGAGAGAGAGAGAGAGAGAGAGAGAGAGAGAGAGAGAGAGAGGAGAGAGAGAGAGAGAGAGAGAGAGAATCTTCAAATTACATCATAAAAATCCCAGTCAATAAAGTATTTGAAAACATCCATAAAAAATTCCTTAAACAATAATGATGTATTTATAGGCTCGTAATGTGTTCAAAAGCCTAACAATGAGAAAGAAAAAAAACCCAAGAAGTCAACAAACAAAAACAAAACAAAAAAACAAAACTGCGTATATAAAAAAATATCAAATAGCAGCAAAACAACATTTAAAGTTATAAGAACCAGTTTTAAATTGAGCTCAATGCATTAAAAATATATATACTATTAAAGAAGAAGACTGCAATCATTTAGGATGATGGTACACAAGGCATCACAATCTATAAAACAAAACACTCATATCATGGAAATCAATACATTCCAAGGGAATAATAAGGGAATACCAAAATGAAAGAGGTAGTAATAAAAGGGTAAAAGAACATGGAGAGTGTAGGAAATTGATTGAGAGAAGGAGGGAGCTATTAATAAGAGAAATTCCCAAACAAATAGACAAAGAAAAAATGGAACTACAAGCAGGCAAAACACGTCAAGTTATAGCATGTATGGAAACATCTATATAAAAGACTGTCTAGTAATTAGACATATTCTAATGCATTTTCAAATACATGATGGAAAATCAAGATATCAAATAATGATACACATAAAATACAAATCCTAACACAGCAACTAAAAAAAAAATTCAGCTGATTGCCAAAAACCTGGATTTCAAATAATATACAAGTGCTCAGTTCATAAACATACTATTTAAAACATGTAGTAAGGGTTCTGTTGTGTAAGCATATCAAGTATTTTTTAGGTGGGTATAACTGCCTTTCTTGAAAGTTTCTTTACTCTGGGATGTTTTCACGTGTGCTGGAAGCATGTTCCAGAGCAAGCCACCCAAGCATGCAAGGCTTGATTTAAACGGGTCAGTTCTAGGTTTTGGTAGTTGGATTTTTATGGAGTATCGGGAAGACATATGGAATTCAGACTGGAGGGTTTGTGGAGCAAGTCCTGTCATAATTTTATGCAGAAATATTTATTTATGGTGAACATATCTTTTAATGGAAGAACCTCGAGTTTTTTATAGTCCGTCTCAGTTAAAGCAGACGATTTTAGGAGAACTGCTTTAAGTGCTCGTTTGTACATGCTGTTAAGGTTTTAGGATACTGGCACTGGCTTTATAAAAAAAATGTAGAATAATTATTAATGGAGGATAAAATGTAAGCATGTAAGAATACTTTTCTGGCATGTTATGTTGATGAAGTGTTTGATTTTGCATAATTGTTACACTTGTTTGGAAACTGTTTTGCATGATTTATTTATGTGCATCATCCATGAAAGGTTGTTGTCAATCATTACACCAAGAAGTTTATGGTTAACTTCAAGTTTCATTGTTGATTGATATAGATGTAAGTCTAGTTGTCATGTTTTGTCTTGTAATAAGCATGTTAAGTGACATATAGTTGTAATCGCACCATTTGCTCAAAGCATTGATGCTATTTTGTAATGAGGTAATTTTGTTTAGGCTGGTGTGACTAGTATGAATTGTAGTGTTATCACAAAAAGTTCACATGATTCTTTGATGTAGAGTGGAAGGTCATTAACATATACAGAAAATAAAAGTGGGCCTTCAAACAGACCCTTGTGGTATTCCATATTTTACAGGTAGTGTATATGATTTTGTGGTGTTGATCAAAATATATTGTCTGTTATGCAGGAATGATCTAATCAGCATCATACTGTTATCAGATATTCCAGAGAGAGAGAGAGAGACAAGGCAAGGCAAGGCAAGGCAAAATTCTTTTATTCGAGGATAATAGATAAGCACTCATGTGCTTTTTTACATCCAGTCCCCGCCCTTTTCAGGGAAACATTAAGATAAAAAGATACTAAACAGTAAAACTATATGCAGTACCAAACAACATAAAGGAATAAGGACATTATACATAATAAGATAATAAAAATGCACACTTTCAGAAGACGAAAATCAGAAGCCACAACAAAATGATTTTGATTATAAAAGAAAGAAGCGTTAATAGATAAAGAGCAACCAAAGAAACATAATGAAATAAACAACTTAGCAACCAAGAAAGTCCACCCAAAAATACTTAGCTACAACATTGTTACAACTCATAACAACAAAATGAACTCAGAAGGAACTAAAGATAATACAATGATTATAATGATGACAATAAGAATAAGAATAATATCAAAAATAGTGATAATAGTATGATAATAATACACGTAAAACTCACTCCTACACGTAGGTCACACACACACACACACACACATACATACATACATGCAACTCAATCACGCATGCACGCTCGCAGGCAAATGCACATACAAATCACACACACACACACACACACACACAAATGCACACACACACACACCCACACTTACTCACACTTATATTTATAAGCACATATCCGCAGGCGCACATGTACTTGAGGTGGTAGGTGTTTTGTGGGGGTTTTTTCTTAAAAAAAAAAAGAAAAAAAGAAGAAAAAAAAAATTAGTCATAGAAAAAAGAAGAATGATACAAGTCAAACAATCATATCAGGTGACAATATTATCCTTTCTTTTACATTCATACTTCATATAAAAAAGAAAAAACAAAAGCAAGCAGCAAAGTTAAAACAGAAAAAAAAACAAGAACAAAACATCAAAAACTTGAGGTAGGACCCATCAACAACAACAACAAAAAGTCATGCAAATCATATTTTAATACAAGGGGAGACGACAAATAAAAACAATTATCCACCCCCCCCCCCCCACACACACACACACACACAACACCCAAACACACTCACACACACACACACACACACACACAAAGTTCGCGCTCATGTCATCAATAAACTTCATTTTAAAATAAATATATGCCTAATTTTAATCAAGTCATGTGATGGAACACAAAAAGAATCCATCCACTGTAAGGCATATATATCAAAACATACATATTCTAATACCTGAATCTTATGATTATGTATTTATGGTCATAGAAATCACGTTCATAACCATTTTGTAATCATAATGAACATAATTATTCACTTACTTGAGAATTAAAAAATTATACAAAATCAACTGCATTCAACACGTGATTATTAAATAGTACAAAAAGTGAATAAAATATTTCTCAATATGGATGATAACATGTTTAGGCAACGAGAGAGAGAGAGAGAGAGAGAGAGAGAGAGAGAGAGAGAGAGAGAGAGAGAGAGAGAGAGAGGAGAGAGAGAGAGAGAGAGAGAGAGAGAGAGAGACAGACAGACAGACAGACAGACAGAGACAGACAAACAGAGAGGTACAGATAGAAGGTGAGATCTTGTACACACTCTATACATATATTTTTTGACATTCATGAAACTCTACATTTGTAAACACAATCATTCATGAATAGAATTCTTCAACAAAGACCTTGGACATAGTTTTTATATTTTTGGTGTTGCTTTTCATCAAGTTTCGGCAATATGTTTTTATAAACCATTCTAAAGTTTGTTTTTATTTCAGCTGTGAGCCGGCTACCCAACCCTACTCCAGGATCTCTTTGGCTGAAGGGGAGGTAGGCTTTTCCCAATGCTCTGACCAGATGTGACACTGACCCACTGACTGACTTTCGTTTGCTTTTGGATTCCAGTACCATCATTTAAAAATACCTCAAACAAGACCAATAATTATTGATTCCATGTTATCTTCACTGCCAGACAGCACAAACATCCTAAAAAAAATTCCAGCCATAATTATTTTTTATAGCACGAAAGCACTAACACTTACAAAAAAAAAAAATCAGTCATGTTATCCGTACAGCAACAAAGAACTATAAAATTTCCAGCCATGCTATCTTTACAGCCAGAGAGCACAAACACTTTAAAAAAAAAAAAAAAAGTCATGTCATCTGTACACCTAGAAAGCACAAACAAAAAATTTCCAGTCATGTTATCTTCATAGCCAGAAAGCACTAACACCCTCTGGAGTTAACAGTGCTGACTCCACTCCCCCCAAATGTCCTTCGGAAGAGACTATAAACCGAGGTCCCATGTGCAAATGGGCACAGAACATCTTGCACACTCAAAACTCACTCCGCTTTTCAGAAGAGTAGGCCATTGTGTGCCGATGGGAACAGATAACGAAACTGCACACATGCGGGGACTGGATGTAAAAAAGCATACAAGTGCTTATTCCATTATCCTCAAAATAAAAAAAAATTCCAGCCATGCTATCTGTACAGCCAGAAAGCACAGACATCCTAGAAATGTATGTGCAAAACATCAGCTTCTAAGTTTTGAAGGAGTTGTGCAAAGCTTTCATTTCATTTCAGGTCATTTATAGCAGCCACGAAAAGCTTGCACTTTTCTCAGGAAATGTCAGTTGGGTAGTCATGTGCCAGTGGTGTGTGCTCACCACTTTATAAAACAAGGCCTAACTATATCACATATGTACAGAAAAAAAAGAAGATTTAATACTGATACAGGAAATTTTGAAGTCTACCATGCAAAACAATTTTCATTAATTTCACTTAATGAGGATAGGTCAAAGACACGATTTAAGCCATGTCCTTCAGGCTGTTATAATCAAGAATTGATACAAGCAATAAGGTACACACATACATTATCCTTTGTTTTTTTTTTGAAAATGTGGGCTTTCCTTATTTTATTCTTTTATATCAAGGATAATGGGATAAGCACTCATGTGCTTTTTTTCATCCAGTCCCCATGTGTATGCAGTTGTGTAAATATCTGTTCCCACCTGCACACGGTGGCCTACTCTTACGAAGAGCGGAACAGGATTTAACATGTGCAAATTCCTTGAAAGTTACATGCACATAAACCTTTTTTTCTTTCTTTTTTTTTTTGCAAGTAAACCAATTACAAAACTGCCAGATAAAAGTGAATGACAAAATTTACAAAACTGCATACACACAGGCACTGGATGTAAAAAAAATCACATTAAAGCTTATTCCATTCTCCTTGAAAAAAAAGAATTAAATATGTAAATTTAAAAAAAATCCTGCCATGCTATTTTTACAGCCAGAAAGCACAAACACCCTAGAAATATATGTGCAGAGCATCAGCTTGTAAGTTTTAAAGAAGTTGTGCAAATCTTTCATTTCATTTCAGGTCATTTATAGCAGCCACAAAAAGCTTGCACTTTTCTCAGGAAAAGTCAGTTGGGAAGTCATGTGCCACTGGTGTGTGCTCACCACTTTATAAAACAATGCCTAAATATATAACATATGTACAACAACAACAAAAATACTGATACAGGAAATTTTTGTTGATCCTCTATAGGAACATGCAACATTTTTTCCAGATCATCATCACCTATGAGTTATCAAACTGAGTTATAAAAGTACATTTCCAGATGGGATTATAGAACAAATTTAACTGGGTTCTAGGCAATAATTTTTTTTAAATGAAGTGTACAAACAGAGCAAGGAAAGCACTGATACTCAAAAGTAATTTTTTTTTTTAAAAACCAATAATAATTTTAAAAAAATGTTATGTAACTAGCAAATGGGTTTCCATTTCACCACTGCATGTGTAAATTATCTGAAAAGCAACTTCAAAAGCAATACATTAAAAAAAAAATTCACCTAGTTAAGCTACATGACCCTGGAATTCTAAGAAATGGGGGTGTAGGCGCTAAGTGGAGGGCATTAACTTCAACTTTAAAGTCTACCATGCAGAACAATTTTCATTGACATCACATAAAGAGGTTAAGTCAAAGACATGATTTAAGCCATGTCCTTCAGGCTGTTATAATCAAGAATTGATACAAGCAATAAGGTACATACACTATCCTTTGTTTTTTTCGGGAAAATGTGGGCTTTCCTTATTTTTTATT
>CM060323.1:17714317-17764317 GCA_030674155.1 Stramonita haemastoma
TATTTCATTTTTTGTCTTTTTTTCCATTGGAAGATAGGAAGGAGAAGGAGGAAGTTCTTTGACCCCCAGCATTTTATGTGGCTACTTTTGTGACAGGATGGATGTTCATAGCATTGTAATTGAGCGAGAGTAGGATGACGTCTGGTTTGTCTCTTTTATGGTGTGGGTCTTTTTTTTTTCATTTATTTTTTTTAAAACTGGATGATTCACTATGATTATGAGAGACAATGTGTATATTTACTCTAGTGAACCCTCCCCTCTCCCACCCAACCCCCCCTCCTCAGAATGAACAAGGTTAGGTTTGGTGACGTTAATAATAAACAACAGCAGCAATATCAACAGCAACCATCATCTCAGACAATGACAACAACAACATCAGCAATGAAAACAACAATTGCGCGCGCGCGCGCGCGCGCGCACACACACACACACACACACACACACACACACACACACACATACACAGCGCGCGCGCGCGAACGCACGCACGCTCGCACACACACACACACACACTGAATGAGCACTGTGGTTTTGTTGTTGTTAGGGTTCTCTCTCTCTCTCTCTCCTCTCTCTCTCTCTCTACTTGATTTTTTTTTTTTTTTTTTTGGGGGGGGGGTCTTTTTTTTTTTTTTTTAACAGACACGAACATACATGTATAGTTAAGAAGAAGTATATCACATGTAGCAAAAACAAGATTATAGAATAAAATGTCGAGACAGATATTCTCCATTCAAGAATGTGACAGACATTTGAAAAGAGATTAGAAGAAAAAAAATAAAGGGGAAAAAAAAGTTTAGCAGAGCGTGGTTTCGATCCACGGACCTCTGGGTTATGGGCCCAGCACGCTTCCACTGCGCCACTCTGCTGTCCGGTAAAGAGCGTTTACTATAAGCTTTTATCTTCACTGCTGGGTTTTCTGACGAAATCGATTTTTCTCGCCAAAGGGAGAGAACGACCAATTGTACCAATAGGAAGAGTTTTGTCCCGTGAAATAAAATAACACTTAATTTTTTTTTTTTTTTTTTTTTTTTTTATTCAGCATTTTATGTCGCAGATAATGGAATAAGCACTCATGTGCTTTTTTACATCCAGTCCAGTGCTGACTCCACTCTCCCCAAAAGTCCTTCGGATGAGACTTTAAACCGAGGCCCCGTGTGCGAACGCACGCAGAACATCTTACACGTTAAATCCTGTTCCGCTTTTCGTAAGAGTAGGCCATCGTGTGCCGGTGGGAACAGATGACAATATTTACAAAAACTGCATACACACGGGGACCGGATGAAAAAAAAAAGCACATGATTGCTTATTCTGTTATCCTCGATATAAAAGAATAAATAGATAAATAAATAAATTTATAAATAACTTAATGATGGGTAAAAGCAACAACCCACTCCCACAAAAAACAACAACAGCAAAAACAACAATAAAAACCAGTCAGTTAGGCAAAAATCTTATCATAATTATATGAATCTTGGACATCTAGCCAGAAGACTATAAACCGAGTTTTCCGTATGCGAACGCACGCAGAACATTTTGCGCACACGATATAACCCCTTCCGCTGTTCGGAAGAGTGGGCCAATGTATGCCGGTGGGAATGGATGACAAAATGTACAAAAATGAATACACACGGGAACTGGATGTAAAGAAGCACAGAATGCTTATTCCACTATCCTCGAAATAAAAGAATGAATGAATGAATAAATAAATAGATATGAATAAATAAAATACATAAATAAATAGATAATATCAAGGAACAAAAAAAAGTGAGAAAGGTAAGAGCTGCAAAAGTAAAACATGTTTATGTTTCTGGTCAAATCATGAGGTGTTGTTTTTGTGACGGAGGTCTTCTGTTTTTTCTTCTTTTAAAAAAAAAATATATATATATTATTAGGCCTAATAATTTCTTTTTGCTTTAGGTTCCTTACAGCAGAAATCTCGAAATTACATCGTTAAAATTTATCATAATATTATATAAAAAAAAAAGGTTAGCAGAGCGTGGTTTCGATCCACGGACCTCTGGGTTATGGGCCCAGCACGCTTCCACTGCGCCACTCTGCTGTCTATACATGTTGCCCAACAGTAATTCTTTTAACCGTAACAGCCGATTCATTTTTCTGATGCAATACTTTTCAGGAAAAGGGAACTAAATGTCATTTTCGACCCGGCACAAGAGTTTTGTCCCTTGACACATCTACTCCTTGTCATCAACTCTCGATGTAATATGAATGATAGATAACAGCTGCTCAAAAAAGAATTTGGGAAGAATTAATAAACCTTTGAAATGTACTAAAGAAAATTGGCATGATAGTATCAGAAGGTTTTTACTTCAATGTGTGACCAAAAATCCCAGCAGTGCACTAAAACCCAAGGTTAAAACCTTACGGTAAGGCGATAGTGTCAGGAGCAGAGTGGCGCAGTGGAAGCGTGCTGGGCCCATAACCCAGAGGTCCGTGGATCGAAACCACGCTCTGCTAACCTTTTTTTTTTTTTTTTTTTTTTGGGGGGGGGGGGCTTACAGTATTTCTCAGTACTGCTGTTGTTGATGTTGGTGGTGGTGCTGGTGTGTGTGTGTGTGTGTGTGTGTGTGTGTGTGTATTTTATTTATGTATTCTTTTATGCCGAGGATAATGGAATAAATACTGGTGTTGCTTTTTTTTTTGTTTTACATAAAGTCCCCATGTGTATGCAGTTTTGTAAATTTTGTCATCTGTTCCCACCAGCACAGGATGGCCTACTCTTACGAAAAGCTGAACAGGATTGAACGTGTGTGTGTGTGTGTGTGTGTGTGTGTGTGTGTGTGTGTGTGTGTTTTCATGTCAATCCCATTATTTGAATAAGTATACACTCAGCTTTTTTCCCCTTTTTCTCGTTTCTAGTGTTATTGGCACACTTCTTCCAAACCACACCTGTTTATGTCTGTTTACAAATGAGAGATAGAGCGAAAAAAATAGACCTTTCCATTTTCTAAATACCTTACTTGTGTCCCAGCCCTAATTTCAGACTTAATTAAGAAAGATCCAGTTTACCTTTTCTCAATATATTATACCAGAACAGTTAGCCCACATTTAGGAAAAAGTAAAAATAAAGGGGACGGGATAGCTCAGTGGTCAGAGCACTCCTTTCCCCAGTCAAGTTAAGCAGCATTGAGGGTGGTTGCCAATTGGATGGGTGACCGTTTATGCCCTTTGGCTCCAGTACAGTCCCCCCAGTTGTTCCTTATTGTTTTTCTTTTTTTTTTTGGTGGGGGGTTGTTTTTTTTTCCCCCATGATAGATGACTTGATGAAAAAAGCAAACCCATAGCTTACTCAATGTACCATTTGCAAATAAATTTTGGCTTTGTCTTTCACACACAGGCACCACCACCACCACCATACAAAAAAAGAAGAAGAAAAAAATAAAAGGAAAAAACCTTAGCAGAGCGTGGTTTCGATCCACGGACCTCTGGGTTATGGGCCCAGCACGCTTCCACTGCGCCACTCTGCTGTCTATACATGTTGCCACACAGTAATTATTTCAACCATAACAGCTGATTCATTTTTTTGATGCAATAGTTTTTCAGGGAAGGGAGGCAATTGTAATTTTAGACCGATACAAGAATTTTTCCCCTTGACACATCTTCTCCTTGTCATCAACCCTGGATGTAATATAAATACAAGTTAACAGCTGTTTAAAAATAAATTTTGAAAGAATTCATAAACCTTTGAAATCTATTAAAGAAAAATAATGTACATTATAGGATCAGAAGATTTCAACTTCACAGTCCCTCCCCCAAGCAGTGTACTAAAAGTTGAGGTTAAAACCTTGTGGTAAGGCGAGAGGAACAGGAGCAGAGTGGCGCAGTGGAAGCGTGCTGGGCCCATAACCCAGAGGTCCGTGGATCGAAACCACGCTCTGCTAACCTTTAAGAAAAAAAACAAAAAAACTTGATGACCTAATTTCGAGATTCCTCCTGTAACCAACAAGCAAAAGAAAACAAAATTTTTAAACAGACATAAGCCTGTGTACTTTTGAAGAAGTCTGCCGCAACAAACATTAGAACACAAAAAATAAGGGAAAAAAAAAAGGGTAAGTGTAGACATACGTATTTAAGAATGTGATTGGCATGTAAACACACACACACACACACACACACACACACACACACACACACGCACACACACACATACATGGGGACGGGATAGCCTGGTGGTCAGAATGATGGGCTGGGGGTTCGAATCTTGTTCAAGAGGATTTTTCCTCTGGGGTTAACATCAGTGCCGACTTCACTCTCCCCAAAAATCCATCGGAGGAGACTATAAACCGAGGTAGGTCCAGTCTGCAAACGTACGCAGAAGATCTTGCGCACACGTAAAACCCGTTCGGCATTTCGGAAAAGTAGGTCATTGTGTGCAGTGGGAAGTGACGACAAAATTTACAAAACTGCATGCACAAGGGGACTGGATGTAAAAAAGCACATGACTGCTTATTCAAGTATCCTCGAAATAAAATTAAACAGAATTAAATAAAATAAAACAGAACAAAATAACATAAAATGCACACACACACACACACACACACACACACCACACACACACATTCAGAGACTCACACACCATCACCACACACCACCACCACCTACAAAAACAACAACAGGACTACTGAAGTACTGTAAGCTAAAAATTAATTTAAAAAAAAAAAAGTTAGCAGAGCGTGGTTTCGATCCACGGACCTCTGGGTTATGGGCCCAGCACGCTTCCACTGCGCCACTCTGCTGTCTGTACATATTGCCCCAAAGTAATTATTTCAATGGTAACAGCTGATTAATTTTTCTGATGCAAAAGTTTTTCAGGGAATGGAACATATTGGACCTGGTACAATCCTGGTGCCGACTCCACTATCCCCAAAAGTCCTTCGGATGAGACTTTAAACCGAGGCACGTGTGCAAACGCATACAGAACATCTTGCCACACGTTAAATCCTGTTCCGCTTTTCGGAAGAGTAGGCCATCGTGTGCCGGTGGGAACAGATGACATTTACAAAACTGAATACACACGGGGACTGGATGTAAAAAAAAAAAAAAAAAAGCGCGAGTGCTTATTCCATTATCCTCGATATAAAAGAATCAATCAATCAATTAATCTCTCTCTCTCTCACACACACAAACATCTGGGGAAAAAAATATAACTTACACATAGGTACACCCTGGCAGCCCCCCCCCCCCCCCCCCCCCCCCCACACACACACACACAGAGTCCTTCCCATGAGGCTATATTCCACTATCCTCGAAATCAAAGAATAACATTTTTTTGGTAATAATTTTTTGTTTCTTGAGGTTGGTTACAGGAGGAATCTTGAAAGTAAACCCTTAAAAAGTAAGCCCCCCCCCCCCCCCCCCCCCCCCCCCCCAAAAAAAAAAAAAAAGTTTAGCAGAGCGTGGTTTCGATCCACGGACCTCTGGGTTATGGGCCCAGCACGCTTCCACTGCGCCACTCTGCTCCTGTCACTGTCACCTTACCATAAGGCTTTAATCTTGGGTTTTGTTACACTGCTGGGGTTTTTGGTGACAGGTTGATGTTAAAACATTCGGATACATAATGTAAATTTTCTTTGGTAGATTTCAAAGGTTTGTTAATTCTTCCAAAATTCGTTTGACACAGTTTCTCTCTTTTATTTCTATTACATCCAGAGTTGATGACAAGTAGAATATGTGTCAAGGGGAAAAACTATTGTACAGGGGTCTAAAGTGACAATTACCTCCCTTCCCTGAAAAACTATTGCATCAGAAATGAATCGGCTGTTCCATTGAAATAATTACTGTGGGGCAACATATATAGACAGCAGAGTGGCGCAGTGGAAGCGTGCTGGGCCCATAACCCAGAGGTCCGTGGATCGAAACCACGCTCTGCTAAGTTTTTTTTTTTTCCCTATAAATTACAGTATTCCTGGACGTCTCTATAGTAGTGATGGTGGTGTGTGTCAAAGTCCAAATTTTATTTCCAGATAGTGCATTGAGTAAGCAATGGCTTTGCTTTTTTGTCATCAATCTATTTAGGGAACCCCTGCCCTCCCTCCATAAAAAAAACCAAAACCAAAGAAAACACGCAAAATCAAACAAAAACCCACCCCAAAAATATCAATTACAAAACTACTACGTCAACCCATGATAACATGTTTATTTTTTTATTTGATTCATTCTTTTATATCAAGGATAATGGAATAAGTACTCATGTGCTTTTTTACATCTAGATCTATGTCCTCAGGAGCAGAGTGGCGCAATGGAAGGTGTTGGGCCCATAACCCAGAGGTCCGTGGATCGAAACCACGCTCTGCTAAACTTTTTTTTCCCCTTTTGGTTTTGTCTTTGTTGCTGTTAAAGAGGTTTGTTATATTCTTAGAGCACACCAATTCTCTTGAGCACTACGCTCTGGGCTTTGTGATTCTTTCTTTGTTTTTGTTGCTGTCAATGATTGTGGTATACTTTATTTTGTAATGTTAAATTTTTACTGACATAGGCTAAAACAGAGGCAAAAGTTTCTCTAGTTTTAAATCATATTCAAAATGAAAGCGTTTATATACCTAGTATAATTATGTGGTAAATGCATAATCAGATTGTTCTCTCTCTCTCTCCCTCTCTCTTATATTCAAAATGAAAGTGTTTATATACCTAGTATAATTATGTGGTAAATGCATAATCAGATTGTTCTCTCTCTCACGGGACGGGATAGCCTAGCGGCCAGAATGATGCGCTCGCATTTGACGACCAGGTTCGATTCCTGTTCGATGGGATTTTTCCCCCTGGAATTAACATCAGTGCTGACTCCACTCTCCCAAAAAATCATTCGGAGGAGACTATAAACCGAGGCCCCGTGTGCGAACCTATGCAGAACATCTTGACGTTAAATCCTGTTCCGCTTTTCGTAAGAGAAGGCCATTGTGTGCCTGTGGGAACAGATGACAAGATTTACAAAGCTGCATACACACGGGAACTGGATGTAAAAAAGCACACGAGTGCTTATTCCATTATCCTCGGAATAAAATAAAAAAATAAAAAAAGGAATACACACACAGGCACATACACAAATACAAACACACAGATTATACCCATACTTAATCCATTTTATCTTATACATGTATACCCCCCCCCCCCCCCCCCCCCAACAACAACCAGTAACAACAGCAACAGTTTAGTAATGACAAGTACTGATAAAAAAAAAAAAACTTAGCAGAGCGTGGTTTCGATCCACGGACCTCTGGGTTATGGGCCCAGCACGCTTCCACTGCGCCACTCTGCTGTCTATACATGTTGCCCCACAGTCATTATTTCAATCGAACACCTGAATCATTTTCTTACGCAAAAGTCTTTTTCATAAAGGGGGGGGGGGGGGGGGTAAGTTTTCATCTCTACCTTGCACTCGAGTTTTAACCTTTCACTTGTCAACAACTGTTGAAAGATAATTACTGCGCAAAAAAGAATTCTGAAAGAAGAAAAAAATCACCATTTTGAAGGTCTACCTACAAATTTGTAACATAACACCAGAGGATTTGAAAACAAATTTCCCATCAGAAAACCCGAGGATAAAACTTGTTGGAATTACTGCTATCAGCCCAAAATATATATATATTTTTTTTTGTCGATTTAATTAACGTCCCAGTAGAGATTTCCGATTTAGGGCCAAAAATGGGAAATCTCCACGGGTAAATACAACAACCACAACAAGACCAATGCTGTCAGGAGCAGAGTGGCGCAGTGGAAGCGTGCTGGACCCATAACCCAGAGGTCCGTGGATCGAAACCACGCTCTGCTAAGATTTAAAAAAAATAATTATTGTTCTACTTAATTATTTTTCTGTTGTTGCTGTTGTAGACGTTTGTAACTCTCGAGCACTACCCTCTGGGCTTTTTGTTCACTTGTTTCGTTGGTTTTTTGGTTGTTGTTTGTGGTAAACTTTATTTTGTGATGGCCTGCACTAAAATAGAGCCACACGTTTCTCTAGTTTTAAGTCTTATATTCAAAACGAAAGCGTTTATATACATAGTATGTGATAAATGCATAATCAGATTGTTTTTTCTCTCTGTCTGTGTTACTGTCTCTGTCTGTCTATCTCCGTCTCTGGATGATAAAAAAAAAAGCACACGAGTGCTTATTCCATTATCCTAGAAATGAAAGAATAAAATACTTTTTTTTTAAAAAAAAGACATAATATATACTCCACTCTCCCCAAAAGTCCTTCGGATGAGACTTTAAACCGAGGCCCCATGTGCAATTGTACGCAGAACATCTTGGGCACACGTTAAACCGTGTTCCATTTTTCGTAAGAGTAGGCAATCGTGTGCCGGTAGGAAACAGATGACATTTATAAAACTGCACACACAAGGGGACTGGACGTAAAAAAGCACAAGCGTGCTTATTCCATTATCCTCGGAATAAAAGAATAAAATAAAAATAAATAAAATGAACACACACACACACACACACACACACAAACACACAAATTACACCTATACTTAATCCATTTGATCTTATATATATATATATATATATATATATATATATATATATACATACATACATACACCCACAACAACAACCAGTAACAACAGCAACAGTTTAGTAATGACAAATATTGATCCCCCCCAAAAATCTTAGCAGAGCGTGGTTTCGATCCACGGACCTCTGGGTTATGGGCCCAGCACGCTTCCACTGCGCCACTCTGCTGTCTGTACACATTGCTCCACAGTTATTATTTTAATTAATCGCTTCAGCTGAATAACTTTTCTGATGCAACTCTTTCAGTGAAGGGAGCTCAGTTTTCATTCCTTACCTTTGACAAGAGTTTTTCCCCTTGACACACATTTCCCATGTCATCAACTGTTGATATAATATAAATGAGGAAAAAAAAATTGAAAAAAAAATGAATCGCCATTTCCACGGTTTACAAACAAATTTGTAACATAGCACCAGAGGATTTTTAAACATTTTCCATCACAAAACCAAGGAGTTTTAAGTCTGAAAATAAAACTTGTGGCGCCTTGTGCTCTCAGTCCCTAAATCAGGAATCTCGACTGGGACATACATATAACAACTGCAGGGACAACGGTATTGTCAAGAGCAGAGTGGCGCAGTGGAAGCGTGCTGGGCCCATAACCCAGAGGTCCGTGGATCGAAACCACGCTCTGCTAAACTTTTTTTCCCCCATTATCATTTTGTTGTTCTTGCTGTTGTTTCGTACATTCTTAGAGCACATTTCTTGCTACATTCTGGGACTTTTGCTGCTTTGTTTCTTTGTATGTTTGTTGTTGTTGTCAATGTTTGTGGTTTATTTTGTTATGTTCATTTTTACTGACCTACTCTAAAACAGTCAAATGTTTCTCTAGTTTTCGATCTTACATTCAAAACTAAAGTGTTTATATGCATAGTATATAAAAAGTTATATGATAAATGCATGTTTTCTCTATCTCTCTCCGGATGTAGAAAAGTATGAGTGCTTAATCTATTATCCTCAAAATAAAATTTTTAAAACATAAGATAAAAAATAAACACACACACACGCACAAACATATCTATCTATCTATCTATATATCTGTAAATAGCAATAGAGGATTTGAAAACATTTTCCATCACAAAACCAAAGATATATATATATATATATATATATATATATATATATATATATGTATGTATGTATGTATGTATATGTGTGTGTGTGTGTGTGTGTGTGTGTGTGTGTGTGTGTGTGTGTGTGTGTGTGTGTGTGTGTGTGTGTGTCTACCAACAAGAACAATCAGCTACAACAGCAGCAGTGATAAGTAGGCCTACTGTTAAAAAAAAAACCCAAAAAAAACCCCAAAGGTTAGCAGAGCGTGGTTTCGATCCACGGACCTCTGGGTTATGGGCCCAGCACGCTTCCACTGCGCCACTCTGCTGTCTGTACATGTTGCCCCACAGTTATTATTCTAATGCATCAGCTGAATAATTTTTCTGATGCAAGTGTCTTTCAGTGAAGGGAGCTAAGATTTCATTCTTACTTTTGACAAGAGTTTTTCCCCCTGACACACATTTCCCATGGCATCAACTGTTGATGTAATATAAATGAGAAAATAAAATTCTGAAAAAATGAATTACCATTTTGAAGGTTTACTAACACATTTGTAACAGAGCACCAGAGGATTTGAAAACATTTTCCATCACAAAACCAAGGAGTTTTAAGTCTGAGGATAAAACTTGTGGCCGGGCTTATGCTCTCAGTCCCTGGGAATCTCGGCTGGGACATAAATATAACAACTACGGGGTCAACAATATTATCAAAAGCAGAGTGGCGCAGTGGAAGCGTGCTGGGCCCATAACCCAGAGGTCCGTGGATCGAAACCACGCTCTGCTAATTTTTTTCCTCATTGATTATCATTTTGTTGTTCTTGCTGTTGTTGTTTCGTACATTCTTAGAGCACATTTCTTGCTACGCTCTGGGACTTTTGCTGCTTTGTTTGTATGTTTGTTGTTGTTGTCAATGTTTGTGGTTTATTTTGTTATGTTCATTTTTACTGACCTACTCTAAAACAAAGTCAAATGTTTCTCTAGTTTTCAATCTTACATTCAAAACTAGTGTTTACATGCATAGTATCTATGTGATAAATGCATGTTTTCTCTGTCTCTCTCTCTCTGGATGTAGAAAAGTAAGGAGTGTTTTATCCATCATTCTCAAAATAAAAGAATGAAAATTAAAAATATAAAAATAAACACATACACACACACACACATATATATATATATATATATATATATATATATAATGTGGGCGTGTGCGTGTGTGTGTGTACACAAACACCAACAAGAACAATTAGCAACAACAGCAGCAGTGATAAGTACTGTTTAAAAAACAAAACAAAAAAACCCACAACTTAGCAGAGCGTGGTTTCGATCCATGGACCTCTGGGTTATGGGCCCAGCACGCTTCCACTGCGCCACTCTGCTGTCTGTACATATTGCTCCACAGTCATTATTCTAATCCCGTCAGCTGAATAATTTTTCTGATGCGATTGTATTTCATTGAAGGGAGCTCAGTTTTCATACCTACCTGTGACAAGAGTTATTCCCCCTGACACACATTTCACATGTCATCAACTGTTGATGTAATATAAATGAGGAAAAAAAATTCTGAAAAAATGAATTACCATTTCGAAGGTTTACTAACAAAGTTGTAACATAGCACCAGAGGATTTGAAAACATTTTCCATCACAAAACCAAGGAGTTTTAAGTCTGAGGATAAAACTTGTGGCCCTAAATCGGAATCTCGGCTGGGACATAAATATAACAACTGCAGGGACAACGGTTTTGTCAGCAGCAGAGTGGCGCAGTGGAAGCGTGCTGGGCCCATAACCCAGAGGTCCGTGGATCGAAACCACGCTCTGCTAAACTTTTTTCCCCCATTGCTTATCATTTTGTTGTTGTTACTGTTGTTTCGTACATTCTTAGACCACATTTCTTGCTACGTTCAGGGCTTTTTGCTGCTTTGTTTGTAATGTTTATATGTTTGTTGTTGTCAATGTTTGTGGATTACTTTATTTTGTGATGTTCATTTTCACCGACCTACTCTAAAACCAGGTCAAATGTTTTTCTAGTTTTCAATCTTACATTCAAAACTAAAGTGTTTATATGCATAGTATATAAGTGATAAATGCATGTTTTCTCTATCTCTTTCTGGATGTAGAAAAGTATACGAATGCTTAATCTATTATCCTCGAAATAAAAATTAAATAAAAAATACACAAACACACACACATCTATATATATATATATATATATATATATATATATATATATATATACACATACATACATATATATATATATGTATATATATGTATGTATATATATATATATATATATATATATATATATACATATATATATATATATACATACATACATATGCGTGTGTGTGTGTGTGTGTGTGTGTGTGTGTGTGTGTGTGTGTGCGCGCGCGCATACAAACACCAACAAGAACAATCAGCAACAACAGCAGCAGTGTAAGTATTGTTTAAAAACAAACACAAAAAAAAACTTAGCAGAGCGTGGTTTCGATCCACGGACCTCTGGGTTATGGGCCCAGCACGCTTCCACTGCGCCACTCTGCTGTCTGTACATATTGCTCCACAGTCATTATTTTTTACCGTATCAGCTGAATAATTTTTCTGATGCAATTGTCTTTCACTAAAGGGAGCTATGTTTTCATTCCTACCTTTGACAAGAGTTTTTCCCTTGACACACATTTCCCATGTCATCAACTGTTGATATAATATAAATGAGGAAAAAAAAAATTGAAAAAAAATGAATCACCATTTCCACGGTTTACTAACAAAGTTGTAACATAGCACCAGAGGATTTGAAAACATTTTCCATCACAAAACCAAGGAGTTTTAAGTCTGAGGATAAAACTTGTGGCGCGAATTCGGCCTTATGCTGTCAGTCCCTAAATCGGAATCTCGGCTGGGACATACATATAACAACTGCAGGGACAACGGTATTGTCAAGAGCAGAGTGGCGTAGTGGAAGCGTGCTGGGCCCATAACCCAGAGGTCCGTGGATCGAAACCACGCTCTGCTATTTTTTTTTTCCTCATTGATTATCATTTTGTCGTTGTTCTTGCCGTTGATGTATCGTACATTCTTAGAGCACATTTCTTGCTACGCTCTGGGCTTTTTGCTGCTTTGTTTGTTGTTGTTTTTGTCAATGTTTCTGGTTTACTTTATTTTGTGATATTTATCTTCACTGACCTACTCTTAAACAGTCAAATGTTTCTCTAGTTTTCAATCATATTCAAAACGAAAGTGTTTATATGCATAGTATATATGTGATAACTGCATGTTTTCTTTTTCTCTCTCTCTCTGGATGAAGAAAAGTATATGAGTGCTTAATCCATTATCCTCGAAATAAAAATTTAAAACAATAAGATAAAAGTAAACACACACAGATTTAAAACAATAAGATAAAAATAAACACACACACATCTCTATATATATTTATATATAAATATAAAATATATAAATATGTGTGTGTGTGTGTGTGTGTGTGTGTACACAAATACCAACAAGAACAATCAGTAACAACAGCAGCAGTGATAAGTACTGTTTAAAAACAACAACAAAAACTTAGCAGAGCGTGGTTTCGATCCACGGACCTCTGGGTTATGGGCCCAGCACGCTTCCACTGCGCCACTCTGCTGTCTTTACAAATGGTACCACAGTAATTATTTAAATATCAGCCGAATGAATTTTCTGACGCAATAGTCTTTTAGTAAAGGGAGATCATATGCTTTCATTCAACCGTGTATTCCGAGTTTTGTCCCTTGACACACCTTCCACTTGTCATCAACTGACGATGTAACATAAATGAAATGTAATTCCTTCTCAAAAAAAAAAAAAAAAAAAGTTCTGGAAAAAATTAATAAACAATTTTAAGGTTTACATACAAATTTGCAACATAGCACCAGGGGATTTTAAAACAAAATTTCCATCAGAAAAGGGAAGAGTTTAAGCCCGAGGATGAAACTTGCGCAATCAGTGCTATCAGTCTAAAGTTGGTATCTCCGCTGGGATGTAAATACGACAACCACAACGGTATTGTCAAGAGCAGAGTGGCGCAGTGGAAGCGTGCTGGGCCCATAACCCAGAGGTCCGTGGATCGAAACCACGCTCTGCTAAACTTTTTTTGTTTGATTATTCTCTTTATTATTTTGTTGTTGCTGTTGTACAGGTTTGTTACATAATTGGACCAAATTTCTCGAGCACTATCATCTGGGCTTTTTGTTTGTTTAGGGTGGGGTGTGTGTGTGTGTGTGTGTGTGTGTGGGGGGGGGGGGGGTGTTGTTTGTGGTACACTTTATTTTGTGATGTTCAATTTTTACTAACCTACTCTAAAAAAAAACGGAGCTAAATGTTTCTCTAGTTTTAAATTTTATATTCAAAATTGAACTGTTTATATGCATAGTGCATGTGGTAAATGCATAATCAGATTGCGCTATTTCTCTCAGGGGACGGGATAGCCTAGTGATCAGAACACAGAACATTGTGCACGCAATTTGACCACCTGGGTTAGATTCCCGTTCGAAGGGATTTCCCCCCTGGAGTTAACATCAGTGCTGACTCCACTCTCCCCAAAAGTCCTTCGGATGAGATTATAAACCGAGGCCCAGTGTGCGAACGCACGCAGAACATCTTGCACACGTTAAATCCTGTTCCACTTTTCATAAGAGTAATCCATTGTGTGCCGGTAGGAACAGATCATAAGATTGACAAAACATCATACACACGGGGACTGGATGTTAAAAAGCACACGAGTGCTTATTTCATTATCCTCGATATAAAAGAATAAATAAATAATAAATATAAAATCGATCTCTCTCTCTCTCTCTCTCTCTTCTTTGTGTCTGTCTGGATGCAAGAAAGCACACGAGTGCTTATTCCTTTATCCTCGAAATAAAAGAATAAAATAAAATTAATATACACACACACACCGACACGCACATACAGACCACCGCCACCCCCAACAACCAGCAACAATTTAGTAATAAGTACTGATAACAAACAAACAAAAATAATCTTAGCAGAGCGTGGTTTCGATCCACGGACCTCTGGGTTATGGGCCCAGCACGCTTCCACTGCGCCACTCTGCTGTCAATACATGTTGCCCCACAATAATTATTTCAATTGTACACCTGAATAATTTTCTGACGCAAGACTTTTAAAGAAGGGAGCTAATTTCATCTCTACCTTGCACTCGAGTTTTGCCCCTTGACACATCTTCCACTGGTCATTAACTGTTGATGCAATATAAATGAAAGACAAGTTCTGCACAAAAAATAATTCTGGCAGAAATAATCAACATTTTGAAGGTTTATTAGCAAATTTGTTGCATAGCACTGGAGGTTTTGAAAACAAAATGTCCATAATAAGCGGAGGAGATTAAACATGAGGAAAAAAAAAAACGTGCAGATTTAGTGCCGTCAGTCCCTAAATCGGAAATTTCCCCTGGGACATAAATATAACACCACCACTGATGATGTCAGGAGCAGAGTGGCGCAGTGGAAGCGTGCTGGGCCCATAACCCAGAGGTCCGTGGATCGAAACCACGCTCTGCTAAGCTTTTTTTTCTTCTTCTTCTCCTTACTTATTATTTTGTTGTTGCTGTTTAGGGGTTTGTTACATTCTTAGACCAAATTTCTCAAGCACTAGCTCTGGGTTTTTTTGTTTGTTTTGGATTTTGTTGTTGTTTGTGGTATACTTTATTTTGTGATGTTCAATTTTTACTGACCTACTCTAAAATGAAAGTATATACATAGTATATGTGGTAAATGCATAATCAGATTGTCCTCTCTCTCTCTCTGTCTGTCTTTCTCTCTCTGGATGTAAGAAAAGCACACAATATGGGTCCTGGATAGCCTAGTGGTCAGAACATTGCACTCGCAATTTGACTACTTGGGTTCGATTCCCATTCGAGGGGATTTTTCCCCTGGAGTTAGCATCAGCGCTGACTCCACTCTCCCCAGAAGCCCTTCGGATGAGACTATAAACTGAGGCGCCATGAAGGAATGCACGCAGAACATCTTGCGAACACGTAAAATCCTGTTCCGCTTTTCCTAAGAAAAGGATATTGTGTGCCAGTGGGAACACATGACAAGATATACAAAACTGCATACACACGGGGACTGGATGTAAAAAAAGCACATGTGCTTATTCCATTATTCTCAATATAAATCTGTATATATATCTGTGCGTGTGTTTATTTTTTATTTTATAAAATAAACACACGAATATATATTATATACACACACATATCTGAGTGTTTATAGAATTTTTTTTTCTTTTATTCCGAGGATAATGGAATAAGCCCTTTTTAATTTATTTATTCTTTTATATCGAGAATAATGGAATAAGCACTTATGTGCTTTTTTTTACATTCAGTCCTTTGTGTGTATGCAATTTTGTCCACCCCACCAACAACCAGCAACAACAGCAACAGTTTAGCAATGACAAGTACTGATTTATAAAATAAATAAAAAATCTTAGCAGAGCGTGGTTTCGATCCACGGACCTCTGGGTTATGGGCCCAGCACGCTTCCACTGCGCCACTCTGCTGTCTATACATTTTGCCCCATGGTAAATATTTCAGTCCTACACCTAATAATTTTCTGACGCAATAGTCTTTTAAGGAAGGGAGCTAAGTTTTCATTTCTACCTTGCACCCGAGTTTTGTCCCTTGACACCTTCCTTTTGTCATCAACAGTTGTAATATAAATGAAAATTTGTGTACAAAAAAATAATTCTGGCAAAATTAACATTTTGAACATTTACTAACAAATTTGTAACATAGCCCCAGAGGTTTTGAAAACACAATTTCCATCAGAAAACCGAGCAATTTAAGCCTGAGGACAACTCTATTAGCCAAAACATACATATGAAAAATAATACATTCCATGTGTGTGTGTGTGTGTGTGTGTGTGTGAAAAACAAGCAAAGAAGGCATAAGAAGAAAAAGCCACGTACACACATAAAAATCCAAACATAAAAACCCTTAAACACAAAAAATTAAATAAAAATTATATCTCTATATCTAAAAAGTAAAATATAATTTCAATTCAACATAAAAACCAAACACTCCTATCCAATGATAAGACTAGGATAGCATATGTGGAAGTGGAAGATGTAAAGGGAAAATTTATTTTTTTCAAATTACATCCTCATCAAAATGAACCAGTCAACAAAGTATTTCAAAACACCCACAAAACACTTCAGTAAACAATAATTGTCATCAATGAAACCTATAAGCTCACAATGTGGCCAAGCCTAACAATGAAAAGAAAAATCCCCAAAAGCAAAACAAACAAAAGAGCAAAATTGTATAAAAGAAATATCAAATAGAAGCAATAAACCATGAAAGTTAAACGAACCAGTTTTAAATCAAACTCAATACATTAAAAGATCATATATCTACTAATGAAGATGAAGGAGAAAATTGCAATTATTCAGGACAATGGTACATAAGGTATTACAAATCTATAAGCCAAAACATTCATATGAAAAATAATACATTCCATGTGTGTGTGTGTGTGTGTGTGTGTGTGTGGTGTGTGTGTGTGTGTGTGTGTGTGTGTGAGGGGGAAAAACAAGCAAAGAAGGCATAAAAAGAAAAAACAACAACACACATTAAAAAAAAAATCCATAAAACCCTTAAACACCAAAAAACTATAAACCATATTTCTATATTTAAACAGTAAAATAGAATTTCAATTCAACATAAGAACCAAACACTTCTATACAATAAGTCTAGTATAGCATATGTGAGATTGGAAGGTGGAAAGGAAAGGGGGAGAGAGAGAGAGAGAGAGAGAGAGAGAGAGAGAGAGAGAGAGAGAGAGAGAGAGAGAGGAGAATCTTCAAATTACATCATAAAAATCCCAGTCAATAAAGTATTTGAAAACATCCATAAAAAAAATTCCTTAAACAATAATTATATATTATAGGCTCGTAATGTGTTCAAAAGCCTAACAATGAGAAAGAAAAATACAACCAAGAAGTAAACAAACAAAAACAAAACAAAAAAAACAAAACTGCGTATATAAAAAATACCAAATAGCCACAAAACAACAGTTAAAGTTATACAAACCAGTTTTAAATAGGGTTCAATGCATTAAAAATATCATATATACTATTAAAGAAGACTGCAATCATTTAGGATGATGGTACACAAGGCATCACAATCTATAAAACAAAACATTTATATCATGGAAATCAATACATTCCAAGGGAATAATAAATGAAAGAGGTAGTGATAAACGGGTAAAAGGACACGGAGAGTGTAGGAAATTGATAGAGAGAAGGAGGGAGCCATTAATAAGAGAAATACCCAAACAAATAGACAAAGAAAAAATGGAACTACAAGCAGGCAAAATACGTCAAGATACAGTATATATGGAAACATCTATATAAAAGACTGTCTAGTAATTAGACATACTAATGCATTTTCAAATACATGATGGAAAATCAAGATAATATTTTCAAATAATAATACACATCCTAACACAGCAACTAAGTTTTACTATAAAAAGAAATGTTCAGTTGATTGCCAATAACATGGATTTTAAATAACATACAAGAGCTCAGTTCATAAACATACTATTTAAAACATGAAGTAGGGGTTCTGTTATGTAAGCATATTAATAAGTATTTTTTAGGTGGGTACAAATGGATTTCTTGAAAGTTTCTCTACTCTGGGATGTTTTTACGCATGCTGGAAGCATGTTCCAGAATAAGCTACACGAGTATGCAAGGCTCGATTTAAAGAGGTCAATTCTAGGTTTTGGTAGTTGAATTTTGATGGAGTATTGGGAAGACATATGGAATTTAGATTAGAGGGTTTGTGGAGCAAGTCCCGTTATAATTTTATGCATAAATATTACTTTATTTATGGTGAGCATATCTTTTAATGGAAGAACCTCAAGTTTTTCATAGTCTGTCTCAGTTAAAGTAGATGATTTTAGGATAACTGCTTTGAGCGCTCATTTGTACATGCTGTTAAGAGGTTTTAGGATACTGGCACTGGCTGTATCAAAAAGTTTAGAATAATTAATTGAAGATAAAATGTAAGCATGTAAGAATACTTTTCTGGCATGTATGTTGATGAAGTGTTTGATTTTGCATAATTGGTACACTTGTTTGGAAACTGTTTTGCATAATTTATTTATGTGCATCATCCAAGAAAGGTTGTTGTCAATCATTACACCAAGAAGTTTATGGTTAACTTCAATAGTTTCATTGTTGATTGATATAGATAAGTCTAGTTGTCATGTTTTGTCTTGTAATAAGCATGTTAAGTGACATATAGTTGTAATCGCACCATTTGCTCAAAGCATTGATGCTATTTTGTAATGAGGTAATTTTGTTTAGGCTGGTGTGATTAGTATGAATTGTAGTGTTATCACAAAAAGTTCACATGATTCTTTGATGTAGAGTGGAAGGTCATTAACATATACAGAAAATAAAAGTGGGCCTTCAAACAGACCCTTGTGGTATTCCATTTTTTTTAAAGGTAGTGTATATGATTTTGTGGTGTTGATCAAAATATATTGTCTGTTATGCAGGAATGATCTAATCAGCATCATACTGTTATCAGATATTCCAGAGAGAGAGAGAGAGAGAGAGAGAGAGAGAGAGAGAGAGAGAGAGAGAGAGAGAGAGAGAGAGAGAGAGAGAGAGAGACAGACAGACAGAGAGAGAGAGAGAGAGAGAGAGAGAGAGAGAGAGAGGAGAGAGAGAGAGAGAGAGAGAGTAGAGAGAGAGAGAGAGAGAGAGAGAGAGAGAGACAGACAGACAGAGACAGACAGACAGAGACAGACAGAGAGGTACAGATATAAGGTGAGATCTTGTACACACTCTATACATATATTTTTTGACATTCATGAAACTACATTTGTAAACACAATCATTCATGAATAGAATTCTTGAACAAAGACCTTGGACATAGTTTTTATATTTTTGGTGTTGCTTTTCATCAAGCTTCGGCAATATGTTTTTTAAAACCATTCTAATGTTTGCTTTTATTTCAGCTGCAAGCTGGACCCAACCTACTCCAGCATCTCTCTGGCTGAAGGGGGAGGTAGGCTTTTCCCGATGCTCTGACCAGCAGTGACAATGACCCACTAACTGACTTTCCTTTGCTTTTGAATTCCCATACCATAATTTGAAAATACCTCAAACAAGACCAATAATTATTGATTCCAGATGCTCTTACAGAAAATTCCAGCCATGTTATCTTCACAGCCAGAAAACACAAACACTCTAAAAAAAAATTACAGCCATATTTTTATAGCCAAAAAGCACTAACACTTACAAAAAAAAAAAATCAGTCATGTAATCTGTACAGCCAGAAAGCACAAACTATAAAAAATTTCCTGCAATGCTATCTTTACAGCCAGAAAGCACAAACACTTAAAAAAAAAAAAAAAAAAACACGTCATGTCATCTGTACAGCCAGAAAGCACAAACTAAAAAGTTCCATCCATGTTATCTTTATAGCCAGAAAGCACTAACACCCTAAAAAGACGATTTTTCCTCTGGAGTTAACAGTGCTGACTCCACTCCCGCAAATGTCTTTCAGAAGAGACTAAGCGAGGTCCCATGTGCGAATGCAAACAGAACATCCTGCGCACTTGTTAAAACCCATTCCACTTTTCAGAAGAGTAGGCTATTGTGTGCCGATGGGAACAGATAACAAAACTGCACACATGCGGGGACTGGATGTAAAAAAGCACACAAGTGCTTATTCCATTATCCTCAAAATAAAAATAAATTCCAGCCATGCTATCTGTACAGCCAGAAAGCACAGACATCCTAGAAATGTATGTGCAAAACATCAGCTTGTAAGTTTTGAAGAAGTTGTGCAAAGCTTTCATTTCATTTCAGGTCATTTATAGCAGCCACGAAAAGCTTGCACTTTTCTCGGGAAAAGTCAGTTGGGTGGTCATGTGCCAGTGGTGTGTGCTCACCACTTTATAAAACAATGCCTAACTATATCACATATGTACAGAAAAAAAAGAAGATTTAATACTGACACAGGAAATTTCTGTTGATCCTCTAAAGGAACATGCAACATTTTTTTCCAGATCATCACCTGTGACAGTTATCAAATTGGGATATATAAGTACATTTCCAGATGGGACTATAGAACAAATTTACTAGGTTCTAGGCAATAAATCTGTTTAAAATGAAGTGTACAAACAGAGCAAGGAAACCACTTTGATACTCCCCCCCAAAAAAAAAAACAACCAATAATTTTTTTTTTTTTTAAATCTGTTATGTAACTGGCAAATGGGTTTCCATTTCACCATTGCATAAGTGTAAATTATCTGAAAAGCAATACATTTAAAAAAAAGTCACCTAGTTAAGCTAAGAATGTAAGATGACCCAGGAATTCTATGAAATGGGGGTGTAGGCGCTAAATGGAGGGCTTTAACTTCAACTTGAAACTTTTAAAGTCTACCATGCAAAACAATTTTCATTGATTTCACATAAAGAGGATAGGTCAAAGACATTATTTAAGCCATGTCCTTCAGGCTGTTATAATCAAGAATTGATACAAGCAATAAGGTACACACATACACTATCCTTTGTTTTTTTTGGGGAAAATTGTGGGCTTTCTTATTTTATTCTTTTATATCAAGGATAATGGGATAAGCACTCATGTCCCCATGAGTATGCAGTTGTGTAAATACTGTCATCTGTTCTAACCAGCACACGATGGCCTACTCTTACAAAAAGCGGAACAGGATTTAACATGTGTGTGTTCCCTGAAACAGTAACATGCATGTTAGCCTTTTTTCTTTTCTTTTTTTGGCAAGTAAACCAATTACACAACTACCAGATAAAGCTGAACAACAAAATTTACAAAACTGCATACACACAGGCACTGGATTGGAAAAAAAAACACATTAATGCTTATTCCATTATCCTTGAAAGAAAAGAATAAATATATAAACTTTAAAAAATCCAGCAATGTTATTTTTACAGCCAGAAAGCACAAACACCCTTGAAATATGTGCAAAACATCAGCTTGTAAGTTTTACAGAAGTTGTGCAAAGCTTTCATTTCATTTCAGGTCATTTATACCAGCCAAGAAAAGCTCGAGTCAGTTGGGTAGTCAAGTGCCAGTGGTGTGTGCTCACCACTTTATAAAACAATGCTTAAATATATATGTACAGAAAAAAAGATTTAATACTGATACAGGAAATTTTTGTTGATCCTCTAAAGGAACATGCAACATTTTTTTCCAGGTCATCACCCATGACAGTTACCAAATTGGGATATAAAAGTACATTTCCAGATGGGATTATAGAACAAATTTAACTTGGTTCTAGGCAATAAATTTTTTTAAATGAAGTGTACAAACAGAGCAAGGAAACCACTGATACTCAAAAGTAATTTTTTTTTTAAAAAACAATTTAAAAAAAAAAAATGTTATGTAACTGGCAAATGGGTTTCCATTTCACCATTGCATAAGTGTAAATTATCTGAAAAGGAACTTCAAAAGCAATACATTAAAAAAAAAATTCACCTAGTTCAGCTAACATGACCCTGGAATTCTAAGAAATGGGGGTGTAGACGCTAAGTGGAGGGCATTAACTTCAACTTAAAACTTTAAAGTCTACCATGGAAAACAATTTTCATTGACTTCACATAAAGAGGTTAAGTCAAAGACATGATTTAAGCCATGTCCTTCAGGCTGTTATAATCAAGAATTGATACAAGCAATAAGGTACATACACTATCCTTCGTTTTTTTTCAGGAAAATGTGGGCTTTCCTTATTTTATTTATTTTATTCTTTTATATCGAGGATAATGGGATAAGCACTCATGTGCTTTTTTTCATCCAGTCCGCATGTGTATGCAGTTGTGGAAATATCTGTTCCCACCGGCATCATGATGGCCTACTCTAACAAAAAGCGGAACAGGATTTAATGTGTGCTGGTTTCTTGAAAGTTACATGGACATGAACCTTTTTTTTTTTTTTTGGCAAGTAAACCAATTACAAAACTGCCAGATAAAGCTGAATGACAAAATTTACAAAATTGCATACACACAGGCACTGTATGTAAAAAAAAAATCACAATGCTTATTCCATTATCCTTGAAAGAAAAAAATAAATAAATTTCTAAAAATCAAATCATGTTACTTTTACAGCCAGAAAGCATAAACACCCTAGACATACATGTGCAAAACATTAACTTGCAAGTTTTAAAGAAGTTGTGCAAAGCTTTCATTTCAGGTTCATTTATAGCAATGAAGAAAAGCTTGCACTTTTCTCGGGAAAAGTCAGTTGGGTAGTCAAGTGCCAATGGTGTGTGCTCCCCAGTTTATAAAACAATGCCTAAATATATCACATATGTACAGGAAAAAAAGATTTAATACTGATACAGGACATTTTTGTTGATCCTCTAAAGAACATGCAATATTTTTTCCACATCATCACCTATGAGTTATCAAATTGGGATATAAAAGTACATTTCCTGATGGGATTATAGAACAAATTTAACTAGGTTCTAGGCAATAAATTTTTTAAAAATGAAGTGTACAAACAGAGCAAGGAAACCACTGTGATACTCGCAACTAAAAAAAACAAAAAAATAATTTTAAAAAATCTGTTATGCGACTAGCAAATGGGTTTCCATTTCACCATTGCACAAGTGTAAATTATCTGAAAAGCAACTTCAAAAGTAATACATTAAAAAAAAAAATAATCACCTGGTTAAGCTAACATGACCCTGGAATTCTAAGAAATGGGGGTATAGGCACTAAGTGGAGGGCATTAACTTCAACTTTAAACTTTTTAAGTCTACCATGCAAAACAATTTACATTGATTTCACATAAAGATAGGTCGAAGACATGATGTAAGCCGTGTCCTTCAGGCCGTTATAATCAAGAATTGATACAAGCAATAAGGTACACACATACACTATCCTTTGTTTTTTTTCGGGAAAATGTGGGCTTTCTTTATTTTTTCTTTCTTTATTCATTTTATTTTATTCTTTTATATCGAGGATAATGGGATAAGCACTCATGTCCCCGTGTGTATGCAGTCGTGTAAATATTGTCATCTGTTCCCACCGGAACACGATGGCCTACTCTTACGAAAAGCGAACAGGATTTAACGTGTGCACATTCCTTGAAACAGTTACATGGACATAACCTTTTTTTTTTTTTTTGCAAGTAAACCAATTACACAACTGCCAGATAAAGTTGAATGACAAAATTTACAAAACTGCATACACACAGGCAACAGATGTAAAAAAATCGCATTAATGCTTATTCCATTATTCTCGAAAGAAAAGAATAACTAAATATTTAAATTATAAAAAATTCCAGCCATGTTATTTTTACAGCCAGAAAGCACAAATAGCCTAGAAATATATGTGCAAAACATCTCCAGATGGGATCATAGAACAAGTTTTAAAGAAGTTGTGCAAAGCTTTCATTTCATTTCAGGTCATTTATAGCAGCCACGAAAAGCTTGCACTTTTCTCAGGAAAAGTCAGTTGGGTAGTCAAGTGCCAGTGGTGTGTGCTCACTTAATAAAACAATGACTATATATATCATATATGTACAGAAAAAATAGATTTAATGGTGATACAGGAAATTTTTGTTGAACCTCTAAAGAAACATGCAACATTTTTTCCAGATCATCACTTATGACAGTTATCAAATTGGGTTATAAAAGTTCATTTCCAGATGGGATCATAGAACAAATTTAACTAGGTTCTAGGCAATAATTTTTTTAAAAACAAAGTGTACAAACAGAGCAAGGAAACCACTGTGATACTCGCAAATAATTTTTTTTTTTTTTTTAACAATTTTTAAAAAAGTGTTATGTAACTGGGAAATGGGTTTCTATTTCACCATTGCACGAGTGTAAATTATCTGAAAAGCAAAAGCAATACATTAAAAAAAAAATTCACCTAGTTAAGCTAACATGACCCTGGAATTCTAAGAAATGGGGGTGTAGGCACTAAGTGGAGGGCATTAATTCAACTTGGAACTTTTAAAGTCTACCATGCAAAACAATTTTCATTGATTTCACATAAAGAGGATAGGTCAAAGACATGATTTAAGCCATGTCCTTCAGGCTGTTATAATCAAGAATTGATACAGGCAATAAGGTACATACACTATCCTTTGGTGTTTTTTTTTGGAAAATGTGGGCTGTCATTTTATTTATTTAATTTTATTCTTTCATATTGAGGATAATGGGATAAGCACTCGTGTGCTTTTTTTTATTTTTTATCTAGTCCCCGTGTGCATGCAGTTGTGTAAATATCTGTTCCCACCTGCACACGATGGCCTACTCTTACGAAAAGCGGAACAGGATTTAACGTGTGCACGTTCCTTTAAACAGTTACATGCACGTAATTTTTTTTTTTTTTTTTTTTTTTTTTGCAAGCTAACCAATAACAAAACTGCCAGATAAAGCTAAATGACAAAATTTACCAAACTGCATACACACAGGCACTGGATGTTTAAAATTCGCATTAATGCTTATTCCACTATCCTTGAAAGAAATGAAGAAATATATGAATTATAAAAATCCAGCAATGTTATTTTTACAGCCAGAAAGCACAAACACCCTAGAAATATATGTGCAAATCATTAACTTGTAAGTTTTAAAAAGTTGTGCAAAGCTTTCTTTATTTCAGGTCATTTATAGCAACCAAGAAAAGCTTGCACTTTTCTCAGGAAAAGCCAGTTAGGTAGTCAAGTGCCAATGGTGTGTGCTCACCACTTTATAAAACAATGCTTAAATATATCACATATGTACAGAAGAAAAAAAAAATACTGATACAGGAAATTTTTAGTTAATCCTCTAAAGAAACATGCAACATTTTTTTCCAGTTCATCACCCATGACAGTTACCAAATTGGGATATAAAAGTACATTTCCAGATAGGATTACAGAACAAATTTAACTTGGTTCTAGGCAATAAATTTTTTTAAATGAAGTGTACAAACAGAGCAAGGAAACCACTGATACTCAAAAGTAATTTTTTTTTAAAAAACCAATAATTAAAAAAAATATGTAACTAGCAAATGGGTTTCCATTTCACCATTGCACAAGTGTAAATTATCTGAAAAGCAACTTCAAAAGCAAGACATTTTTTTAAAAATCACCTACTTAAGCTAACATGACCCTGGAATTCTAAAAAGTGGCGGTGTAGATACTAAGCGGAGGGCATTAACTTTGTAACTTTAAACTTTTAAAGTCTACCATGCAAAACAATCTTCACTGATTTCACATAAAGAGGATAGGTCAAAGACATGATGTAAGCCATGTCCTTCAGGTTGTTATAATCAAGAATTGATACAAGCAATAAGCTACACACATACACTATCCTTTGGTTTTTTGGGGAAAATGTGGGCTTTCCTTGAAACAGTTACATGGACGTAAACCTTTTTTTTTTTTTTTGCAAGTAAACCAATTACAAAACTGCCAGATAACGCTGAATGACAAAATTTACAAAACTGCATACACACAGGCACTGGATGTAAAAAATCACAATGCTTATTCCATTATCCTCAAAAGAAAAAATATATATATTTTTTTAATCTAGCCATGTTATTTTTACAGCCAGAAAGCACAAAGACCCTAGAAATATATGTGAAAAACTTCAGCTTGTAAGTTTTACAGAAGTTGTGCAAAGCTTTCATTTCATTTCAGGTCATTAATAGCATCCATGAAAAGCTTGCTCTTTTCTCAGGAAAAGTCAGTTAGGTAGTCAAGTGCCAGTGGTGTGTGCTCACCACTTTATAAAACAAGGCCTAAATATATCACGTATGTACAGAAAAAAAAAAATACTGATACAGGAAATTTTGATCCTCTACAGGAACATGCAACATTTTTTTCCAGGTCATCACCTATGACAGTTATCAAATTGGGTTATAAAGGTACATTTCCAGATGGGATCATATAACAAATTTAACTTGGTTCTAGGCAATAATTTCTTTTTAAATGAAGTGTACAAACAGAGCAAGGAAACCACTGTGATACTCGCAAATTAAAAAAAACAACACCAAACCAATTAAAAAAAAAAATCTGTTACGTAACTGGCAACTGGGTTTCCATTTCACCATTGCATTAGTGTAAATTATCTGAAAAGCAACTTCAAAAGCAATAATTAAAAAAAAAAATTCACCTAGTTAAGCTAACATGACCACATAATTAAAATTAATTCAATTTTAAACTTTTAAAGTCTACCATGCATAACAATTTTCATTGATTTCACGTAGAGGATAGGTCAAGGACATGATTTAAGCCATGTCCTTCAGGTTGTTATAATCAAGAATTGATATAAACAATAAAGTACACACATACACTATCCTTTGGGTTTTTTTTTGAAAATGTGGGCTTTCCTTATTTTATTTATCTTATTTTATTCTTTTATATCACGGATGATGGGATAAGCACTCATGTGCTTTTTTTTCATCCAATCCCCGTGTGTATGTAGTTGTGTAAATATCTGTTCCCACCTGCATCACAATGGCCTACTCTTACGAAAAGCGGAACAGGATTTAATGTGTGTGCGTTCCTTTAAACAGTTACATGCACGTAAACTTTTTCTTTTCTTTTCTTTTTTTTGCAAGTAAACCAATTACACAACTGCCAGATAAAGCTGAATGACAATTTACAAAATTGCATACACGCAGGCACTGGATGTAAAAAATCACATCAATGCTTATTCCATTATTCTCAAAAGAAAAGAATAAATATCTTATCTTTAAAATCCAGCCATGATATTTTTACAGCCAGAAAGCACAAACACCCTAGAAATATATGTGCAAAACATTAACTTGCAAGTTTTAAAGAAGTTGTGCAAAGCTTTCATTTCAGGTTTTATAGCAACCAAGAAAAGCTTGCACTTTTCTCGGGAAAAGTCAGTTGGGTAGTCATGTGCCAGTGGTGTGTGCTCCACCACTTTATAAAACAATGCCTAAATATATTACATATGTACAGGAAAAAATAGATTTAATACTGATACAGGAAATTTTTGTTGATCCTCTAAAGGAACATGCGACATTTTTTTTCCAGATCACCTATGACAGTTACCAAATTGGGTTATAGAAGTACATTTCCTGATGGGATTATAGAACAAATTTAGGTTCTAGGCAATTTTTTTTTTAATGTAGTGTACAGAGCAAGGACAAAAAAAAAAACCAATAAAAAAAATCTCTTATGTAACTGGCAAATGGGTTTTTCATTTCACCATTTTTGCATGAGTGTAAATTATCTGAAAAGCAACTTCAAAAGCAATAGCAACGGAGAAAAGCTTGCACTATTCTCAGGAAAAGTAAGTTGGGTAGTCAAGTGCCAGTGGTGTGTGCTCACCACTTTATAAAATAATGCCTGAATATATCTGAGACGTTACAGAAAAAATGCATGCAATACTGACACAGGAAAAATTTTTTTTATCCTCTAAAGGAACATGCATCATTTTCTCCACTCATTCAGATGAGCAATCTGATTTGATCATCACATACAACAGTTATAACACTGGGTTATAAAAGTACATTTCCAGCTGGGATTACAGAATTGTAGGTTCTAGGCATTCATTTTTTTTAAAGGATGAAGAGTAAAAACAGAGCAAAGAAACCGCTAGTGATACTTGCCATCCAAAATAAATAATAACTAAATTTTAAAAAAATCCCATAACATGTAACTGGCAAATGGGTTTCCAATTCACCCTTTGAAAGCAATACATTTAAAATAATTCACATGATTAAACTAACATTGACCCTGGAATTTATAAGAAATGGTGGTGGGGGTCGAGGTGCTAAGTGGAGGGCATTAACTTTGTAAATTTAACCTTTTGAAGTCTACCATGCAAAACAATTTTCAATGACATCACATAAAGAGGACAGGTCAAAGATATGATTTAAGCCATGTCCTTCAGGTTCTTATATTCAAGAATTGATGCAGACTTACTGCACACATACACTATCCGTTTTTAAAGGTGAAAAATGTGGGCATTCCTTGAAATGGTTACATACACGTAAACCAATTACACAACTACCCGCTAAAGGAGAGACCTTTCAAGCCTTCAAAACAGATATTGAAACATGCCCCCCAAAAATCCATCACCGAATATGTAAATTCAAAAGTATCAAGCAACTGATTCCAGAGAGGGCAGTGTTACATTTTAAAGAAAATCATAAAAAGAAAAAAGGGTATCAACAATAAACTGCTCCACTCTGCATTCAATACTTCAAACCGAGTACATCAAAAAAGCAAGAATAAAAGTAACATTGCTTTTTGGTAACTAAGTCCTAGAAAACCATGCCAAATGTTTCAAAACAAAAAATAAGCAACCAGAAAAGTTTATATTTTTCTTCTACTTGAGGACCCATTTAAGTAAAAAAACAAAAACAAAAAAAACACAAAAGCAAAAAACCTCCCCCCCCCAAAAAAAAATTAAACCATAAACACAGCCAAGTGTTTTGTACAACTGCTTGTAAACATAGTTACAGCCAACCACTAAAAAAATTCACACACATTCTAAACCATTCTGTTTTTTCTAAACTCGGGTTTCAAGAGAGCACAAAAGCAAAAGCAGAAAGAAAGGCTGAACAAAACGACCACCTGGTACCACACTGTGTTTTTGCAGCGATTTGCTGGAATACATTAAATCACATTTGCTATATTTAATTTCAGAATACTCGCATTTGAAAGTTCCATGTATGCAGAAAAGAGGCACATAACAGAGTGAAACGGTTTGACAAATTGCAAGAAAGCAGACAATTTATGCAGCTATCTGCAATGATAGAAGTTTAATCTTTTCACTTCTTACCAACACAAGATTTGAGAAAAGTTAATTTTTACTTCTTACCATTAAGATTTTCTGATAAAATCTTTCACTTCATACCAACACATAGTTTTCTGATAGAAGTTACATCCCTTTTTACCAACACAAGATTTTTATAAAAGTTGAATCCTTCACTTTTTACCAACACAATATTTTCTAACTGAAGTTAAGTTTTTATTTTCACTTCTTACCGACACAAGATTTTCTGATAGAAGTTAAATCTTTCACTTCTCAACACAAGATTTTCTGACAGAAGTTAAAACCTTTCACTTCATATCAACACAGGATTTTCTGATAGAAGTTAAATCTTTCACTTCTTACCAACACAAGATTTTCTTACTGAAATTGAATCACTTCTTATCAACACAAGATTTTCTTACAAAATTGAATCTTTCACTTCTTATCAACACAAGATTTTTTGATAGAAGATTAATCTTTCACTTCTTAAGATATTTGGGTAGGATTTCTTTTCTTCTATCTTTTTCATTATTCTTCAGGCTTCTTTTTGTTTATTTTCTAAATTCCATTGTAGGGCCTCCAACCTCCATTTTCCCCACTTTCCCATCTAAAAAAAAAAAACAAAAACAAAAAAAAACGGGGGGGGGGTGTGCTATGACCTAGGTAATAGTCATGTCCCCGACTTACGCCATAGTGAACAAACAGAAGGAAAAGTCAGCAGGACACACACCAATACAGATGCCTGCTATCTTATACACATGGAATGAAAGGCAAAAAAAAAAGTTTTCTTATGCTAGATGTCAAATAACAAAAGGGAAAAAAATGATTTTCTAATGCAAGGTCATTAACCAAAAAATGTACACAAGTTTTTTTCTCTCCAAATTCAAATACTGCTTTCTTTAAAAAAGATAACATTCCATTTATTTCCTGAGGTCAATGTTGGCTACAGGTGAAAAAAAATCCAACTTTTTCTTTAAACCCAAAACACTTAACTATTCATGTTTCAGTAAAAAAAAAAAAAAAAAAAAAAAAAAAAAAAAAAAAAAAAGGGGGGGAAAAAAAAGAAAAAGAAAAACCCCAAACAAACAAAAAAACAAACCCAAAAGCAAAAAACACTCACAAAGAGGGGTAACTAACATTTTGAGCTAGTTGCAAAATATAGCCTACTCTGGTGATGACAAATACCTGTGGTATACCATTCCATAGATTAGGCTGCAGAACAAGTCCATCATCCCTACACGCGGTGAGAACAGATGACAAATTTACAAAACTGAATAACACTGGGGGAAAAAAAACCAGTACAGCTTATCCATTATCCTTGAAATAAAATTAATAAATGAACACACACACACATGGAAAAGTAGGTCATTGTGTGCCAGTGGGAATGGATGACAGTTTTACAAAACTGCATGCTTAAGGGGGTCGGATGTAAAAAAGCACACGAGTGCTTATTCCATTATCCTCAAAATAAGTTAAACACACACACACATACATTCTACCCCTCCTATTTAATAATGCCCTTCTGTAATGCATCCTCACCATCTCCCAATATCTTCCCCCAATGACTGTTCAATGATACATTCTGAAACCTGCATCCCCTACTTCTGGTTTTTTTTGTGTTTTTTTTAATTCACCATCGCTTTTAAACTGTTAAATCATGCATTCTAAAACCACAACCTCTACATCTCTTTTAAATTGTTCTACCATGCATTCTAAAACCACAACCTCTAAATCCCTTTTAAATTGTTCTACCATGCATTCTAAAACCACAACCTCTACATCCCTTTTAAATTGTTCTACCATGCATTCTAAAACCACAACCTCTACATCCCTTTTAAATTGTTCTACCATGCATTCTAAAACCACAACCTCTACATCCCTTTTAAATTGTTCTACCATGCATTCTAAAACCACAACCTCTACATCCCTTTTAAATTGTTCTACCATGCATTCTAAAACCACAACCTCTACATCCCTTTTAAACTGTTCTACCATGCATTCTAAAACCACAACCTCTACATCCCTTTTAAATTGTTCTACCATGCATTCTAAAACCACAACCTCTACAATCATCTTTAAACATACTTTTTCTAAGATGCTCCCTACCCCCATACTTCCCTGAACCTTATCAGAAAAAACTTCCTGCCTACCTGCACACCCCTTATCCCCATACATTACAAACTGAATACTCATTATCTAAAAAAAAAAAAAATATATATATATATATATATATATATATATAATATATATATATATATATATATATATATACTTTATTATCTAAAAAAAAAGAATATTTTATCATCTAAAAAATAATACTTTTATATCTAAAAAAAAAATCCATACTTTATCTTTAAAAAAAAAAAAAAACCCACAAAAACA
Source organism: Stramonita haemastoma (assembly GCA_030674155.1). NCBI lineage: Eukaryota > Metazoa > Mollusca > Gastropoda > Neogastropoda > Muricidae > Stramonita > Stramonita haemastoma. The sequence goes on from CM060323.1 coordinate 17,746,033, forward strand.
TAAGAAATTTCATCCCCATTATAAGTCATTACATCACTTTCCTCATCCCTTTATACCAGAACATTCAAACAACCTAAATTCTATCACCCCTCTTCCTACCAATCCTAGCAGTCGTAGTAGACATTTCACCACATTCCTGAAGTCGGAATGCAGTTACCTTAATAGTGGGCTAAAAACAGTCATGTACGCAAACTCTTAACCATTCGTGAACACTGGAGCTCTAGCCCACTAATGAAATAAAAATCATTACACTTGGCATTTAATCATGATCCTTTTCAAATAATTTTGGTTCATTTACTGTTGATGCGGTATGCATGTGATTTTTTTGTTTTCGTTTTTGAGAGCGCGACGCAAGGAGGCCCTGTGCTTAACAATGGAACTCTAACAATGGCATTCAATTCAACACACACAAAAATGTTCAGCCATAGTGTCAGCTTCTACCTGTTGTCCACCTGCCCTTTGTGTCCACATGTGGGGCCAGAGTTAGGGTAAAGGTTAGTGTTAAGGTTAGTGTTAACAGTTAAGAACAGGGTATGGGCAGTCTGCCAGCTGGTCGGTCTGAATGTTAAAATGCATGTGGACATAATTGCACATAGACAAATGGTATGTAGCTTTAGACACTGTGGTGATCCATGTAATTTCATTTAATATTTATAGGCCCACCGACCACGAAAGCCATATACATCTTGCATTAGTATGGAGCCTCAAGTCCGAATCACAAATCCTATGATATGGACTTCGGTGTCCACAAATTTTCAGGGTTTTTTTTTTTAATCAAAAAGATTTCAGGTCTAAAAAAGTTTTGAACAAGTTACCTTCATTTGAAGAAAAAGCCTAAAATAAGCCATTTAAGAAAAAGTTGCTTTCATTAAAAAAGAAAGTCCACAATAAAAAGTTGCTTTTATTTCAAACTCAAAAATAAGAAAAAAGTTGCTCTTATCAAAAAGAGCCCAAAATAAACCAAGCAAGAGAAAAAATCTATCGGCCAGCCCTCTTTCTATCCCCTCTGCTCTAAATGTGCATCTGTACCCCTCCTAGACCCCCCCCCCCCCCCTTCCTTCCTAACTCTTATGTCTCCACACCAGTACTACCCCCTTTACACACACACACACATCTAAAAACAAAACAAAAACAAAACAAAACCACGAACACTTTGCGGAAGATGGAAATCAATTATATATCTTTATACATCATTCCCAAAGTCAGAATGAGACAAAATTATAAAGCTTTAGACATCATTCCCAAAGTAGGAATGCCACCACCTTAATGGTGGGCAAAAACATTTGTCTACACAAAAATCACACCATGGATGAACCTCAGAGCTCAAGCCAAAAAACAGGGCAGGATGGGGGGGTTTCAATTAATTCTGAAACTTTCATTGATGTACTTACACCACAAACCAATTTGGAATGGTATACAACTGGTAAATCATCATACAGAGTTGTTCGCAGTACTGTGAAACATGACCGATTCTGCGAACATAAAAAAGTATTGAGATTTGAACTGATCTCTCAGATCTTGGAATGAAAAAAATTGTTCATTGGTGGTCAGGGCATAGCTTTGTCATTGCAAATAACTGTAGTTTCAGTCATCTCATGACCAGGATATTTTCACACATACAATTTCTTTAGGAGTTTTGGAACACATATTTCTACTCCAGCCAAAATCAACGGCTGCTTTATTGCCTATTTTCCAGTTTCTATTTTTAAGGTCTCTGATACTTTGCTGCCCAATGACTGCATTAAGTTATGGAATAAATTTTCCAAGAAACATGGACTTTTTCTCTTATTGAGAAAAAAAAGAAGCGAATTACATTAAGTGTCCAGGGCAAATTTTCACAAAAGTACTTTCATTTGATCAGTTTCACTTTGGGGTGGGGTGACCTGAAAAAAAATTGTTGCAAGTCCAACAAGGCTACAAAGAGAATTTTTGTGAATCATCATTAATTAAATCAGATTCAATCATTCCTTCGAATCAAATCAGCATCACAAATAATTCCCATTGTCTTTTTAGGCAGGAAAAAACAGGGACAAAAAGCCTTCATGATGAAAGCACAGAAATTCTTTCCAATCATTGATTCAATCAATGCTACGTCAGTACCCAAATATACTATACAAACACAGGGTCATTGAAAAAAAAAAAAAAAAGAAAGAAAAAAGGGCACAACTCGCTCCCCCCCAAAAATTCAGATGCTTAATTTTTGTTTTTAAACCTTACTCCGAGTTATGTCAGGAACTATTTTCTAAAGTAATCATTTGATTAGATTCATTCCAGTAAACAAAAATCTTACACAAAATATTCACAAGCTTTTCTCTGTTCCATGAACATTAAAGAGACATAGATTAAATTTTTTATGATTTTTTAAATAAATTCTTCCACCACCAAGTTTCTGACTGAAGAGACTGGAGAGCCAAATGCTTTTAAGCACTATTACAGGCTTTAGGGTAGATTGTCAGAATAACAGTTTTTTCCACTCATAACTGGCTGAGGGGTGAAGGGTAATATGTCTATCATGCACACAAAATTAACTGAAGGTGTGTGAAACCTTGTTACTGTATGAAAAACTGTCCTTTCTAACATGACCTGCGCTGTTCACAAAAGTTGCCTGTGGAAGCTTGAAGAGTTAACAATTCATTTTCATTCACTCTTAAGTTTGCCACCTTTTCCAGTGGTACTTTGGACACTAACATTTTTTTTCCATAGCACTTTTTCAGTTAGGTAATGATCTGCTACTCTTTTGCCACCTCGATCTCTTCTCCCTTAAGTTCTACACAACTGAAGTCTTGAAACATTGTTCCTATCATAAACATTCACTTTAAATCCATCACTTGAAATTAAAAATGAATCAACCATGTTAACAGATTATTTCTATCACATAATGTTGAATAACCAATTATTTTTCCTTAGGGCAACTAATAGCAGGGTGCATTGACGCTGCCAGCCATTCTGCTTAGTTCATAAAAAAAAATCTGTTTGTAAAATACACAAGGGAAAAAAACCAAAAAAAACCCATTCTCAATCTGCCAGTTTTTTCTGCATTACAATGGGTCTGAACAGCCATCTACACTTTCATTTTATTTTTATATTTTACTACTTTGCGTCATTTACATGCACACTGTAAAGCACATTTTTTTTTCTTTAAAAAAAATCTGTATACATTTTTTTCCGTTTATTCCTTTTTGCTGTTATTTTCTTTGTTGTTAACACCTTTTCCTTTCATTTTACACGGCTCTTCAAAAGCTAACAGTCACCAAATATTTCCCTGGGAGAGGGGAAGCCTTTGTAAAGAATCCTCTTCCTTGTTGTCCTTGATGGTGTCCTTGACTGACCTCCTTCCTCCCGATGTCCTCGAAATGTCAGAACATCTAAAAAGAAAAAAAAAGTGGATTTCAGACTCACTTGAAAAAAAGGCTCCAAGAAAGGACAATTAAGGCAGGAAATAAAAAGTGGAAAGTTAAGGAAAAAGGAAAAGAGTGATAGAAAAGCATAACTTTTCCCTTGTCAAGACTGATCACCGTCTGGAAAATGTTTTTGGAAAAAAAAAAAATGGATATGCACAGCTATCACATTTTACACTTTTTTTTATTTTACATCCTGGTGATTGGCATTGGCAACCAGCACATGTCGTTTACTTGTTTACCTCATCCCTTCCTTTTTTGTTTTACATTTTAAAAACTGGAAAATTTTCTTAACTAGAATCACAGCTGAAAACTGACGCATTTGCAAATCTCAACAATGGTAAACCTCAAGCTCTTGCCAAGGAACAGAAAAAATATTTATAATAAAAAATTGTTATAAACAAGTATATATTTTGGGGAGAAGTTTCAGAATGCAATTTCCGGGATTTATAATACACAGAACAAGTCAAAATTCACTTCATTTCATTTGGTGTAAATTTCAGACCAGCTGTATTCAAGTCAGTTTCTGAAGCTCCTTGTTTAGCAAGAGCATCCACCATCTCATTTCAGTACAGTCCATAATGTGATATGACCCAGCAAAAATCTAATTCTGTACCTTACGACTTGATCGTGCATCAAAAATCTAATTTTCAAAAAATCCATCTACTTTGCTAATTCTTTCCAACAGCCAACAGGACTGACTTTGAATCAACTAAAATGTTATGAAACAACCCCCCCCCCCCCCCAAAACAATTTAAAAAAACACAAGGTGATGATGTTTACTTCTAAGCCATTGAATTCGCATACAATTCTGTTGTAAATATGGAAAAGTTAAAATTGCATATAATTCTGCTGTAAATATGGAAAAGTATTTGCCAACATAGAAAGATTTCTTATGTTTAAAGTCGAATCCAGAACAATAAAAACTTACCCCTGACCCCCCCCACCCCCCCCCCCTTTTTTTTTTTTTACCAACACATATCTGTAAAAACTCATAATTTATCAGAATATTGTTTTTAAAAGATGTCTTCCGATTTAGCATATTTTGGTCTCCTCATTTTCATGTAAATTAATATATAGTGAAGATGTCAAAGTTAATCAATTTATGGTCTAATGGAGAAATCTTGGGAATTATTCGGTCAAGATATTTCTTATTTTAGCACGGATGCAATGCCTTTCTAGAGTTATAGATGGGCTATGTTTTTTGCTTTGATGACACTGTAAGAAAAGTTGCTGTTATTGTGTATGATTAATAATAAACTAAGATGAGATAAAATCAACATAATTTTTGGCAGCAATATCAAAGCACAAATTCAATTAGCATCTATGGTCTCAATGTCGACTTAAAAAAAAAAAAAAAATTTTTATTAATTCCTAGAAAATTTATAAATGGCATCTTAAAAAAGTGTTGGATACAATTGGAATCTTCCATTAGAATAATATAAACAAATAAAACTAGACACACAGACAAATGCTAAGACAGAACAGTCACAAGTGTTACCTGATCCTGCACTGGTAACTGACAAGTGGTACTGGATGGCGAGTCTGTTCTTCAGCACTTGATTCCAGTTCAGGTGTTCCTGTAAGCAGATAAGTCATCAGTGACAGGGAAAATGTTAATAGCTATGTTAGCTAATATTTTGCAATGATTTGATCTTACCACTTTTTAACTGAAATAAGTTCACGGTATTTCTTTAGACTGTCACAAATATTATTTAAAGATGCATTGTTTTGTGCTAAAAAATTCAAGCTTATTTTCTGACCTCTTCAAAAAAAAAAAAAAAAAAAAAAAAAACAACAACAAAAAAATCTTTTGCTCTATCAGCCAATGTATTACAATTTCATACCCGTCTTTAACCATACCACACATCAAAAGCAACCACTTAAATCATGATGGCTAACCCCCCCCCCAAAAAAAAAAAAGCTATGACATTTGGTGGTTCCAGTCCCACAGCCCCTAAAAGCAAGCTAGTCCTAATCACTAACATTTAAAGTTCAGAGGGAAATTCTTGGCCATATTTAAAGTTCAGAGGGAAATTCTTGGCCATACACGACATTTACCTCACTACTTTACTTTGAAAATAATACTTTACAGACTTTTAGCACACTTCAACCATAATTATAGGACCAAATATTGCAGGGATTTAAAAATTGCTTTAAAAGATTCAATTTTGAAACATTACATCATCTTTCTATTTTCAACCAATTATTGGGATTGAGTTATTTCATTACTGATAACTTTGCAAATGTATAAAACACAAAAATTCTTTTTCAACCATTACATTTCACACAGGTTTTTGCGAGCAATAAGGGACACAATGCATTTAAAGATTTTTTTTAAAAATGCTCCTTTTAAAATTATAGCTATTTTCTAATCTGGATTTTGTCCTAAACATGATACATCTTAATTCTATTTCATGCAGGTACATACATGACTTACCATATTTTGGTCACCCCATTTTCATGTAAATTAATATCTTATATAGTGAAGATGTCCAAGTTAGTCAATTTATGTTTTCATGGAGAAATCTTGGGAATTATTCGGTCAAGATATTTCTCATTTTGGCATGGATACAGTGCCATTCTAGAGCTATAGATGGGCTATGTTTTTTTGCTTGATTACATTGTAAGAAAAGTTGCTGTTATTGTGTATAATTAATAAATAAATAAAACTAGACACAGACAAATGCTAAGACAGAACAGTCACAAGTGTTACCTGATCATGTACTGGTAACTGACAAGTGGTACTGGATGGCGTGTCTGTTCTTCAGCACTTGATTCCAGTCCTGTTGTTCCTGTAAGCAGTTAAGAAGTCATCAGTGACAGGGAAAATGTTAATAGTTATTTTAGCTAATATTTTGCAAGGATTTGATCTTACCACTTTTTAACTGAAGTTCAGTCCTTCTTTAAAGACAATGTCAAATATTTTTGAAAGATGCATTATGTTTTGTGCTAAAAAGTTCAAGCTAATTTTCTGACTTAAAAAAAAAAAATCATCTTTTGCTCTATCAGCCAATGTATTACAATTTCATACCCGTCTTTAACCATACCACACATCGAAAGCAACCACTTAAATCATGATGGCTACCCCCCCCCCTCCCCCCCCCCAAAAAAAAAGAAAGCCACGAGACATTTGGTGGTTCCAGTCTCACAGCCCCTAAAAGCAAGCTAGTCCTAATCACTAACATTTAAAGTTCAGAGGGAAATTCTTGGCCATATTTAAAGTTCAGAGGGAAATTCTTGGCCATACATTACAGATACCTCATTACATTACTTTACGGACTTTTACCACAATTCAACCTTACTTTATACGACCAAATATTGCAGGGATTTAAAAACCGCTTGAAAAGATTCTATTTTGAAACATTACATCATCTTTCTATTTTCAACCCATTATTGGGATAGAGTTATTTCATTACTGATAACTTCGCAAATGTATAAAACACAAAAAATCTTTCTCAACCATTACATTTCACACAGGTTTTTGCAAGCAATAAGGGACAGGATGCATTTAAGGATTTAAAAAAAAAAAATGCTCATTAAAATTATAGCTATTTTCTAATCTGGATTTTGTCCTAAACATGATACATCTTAATTCTATTTCATGCAGGTACATACATGACTTACCATATTTTGGTCGCCCCATTTTCATGTAAATTAATATCTTATATAATGAAGATGTCAAAGTTAGTCAATTTATGTTCTCATGGAGAAATCTTGGGAATTATTCGGTCAAGATATTTCTCATTTTGGCATGATCAGTGCCATTCTAAAGCTATACATGGGCTATGTTTTTTTGCTTTGATTACATTGTAAGAAAAGTTACTGTTATCGTGTATAATTAATAATAAACTAAGATGAGATAAAATCTATATAAATTTTGGCATAAATATCAAAGAAAAAATTCAATTAGCATCTATATGGTCTCACTGTCAACTTTTTTTTTTTTTAATTCCTAGACAATTTATAAATGGCATCTTAAAAAAGTGTTGGATACAATTGGAGTCTTCCATTAGATTAGAATAATATAATAAAACTAGACACAGACAAATGCTAAGACAGAACAGTCACAAGTGTTACCTGATCATGTACTGGTAACTAACAAGTGGTACTGGATGGCGTGTCTGTTCTTCAGCACTTGATTCCAGTCCTGTTGTTCCTGTAAGCAGTTAAGAAGTCATCAGTGACAGGGAAAATGTTAATAGTTATGTTAGCTAATATTTTGCAAGGATTTGATCTTACCACTTTTTAACTGAAGTTCACAGTCCTTCTTTAAAGACAATGTCAAATATTTTTGAAAGATGCATTATGTTTTGTGCTAAAAAGTTCAAGCTAATTTTCTAACTTTAAAAAAAAAAATCATCTTTTGCTCTATCAGCCAATGTATTACAATTTCATACCCGTCTTTAACCATACCACATCGAAAGCAACCACTTAAATCATGACGGCTACCCCCCCCCCCCCCCCCCCCCCCCCCCCCAAAAAAAAAAGAAAGCCACGAGACATTTGGTGGTTCCAGTCCCACAGCCCCTAAAAGCAAGCTAGTCCTAATCACTAACATTTAAAGTTCAGAGGGAAATTCTTGGCCATATTTAAAGGTCAGAGGGAAATTCTTGGCCATACATTACAGATACCTCATTACATTACTTTACGAACTTTTACCACAATTCAACCTTACTTTATAACGACCAAATATTGCAGGGATTTAAAAACCGCTTGAAAAGATTCTATTTTGAAACATTACATCATCTTTCTATTTTCAACCCATTATTGGGATAAGAGTTATTTCATTACTGATAACTTCGCAAATGTATAAAACACAAAAAATCTTTCTCAACCATTACATTTCACACAGGTTTTTGCAAGCAATAAGGGACAGGATGCATTTAAGGATTTTTTAAAAAAAAATGCTCATTAAAATTATAGCTATTTTCTAATCTGGATTTTGTCCTAAACATGATACATCTTAATTCTATTTCATGCAGGTACATACATGACTTACCATATTTTGGTCGCCCCATTTTCATGTAAATTAATATCTTATATAGTGAAGATGTCCAAGTTAGTCAATTTATGTTTTCATGGAGAAATCTTGGGAATTGGTCAAGATATTTCTCATTTTGCACAGTGCCATTCTAGAGCTATAGATGGGCTATGTTTTTTTGCTTTGATTACATTGTAAGAAAAGTTGCTGTTATTTTGTATAATTAATAATAAACTAAGATGAGAAAATCTACATAGTTTTTGGCATAAATATCAAAGAACAAATTCAATTAGCATCTATGGTCTCAATGTCAACTTTTTTTTTTTTTAATTCCTAGAAAATTTATAAATGGTATCTTAAAAAAATGTTGGATACAATTAGTCTTCCATTAGATTAGAATAATATAAACAAATAAAACTAGACACACAGACAAATGCTAAGACAGAACAGTCACAAGTGTTACCTGATCATGCACTAGTTAACTGACAAGTGGTACTGAATGGCGTGTCTGTTCTTCAGCACTTGATTCCAGTCCAGTTGTTCCTGAAAGCAGTTAAGGAGTCATCAGTGACAGGGAAAATGTTAATAGCTATGTTAGCTAACATTTTGCAATTATTTGATCTGACTACTTTTTAACTGAAAAATTTCACAGTATTTCTTTAAAGACATTGTCACAAATATTTTTGAAAGATGCATTATGTTTTGTGCTAAAAAATTCAAGCTAATTTTCTGACTTCAAATAAAAAAAAAAAATTTCATCTTTTGCTCTATCAGCCAATGTATTACAATTTCATACCAGTCTATCATCATACCACACATCGAAAGCAACCACTCAAATCATGATGGCTACGCCCCCCCCCCCCCCCCCAAAAAAAAAAAAAGCCTCGAGACATTTGGTGGTTCCAGTCCCACAGCCTCTAAAAGCAAGCTAGTCCTAATCACTAACATTTAAAGTTCAGAGGGAAATTCTTGGCCATATTTAAAATTCAGAGGGAAATTCTTGGCCATGCATTACATTTACCTCATTACGTTACTTTGAAAATAATACTTTACAGACTTTAACCACAATTCAACCATACTTAATTATAGGACTAAATATTGCAGGGATTTAAAAACCGCTTTAAAAGATTCACTTTTAAAACATAACATCTTTCTATTTTCAACCCCTTATTGGGATAGTTATTTTATTACTGATAACTTTGCAAATGTATAAAACACAAAAATTCTTTCTCAACCATTACATTTCACAGGTTTTTGCGAGCAATAAGGGACACAATGCATTTAATGATTTTTTTTTGTTAAATGCTCTTATCAAAATGATAGCAATTTTTTAATCTGGATTTTGTCCTAAACATGAAACATCTTAATTTTATTTTATGCAGGTACATACATGGACCTTTCACTGAGCCTCCATCTCTGAAGAACAATGGCTGCATCTGCTTTTACTTCAGTTGTGCTGGGAACATCTTGGACAGCTCAGAAGTCCAACCCTTGCATGGCAGCGTCTGCTGCAGTTGTTGACTAAACTGGATGGTGGGTCAAAGGCATGGTTTTGTAGTTCCATTTGACTTCGGATTTCACTGGAACTGCTGTCTGGTATACCTGGTTGAATAGAAAAAAAATCACAATCTTTAAAAGAGGAAAAAATAACAAGCAGTACTTTATAAAGAAAATAAATATGTATTAAAAAAAAAAAAGGAATAAAAAGCAACCAGCTGCCATGGTGAAGTAGCTAACACATTACACTCCTAGTCGACAGTTCACAAGTTTGAATCCAATAAACAGGGACTGGATGTGAAAAAAGAACGCTAGTGCTTGTTCCATCATCCTAAGAACAGAATCAAATTTAAATAATTTAGATAAAACCATACTAGTTTCAAGCCAATGTGAACTTTTAGTTCTCCTAAAAGGACCTAAAATTTTATTTTAAAAAAAAAGGGGGGGGGGGGGGGGGGCCTGACACCAGAATTGTTTATCAAAGCCACTCAGCTGTAGCTGTACAAAGTGTATTACAGTGTATACTCACAAGAACATACAGCAGATGACAGCCCCACTCATGGAGAAGACTCAGATGATCCACAGAACTTGGCCCCACAAGATGAACTCCCTGGTGATCCACACGATGACTCACCAGGTTAGGACCCATGTTTAATAAAGGATGGGAAGGCTGAGGAAATGCAGGGACAACCAAGTCACAATACCTCATGACTACTGTTTCAAAGCTTTGGATCTGTTGTAGGTCGTGTAATTCCCGTAATTTGGAGCTGTTGTAGGTTGTGTAATTCCCGACATAAGGAAACCTATCAGAACTGGAAAGGGATGACCAAGTCTCTGTCTACCTTCTCAACAGGGTGGTGGTAATACATGTCCAAAGAAAATCTAACGGGGAAAACTGCGTTGCAATACCTCAAGACTGTCTCAAAGCTGTGGTAGTAATAATTCCCGACCAAAAGAAACCCAACAGAAAGGGACGACCACATCAAAAATGCCTGATGATGACCGACTTATAGCAGTAATTCCTGTCCAGAGCTAACCCATCAGAAACAGTAAGGGACGACCAAGTCGGAATACCTCATGACAACCGTCTAAAAGTGGCAGTGGTAATTCCTGACAAAAGGACACCTATCCAAAACAGAAAGAGGCGACTGCGTCACAATGCCACATGACCAAAAAACCCCACCAAAAACAACAACAAAAAAATGCCACATGACCACCATGTCAAAAAGCCCTGATTGTAGGAGGTGGCCTTTCCAGACAACGAGATCACTGTCACCCACATTGTTTCAGATTGCTTCAGATTTCTTGCTTCCCTGTTCTATTTTATTTTATTGTTTTTGTGGCTAATTTTATGGGTAGTTTTTAGTTTATTTTATATCATGATACTTTAAATCTTATTTCATTCTACTCTATTCCTAACTTTTGTTTTATTAATCAATTTTTCTTTCATTTTATTTTGTTGGATTTTATTTTTTGTTTATAGTTTTATCTCATTTTATTTTATTCACTTTTATTTTTGTTTCATTCTAATTTATCAGCAAGCAATACTGAAGCAATCGAAAGTTGGTGCCTAGTGATCAACGCTAACTGGGAAGTCCACACCAAGACAAAAACTAAAAAAATCGAAGTTCTGATGAGAGCAAACAGTAATGTACACCAGACTTGTAAACCTGTTCAAGGAAGCTGCTACACTGGAGCTGCTGCAACTGCTAATTTTTCCCCATCTAATTTTTAGAAGTACCTAATCCCTTCGACCATTTACACTAAAAAAAAAAGACACTATGTTCAGACGCGGTCCCTTGGAAACTGGAAGATGCAAAATATATTTTTTAAAAGTATGTGTGCAAGAAAAAATGTGAGCATGACCGCATGCCTGCATGAGAGAGAGGGAGGGGGGAGGGAGGGAGGGAGGGGGAAAGGGGAGAGAGAGAGAGAGAGAGAGAGAGAGAGAGAGAGAGAGAGAGAGAGAGAGAGAGAGAGAGAGAGAGAGAGAGGGAAGGAGAGAGAGACTTGGTCCATTGGGAACTTGACGCATGCAAGTCTATCCATGAAAACTGAAGGACTGAAATTAACCCCATCAATTGTATTATTATTATTAATTATTAATATGGAATTTGTATAGCGCTATCTCTTGTGAAGACAAATCAAAGCGCTTGCATTTGACCTACAGAGCCACAGATCATGCTGCCACCAGGCGCAAAGATCCCCAACTCCAACTCCCCGATTTTTCTTCAGGGATGGTGTCTAAACACGACACCTGTGTGCATGCTGGTTTGTTATAATTTTGTCATCCGCTCCTACCGGCACACGATGGCCTACTCTTCCGAAAGGTGGAACGGGGTTTTAACGTGTGCGCAAGATGTTCTGCGTGCATTCGCACACGGGGCCTCGGTTTCGAGTCTCATCCGAATGACTTTGACATTCAGTTCGATTTTTTCGTCAAACTGGGAAGAAAGGGCGAGGCTGGGTTCGAACCCAGAAACTCACGATTTACATATTGGCAGGCGAACGTCTTAACCATTCTGCCACCGTCCTTCCAAGTATTACTACTATTACCCTAAGGACTGAATTGACCCCGAATTCTCCGTGTCCCAGATCCCAAGAAAAAACCCTGACACTGTGAGACTGTTGGTTTCCTGTGTCAGCCATTCCCTACCCTCAACCAACATGGGCCTAACGAGGCAAGATCATGTGTGGTGAGCAGGTTGAAGATAGCTGCAGAGTGATCTGAAAATAAAAACAAAAATTAATGTGATATAGGTGCGTGTGTGTGTGTGTGTGTGTATTCGTGTGTGAGTGTGTGTATATGCATGTGTGAGTGGGTATGTGTATGCATGTGTGTGTGAGGGGGGGAGGGGGAGGGGGAGGGAAGGAGGGAGAGGGAGGGAGGGAGGGAGGGAGGGAGGGAGGGAGGGAGAGAGAGAGAGAGAGAGAGAGAGAGAGAGAGAGAGAGAGAGAGAGAGAGAGAGAGAGAGAGAGAGAGAGGGAGAGAGAGAGAGAGAGAGAGACAGCCAGCCAGCCAGCCAGACACTAATTTCTTTGTTAAGTGCGCACGCACACATATGCATGGGCATGTGATCAGTGGTTTGCTGCCCATTAAGGCACATGTGCAGGTGGATTGTGTGGGTGGATTTTTCCCTCGAGTTTAACATTAGTACTGACTACTCCCTCAAAAGTCCTTTGGATGAGACTAAACTGAGGTCCTGTGAGGGCATGCAAAACATCTTGTCCACTCACTCAATCCTGCTTGGCCTATCAGAAAAGCAGAGGTTACAGGTACTGGTTACACTGCTTCTGTACATGAATGGATGTAGAATGGGTAGCTTTTTCCAATAATTAAAACAAAAAATTATACCAAGAATCCTTGGACTACATGATCTACCAATCTCTCTCCCACCCTCCCCTTCTTTACTTTTATACCATTAGCACACGTTTGTTGAAGGCATGCAATGCGCGAGTGAGAGTGAGAGAGAGAGAGAGAGAGAGAGAGAGAGAGAGAGAGAGAGAGAGAGAGAGAGTGTGTGTGTGTGTGTGTTGTGTGTGTGTGTGTGTGTGTGTGTGTGTGTGTGTGTGTGTGTGTGTGTGTGTGTGTGTGTGTGTGTGTGTGTGACTACTGCTGTTCCTGCCAACTAGTAGGCCTACTTGAACTACACATACATGACGAGTGCAAAATAAATATATATCTGATCATACTCACGGTCTGATGATAGTTGAAGTTGCATGCCCCATTGCGGTGGCAACGGCACCACAGCTGCAAGGTGCGTGTTGGCTGGAGTTTTTGCTGGTGCAACATTCCCGTTTTTTCTTCTGTGTTGGTCAGAAGACAGCTCAGTCTCTATGTTGCAGGTTCTCTAAGCTGATGTGGAACTGCTTGGCCACTGGGTTGGGGTAAGGCCAGATCCTGAGAGACATGTCACAGGCAGAACTGCAATATGTTCATTTGTTCGGAGTCATGTCGCAGGCAGGTTTACAATCTATGTGCTTGTTGTCTGTAGATCTTTGGAATGTTTCGTGTCACGGGCAGAACTGCAGTACATGTGCTGTCTGGTGTTCCTCCTTTGGAATGTTTCATGTAGCAGGCAGGGTGAGTACAATGCATATTCTGTTGTCTGGCTGCCAGTCTGTAAGGGAACTGCTCTTCATGGCTTTTGCGGAGTTTCTTTCACCAGGGAGTACTTTCTTTCACCAGGGAGTTCATTGCCAAGCACACTGCGATGGGGCTGGATCCACTGCAGGATAAAGGTCATTCAGGTCAGTATTTGTTGGATTGGAAAGCCTGCAAGATGCTGGACAGGGCACTGGTCAAGATGATTCTCTAGCTGGGAACTCTGTGGAACTGTGGGAAGTATTTTCCTGATTCCTGCCTCAACTTTGTAGTTCATGGGGTAGAGGCCAGCAGAAGCGAATCTCAGTTTCCTGGTTTCTAGATGTGGGTTGAGAGGCCGAAGGTGGCGTATGTCATCTTTTTTGTGCTTACCTGAAAAAATTAAGCTTTTCGTTAGTTTTGGTTCAATTAATTCTGATCAGTGATACTGTGTAATCTACTGCATACGTGTGTATTATACACTGTCATATGTGCATTGTATGGCAGTATGTCAGGTGTGTGTGCAAAGTGTGTATGCACACTTTTACTGTGATTTTTTAAATAGAAGACTCCTAAGGAAAAACAAACTTCCATGAGATTTTAGCTGCCCCAGAAACTAATGTGGTAATGTGCCTTTACAATAGTGTAAAATGGACACATGAAGTTGTGGGTTTGAATCTTGAGGGTGTCTGCAGAACTAAGGGTGGCGATTTTTACAATCTCACAGATCGACTTCAACTGCAGACCTGCGAGTGCCTCAATTCAGTTTATGTATATTCACATGCAGATGATCAAATTTCGTGGGTTACAGAAACACAAACATACCCAGCTTAAATTCCCATAGTCAGAATGCTACCTTCATAGAAGTAGGCAAAAATGGTTGCATACACAAAAATCTCACCATCTGTGAACCTTGAGGTTCTAGCCAAGGAAAAATTTTTTCCAGGACTTTTTTTTATATTATTTTTTTACCATTGCCAGCTACATAATTGCTCGTCTTTGACAAATCTTGCCTTGGGCTATAGGTGAACACCCAAAGTATGCAAAGCTACATGAATAACAGAGCCAAGTACTGAAGTAGTCAAAAGGAATTACTGTGGATGAGTGTCAGGGACATGAGTAACCCCCCCCCCCCCCCCCCCCCCCTTTTTATAAAATTCGGAGATCAGGGGGTACTGTGTAAAAACAAAAGACTTAAGTTCACAGATCTATCTACCTCTTGATAGAGTTGGGTGCGGCAAGTACCAAATAATGTTAAGCATTAGAACCACCATTTAAATTGTTAATGTCTGCATTTGGAAACTAAGTACAAAATCGGCACATAACGTTAGTCACCAGTTGCATCGGATTTCGTTATCTGAAGGCCCATCTTATTCCTAGCAACACTGTCAAATTTTGGACTTAGTCTGCTCTCGGAAACTAGTTTCCGTTTCAAACTCTTGCCGCTATCAGGCACATCAGTGTTTATTATCTTTCAAATAAAAAGACAAGTCTTTTAAAACCATAACTTGTAGATCTATGCTTTACTGTTCAGATACTTAGGCAAGAAAATATTAAGTTCTAAATTTGGTTCCGAGATTCCCCAGTTCGTTAAAAACGCTCATGTTTGAGCGACTGTCTTAACGGTTCAACTGGCCAAGCTGTGATTGAGCGGTAGATAATTTTGCCAACAGGGTTTTTCACATGCTTAAATTCAAACCCATAATATAATCTGGACTAAATTATGTCATGGCGGCTGAGTTTTGCGACACAAACCCTTCCGCCTCTCCAGTCTCGTAGGCCTATACTAGAAAACCGGTCTGCCTGTATACATCTAGAAAGCATAAACATGCAAAACAACCCACTGTATGGAAAATTATTATTACCAACCGTTGTATAGCATGAAATTGACTGCGTGCAGATAAAACATCTCCATTTCATTCGGCAGAGAACTTCAACAAGCATTACAAATTATCACCATGTCAGCTCGTTCCCGCTCACTTCACAGCGCCACCGAGTGCATGACGGGGTCAAGGTGGGGGTAACTCTGTGTCTCTGCTAAAATTCGCGAAAGGGGGAGGGGGATAAACCTCTAAGCCTACAATTAATTTGAAGTCAGCGACAAGCGTTCACATGGGCTTTTTCGCCTGTGTAAAATATTTACAAATCTATGAGCATAACGATATGCCTGCAGCCATTTCTTTCGTACGAATTTCACAAGGATTATGTAGGACTACTTGCTTTCATTCTTTACATTCACATTCCGTTTATCGTAGAATAGGCATAATAGGCTACGGCCGAAAACATGTATGCTCTGAAAAGGGGTGGGTTCCATGAGTTAACACTGCGCAGAAAAGTGCCCCAAAATGGCTCCTGGAGGCGTTATTTAAAAATAAAAATAAAAATTAAGGGGAGGGACAAGATAGCACAGAAGTTAGAGCATTGCGCCCCGCTGGGTTCGAGCTCGAGCCATCACCGAGACGCCCCTTCGAGGGGAATTTTTTCCCTGGAGTTAACAGCAGTGCCGACTTAACTCCCTCGAAAGTCCTCCAGATGACTATATACCGAGGTCCCGAGTGCAAACACACGCAGAACATCTTGGGCACACTTTAAAACCTATTCCGCTTTTTGGAAGAGCAGGCAACGAGTGCCGGTGGGAATGGATGACAAAATCGTATGCACAAGGGTAGTGGGTGTAAATATCAACAAAGCATACAAGAGCTTATTCTTTATTCTCGAAATAAAATTTGTCTTTCAGAATCCCCCCCCCCCCCCCCCCCCTACTAGCCCACACTGAAATCTTGCCCCACCATTATAAATCTACCGCAGTTTATCACTTTGAGTGAACAGACGTAAAATCGAAGCAACAACAACAACAACCGCAGTTTTTTTCCGCAACTCGGAATACAATTTGTCCCCCCCCCTCCCCCCCCACTTTCTGCTCAATGTTGTCAAATCTTGAAAACAAGTTATCACGAATAACAATTTACATCAGCGCACTACACAAAACTAACACTAACTAAGGCCTACCTGCAGTCTCCGATGAAAGCTGCACTATTAGTGTAGTCAATCCTTGCATTTCGCAAAGAACTAATTGCAATAGTTTTCAAACTTGGTGCAATGGGTAGATAAAAATACCATAAACAACATATCTAAACAGTAGGAAAAAGTAGGTGTCGGAAGATGCCGAAAATCAATAAACAAACACACTAATAAACGATATTTCACACTCTGAGACTGATCGTTTGCTAAAGCTGGCCTGCATCTGGCGCCGCGGCATCCTCCCTTATTTGGCAGTGCTCCACCCAGTTTTGACCAAGAAAGACCCGTGGCTGCAAGAGAAAGGACCTTGGTGCCAAAGCTGTAATGCTACTTATTCTTATTTCGTTTAGCATTAATGACTTATCTTTTGAAATTTAACACACACTTTAACTGCTTAATTGTTTTTTACGAGATGCATGGTATGTACTGCGTTGATGTGCGTATTTGACCAGACAGCATCGAAACAACTGTCCACGTGTGTTGGGCCAGCTCCTACATTATACAGTAATGTCAAGTCAAGTTAAGTCAAGTCAAAATGATCTTTATTGAGGGTAAAAGATTAAGTTTACACAACTTTTTTTCATCCTGCCCTCACAAAAAAAATCATGTAAATTGACTTCTAAAACATTCAAAGACAAATATCAACCTTTGTTGAAAAACTAAAATAAATCAGGATTACTTTCCAACAAATCTCTCAAGATAAAAAACAAAACAAAAAACAAACCCAAGACAGTACAACATAAGCTCACATCATACATACAAATGATACAAATACTATATAAAATGGGCATGAATAACAACAAGCAGCCAAATGTGAGGTAGTATCAAACATAAATGCGGACTTATAGTTTGTCCATCAAATGTTTCTTCAAAAGTTTCTTAAACATTTGTTTTGAAGGAACTGATATTAGAAAAGGGGGTAGGCTATTCCACAATGTTCTTCCTGAATAAGCAAGGCTTGATTTATAGAGATTATTATGGGGCCTGGGCAGTAACAGTCTATGGGTAGGCCTATTTTTATTGACAGCAAATTTTTCCACAATTTTCTTTGGGGCTTTTCCGTTTAATATATTGAACATACATAGATACTTGTTGAACTGCAGTCTGTCTTTGAGTGGAAGAATGTCTAGTTCTTTGTAGTTGGTGGTGGTCAGCGTATTAGGATTCAATCGGATTAGTTTAACAGCTCTTTTATGTAGGCAGTTTATATGCTTTAGGTTTGTTTCACTTGCACTGTCCCATAAGGTAGAAACATAGTTTATAAGAGATAGAATATGGGCGTGAAAAAACAGTTTTCGTGA
>CM060323.1:17771817-17781817 GCA_030674155.1 Stramonita haemastoma
CAAGTGAAGAGATTGGAGGAGGGCAGTCAAGTGAAGAGATTGGAGGAGGGCAGTCAAGTGAAGAGATTGGAGGAGGGCAGTCAAGTGAAGAGATTGGAGGAGGGCAGTCAAGTGAAGAGATTGGAGGAGGGCAGTCAAAGAAGAGATTGGAGGAGGCAGTCAAGTGAAGAGATTGGAGGAGGGCAGTCAAGTGAAGAGATTGGAGGAGGGCAGTCAAGTGAAGAGATTGGAGGAGGGCAGTCAAGTGAAGAGATTGGAGGAGGGCAGTCAAGTGAAGAGATTGGAGGAGGGCAGTCAAGTGAAGAATTGGAGGAGGGCAGTCAAGAAGAGATTGGAGGAGGGCAGTCAAGTGAAGAGATTGGAGGAGGGCAGTCAAGTGAAGAGATTGGAGGAGGGCAGTCAAGTGAAGAGATTGGAGGAGGGCAGTCAGTGAAAGATTGGAGGCACAGTGAAGAGATTGGAGGAGGGCAGTCAGTGAAGAGGATTGGATGGAGGGCAGTCAGTGAAGATGGAGGGCAGTGTAGAGAGGAGAAGAATGTTTTATTTTATTATATTATTATTTATTTTTATTTTATTCTTTTATGTGTATCAGTGTATATGTGAGTGTCACATATCCCTTTCTCTTTCTCTCTTTTTCTTTCTTTCTCTGTATGTGTTTTTTCTTTAAAGCTTCAGGAAGTGAATGAATTTGACTCACCGGGTGTGCCTGATTTTGATTGATTCTGCTGCTTTATTTCATCCCAGCAAGAGTACGCTAGATAAACTGAGCTTTCAATAACTATCAGATGTGTACTGATTCTTGTTGGGAACTATGTTCTGATTATGCCGACTGAAGTGACTTGCCACAGTGATTATTTGAACTAACTCTGATGCTGTTTTCCTGTACCTGCATTGTTTTGTTTTATACTCATTGTAAAGTTCTGACCTTCAAGGAGAGACTATCACTTTACTTAGCCGTGGGGACTATACAGTGGTCGGTTTAATCCTGGTAAAATGCAGGAAAGCATACATGATTTTGCATGCTTATGGGCTGCAAATGCTTAATTTAGCATTATGTGCAGTATATTTTCATTGCTTTTTGCTTTATCTTGCGTTTAATAGTGATTCTATTGTCAAATTCGTAATCAGTATGTCGAAAGCTTTCCAACGATATGCCACAAGACCTATTATTAAACTGTTTAAAAATATGGTAAAATCCAAATTTTATGACGTCATAAAATCTTTAAAAAAGTGACCTTCCGACACTTAGATCGCCCTACTTTTTGAATATGTTAATAGCTAGCTACTTTTCTATCCAATCATCGCAAAAGCATTACTATTACAATTAATTCTTTCTCGGTACTTTTTTTGCAAATATTGACTAGACTATATGTGGCCAGGCCACGATACATGGTGTGGCCGATTTTCTGCATGCAGATACAAAACGGTCTGGTCTCAGTCGTCGCCAAATCAGAACTGACTGTGTCAGCTGGCCTACTCAATATTCTACCCTCCTGCGCGTGAACAGGGTTCAGTTCCACGTGCATTGATGGTGCTACACCATCGTTAAGAGTGATAACTTACTGGGCTTTGTACTTTTTTTTTCATTTTCTTAGTCTTGTTTTTGTTTCATCTTTAATTAAATCACTGACTGGAAGCTGGCAGGCCGGCTGGCTGGTTTCCATTCCAGCCTGCTGTAAGCGTATCCTGGCCTCTTGCTTTACCGGCCTAGTATGTGCAGCTGCTTGCTGGCTGAGGCTGCTTCGGTGTTTTACTGCACATGTAAATAATACACTGTGTAAAAAAAAAAAAAGGAGTACACAGTCCACACACACACACACACACACACACACCCAAACACAAACACACACACAACACACACCACACCACACACACACACAAGCAACACAAGAAGAGAGAGAGAGAGAGAGAGAGAGAGAGAGAGAGAGAGAGAGAGAGAGAGAGAGAGAGAGAGAGAGAGAGAGAGAGAGAGAGAGAGAGAGTAATCCGAGAGAACAAAGAAAGAAGAATATAGAGGAAAAAAGAATAAAACCCAGAGAGAAAGAAAAGAATGAAACTTCGAACAAAAGAACAGGAAAGGGTAAAAATGAAATCAAAGAAAGATGGAAAAAAGAACAAATACACTGATTATAATCAAATGAATTGAAATAGGATTCGACAGAGAAGAGAGCAGCTGAGAAAAAAACATCAAAACATTTTCACAAATCTTCCTTACTTTAAAATAGTAGTGTGATTTAAAAAGCTGACAACAGCAAAGAATAAACACCATGAGAGAGAGAGAGAGAGAGAGAGAGAGAGAGAGAGAGAGAGAGAGAGAGAGAGAGAGAGAGAGAGAGAGAGAGAGAGAGAGAGAGAGAGAGAGAGAGAGAGAGAGAATGAATGAATGAATGAATGAATGAATGAATGGATGGATGAATGAATGAATGATCTCTTTATTTTTTAAAGGGTAACAGAGTATGCACATGTATTCACATACTTTTTTTTTTTTTATCCAACCCTTGCCCTGATTAGGGAATAGCAAAACAAAGCAAAACAAAAACAAAACAAAACAAAAACAAAAAACAGACCCCCTCCTCCCACCAACAAACACAAAAGAAAAACAAAACTACCATCACTGACAATAAAAGTACAACCTATGATTTTAGAAAAGGAGATAGGTGTACATTCAACAAACGCATATTACCCACTGGATACATTGATAATCCATTTAAACAAAAGAGACTGATAATCAACAAACACATAACTGCTAACTGACCCAAACATTGATGTCAAGACAGATATGCTGATTATAATTAAATCAAATAGATGAAAATTGAGAGGAGACAGCAGAGAAGAGAGCAACCCGAAGAAAAAAAAAAATATTTTCACAAATCTTTCTTACTTTAAAGCAATTTTATGAAAAAAAGGAAAAAAAACAAAAACTGAAAACCCCCTCCTCCCCAACAACTATCAGCAAACTTAGAAATCAACAACATTATGATGCAGCCTAACACAAAAAAAGTTTTCAAGCCTTGTTCGAGAATGTGTATTTAAAAAGTCCCAAAAGGCGTAAAATATATGTGACGGGGGGGGGGGGGGGGGGGGGGGGGGGCAGCCCGTCTTTATTTAGACCACAATACATTTTCAAATTCAAAATAGAACCAAAACATCTTTTTAATGATAAGTTTAGGACAGAAAAATTGTGAAGAAGAGAGAGAGAGAGAGAGAGAGAGGATGAAAGGAGAGAAGAGAAAGATAGTAGAGAGAGGAGAGTGAAGGAGAGAGAGAGAGAGAAGAGGAGAGAGAAGATCGTACAACAGACGACCCCCACTGATCCAGCTAGAGGGTGGAGGGAATGCTGTTTTTTTTTTTAGCCTAGATCTAGACATCACGTGACTGATCTCAGCCAGTCAGCTGCAAGAGTCTGAAGCGCCGAACATGAACAGCGCACAGTAGCATGGAACTATTGCGTTGTGGTTGTGTTGATAAACATTTGCTGCACTTGAGGATAAGGTGGCTTTTTCGAGCTGTGGATACTGATACAAGTAACTGGACTGGGTGTGGAGTTAGTTACGGTGCACGGAGTTGGTGTATTCTGCTGCACAGGTCAGGGATTTGTGTGTGTGGATGTTACTGTTGTGCAAATGTGGTCAGGAGATTGTCGTCTGCTTCTTCCAGTCTTTCACAGTTTAAATTTTAATAAAAAGCATCACAATCTTGACACAAGGAAAGAAAACAGGGAATATTTCCAACCTTGCTCGCTTCCTTAACAAAGTTTCTATGACATTGAAAACTAATTAAAACAATTTGGCAAAAATTCAACGACTTTTTCCAGTCGACTACTTCCAGCTAGCTATCAATCAGCCGATCAGTCAATACTGAAACACAATCATCAAAATGCCATAAAATGATAAATGCAGGATTTGAGGGAAGAACCCAATATTCATCTTAATGTTTTCAAAAGCCCACTTTTTCGCAAAGGCTTGGAAAATGAAGACGACTGAGCCACAAACAGCCTGAAATCGGCTGCTGCACAAAATCTGTACGGAATGGGTTTTCGAGGACATCACTGACTACACAAAGTCATTTCTGGGCAAAGAATTGGTAGGAAATTTTGCCAGAATATAATTTTAGTCGACCGAAAAAATGTACTAATAACACTGGGAGTTATAGTGTGTCAACAAACACATAACTCACCTTGTCCCGGATTTTTTCAACCCCCAAATATAGACTAACCACACTGTTGAAACACTGACATTGGCATGTTAGTAATTTGACCAGGTTTTAACCACACCACATCTCGAAGTTTTAAATGATTTGGTACGCAACTTTATAGAAAAAACAACAACAACGACAAACCGATTTGTGCGTTTGTTTGGTAATTTGAGAATAGTGAAATTGACAATCAAGTCAAGGCTAAACCAGGTGGCTCTTGGAGTTGCTTTTTACATCTGGCTACATCCATCTGTTCGAACTTTCCGTTGCTTGGTCAGTTGGTGTACCAGAAAATGCAATCAAAGGGTTTAAAGAGCCTCTAAACTCCAGGATTGCCAAATTTCAGTCATACTGTATTTGATACAGAGACGCTTCATTGTATCAGGAGGTGGCATCAGTTGGAAAAATTCTCTCTATTCTTTGAATTCATAGTTATATTGTGCAGTCTTCTTTTTTCGCTTGTTTAATTTCGTGTTTTCACTGTCCCCCATTTGTCTGTCTTTTTTTCTCTGTCCGTCTTTGTATCTGTCAGTTTTGTTTTCCTGTCTGCCTGCTTTTTCGTCTGCCTGCCCTCTCTCCATGTCAATCTATTCATTCAGTCATCTGTTTGTTATCTGTTTGTCTGTTTGTAAGTCAGTCTGTCTGTCAGTCTGTCTGTCCGTCTGTCTGTACGTGACTATTTGATGTATCGATTTGTCGATCTATGTATCTATCAATCGATCGATCGATCGATCGATCGATCGATGTGTGTGTGTGTGTGTGTTGTGTGTGTGTGTGTGTGTGTGTGTGTGTGTGTGTGTGTGTGTTAGATTTTCTGCTCGCCTGCCCCCCCCCCCCCTTTACTCCCTCTCTCCAACTGTTTGCCAATCAATCTGTGTCTGTATCTAACATTATATCTGTCTGTCTCGTCTGTCTGTCCTGTCTGTCTGTCTATCTATCTAACTATTTTAACTATCTATCATCTATCTATCTATCTATCTATCTTCTATCATCTATCTATCATCTCTCTCTCTCTCTCTCTCTCTCTCTCTCTCTATCTGTCTACCTATCATTCAATATATGTCTGTCTTTGCATCATCTAATCTTTTCTATCTGTATCTATCTATCTATCTATCTATCTATCTATGTACTTCTATGTATCTATCTATGTATCTTGTTGTTTATTATCAGTATTATGTATGTATTGATGTATGTATCTATCTATCTATCTATCTATCTATCTATCTATCTATCTATCTATCTATCTATCTATCTATCTATCTGTCTATCTATCTGTCTGTCTGTCTGTCTGTCTGTCTGTCTGTCTTGTCTGTCTATCTATCTGGTCTGCGTCTGTCTGTCTGTCTGTCTATTTACTATTCTGTCCGTCTATCTGTCAATTTCTCTATCCGCCTGTGGTCTGTCTGCCTTTCACTAGATATAACGCTCTATTCATCTGCATCGTACATGATGATGATGTGTGCAGAGTGCAAAGTATCTTACTTTTAGATGGTACATTGAAGTGTGTGTGGTGTGCGTGCGCGTGTGTACGTACGTGCGCGCGCGCGTGCGCGCTGTCGCGTGTGTGTGTGTATGTGTGTGTGTGACTCCCGTCTCTCTGTCTCTGTCTTTCTGTCTCTCTCTCTGTCTCTGTCTCTCTGTCTCTGTCTCTCTGTCTCTGTCTCTGTCTGTCAATCTCTCTCTCTCTCTCTCTCTCTCTCTCTCTCTCTCTCTCTCTCCTCTCTCTCTCTCTCTCTCTCTCTCTCTCTCTCTCTCTCTCTCTCTCTCTCTCTCTTCATTTGCCAAATACTGTAATCCCTCTTGCCAAAGTTACGATTACCAGGTTTGTAAGCTGTTCATGTTTAATTAATCAATATGTTAATATGTTAGTATGGTTATTTATTGATGTTTTGATAAAGTTCAATCTATATTCACACTCGTACATTATATATATTTATAAAGACTTGGCCTCCAAGAATAACAGTATATAGCGCGCGCGGGTGTGTGTGTGTGTGTGTGTGTGTGTGGTGTGTGTGTGTGTGTGTGTGTGTGTGTGTGTGGTGTGTTGTGTGTGTGTGTGTGTGTGTGTGTGTGTGTGTGTGTGTGTGTGGTTGTGTGTGTCCTCTTCTTCTTTCTCGTCCTCCTTTGTTCTTCTTATTTTTCTGTTTTGTTGTTGTTGTTGTTGTTGTTGTTGTTGTTGTTGTTGTTGTTGTTGTTTTTTTTGTTGTTGTTCTCTTCTTCTTCTTCTTCTTCTTCTTCTTCTCAAAAATTAGATAAAGAGCTTCTGGATTGCCATTATGATGGAATTACTCATCATAACTACGTCCCTATGCTATAACCTGGGCAGAACCAGTTATTGTTCCGTTACTGAATAAAAGATGATGCTGACAACCCTGAAAAGTAAAGAAGCATATATATTTACTTTATATTGTTTGTAAACCTTTACTTTAATATCTTAAACCCGAGATTGTATATAAATGGGCAGAAGGGGAAAAATCAGTGATGAACAGGCGTGATTCGCAAGAGTACTTTACTGTAGACCACATTATCTACTTTTGTCAGTATCAAGTCATATATTTCAGGTAAGAAGTTAACTCTGTCTCTGCCTTTTCCCGAGCATGTCAAAATCATAACCACTCTTTGGCAGTATCGCGCGGCATCCTTACCACCCCCATCACCCAAAGAAACAAAACAAAACAAAAAAATCCCCCCCCCCCCCCCCCACGAAGTTCCTTCTCAGAACCCTGTGTTATTTTCCAGGACACAAGCAAACATGTACACTCGCTGCCCTCTTAGCCATGGGTCAGCTTTTGTAGAAAAACAATTGGGTTAAAGATCCCGTGGGTAGATTATACAACTTATTTATCAATGCAGATTTTTGTAGTACTATACAAATGTAGACCTAATCATGACGGTGTATGGGGCTTCTTACGCTTAGGCTTTTGTAAAAAAAAAAAATGAAAAGTATATTACTGAAGCTATATTGCCAGGAAAATTGCAATACCGAGACTTCGAAGGTAAAGGCGATGCTGCAAAGAGAGAGGATGATAAGCTTGTGTGTGTCTGTGTGTGTGTGTGTGTGTGTGTGTGTGTGTGTGTGTGTGTGTGTGTGTGTTGTGTGTGACTCTGGTGTGTGGTAGAGTGTGAGTGGTAGAGAGAGAGAGAGAGAGAGAGAGAGAGAGAGAGAGAGAGAGAGAGATGAGTGTGAGAGTGAGTGGAGTTTTTTTTTATTTATTCATTCTTTTATATCGAGGATAACAGAATAAGCAATCATGTGCTTTTTTTCATCCGGTCCCCGTGTGTATGCAGTTTTGTAAATATTGTCTCTGTTCCCACCGGCACACGATGGCCTACTCTTACGAAAAGCGGAACAGGATTTAACGTGTGCGCAAGATGTTCTGCGTGCGTTCGCACACGGGGCCTCGGTTTAGAGTCTCATCCGAAGGACTTTTGGGGAGAGTGGAGTCAGCACTGATGTTAACTCCAGGAGAAAAATTTCCTCGACCGGACTCGAACCCGGGTTGTCAAATTGCCAGCGGAATGCTCTGACCACTAGGCTATCCGAGGAGAAAGAGAGAGAGAGAGAGAGAGAGAGAAGAGAGAGAGAGAGAGAGAGAGAGAGAGAGAGAGAGAGAGAGAGAGAGATCTCGCGGGTAACGCAGACAAGGGAAGTAATCGCGGACAAGGAAAGTAATAGGTATGGAAGAGTTACATTCCTTGAACCCTTTGCAGCGTTTTTTTTTTTCTTTTCTTTTTTTTTCTGGTGGTTGTCAAAATCGTATTTTTATCAGGAAAATCGTGTTTCGTATTTAGGGTTAAAAAATCGTAAAAATACGATAACATCGTAAGGGTGTGCAGGTCTGCAAGGGAAAATAATTGGTGGTGCTGCTATTGTGGCGACACTCCCCCCGGGGGAGAGCAGCCCGATTTTCACGTACAGTGAAATCTGCCATGACTGAGAGTAGTATACAACTATTGAAGTTCTTCATAAGGATTGGTAGTGTTCGACAATGTAATATATATATATATATATATATATATAAATTATAGTAATATAATAAAAACAGCTGTGTTCAACTTCATCTCTTTATTTGACAGCAAATAAAATATTCTGTCAATAAAGAATATAACAAGTCGTGTTATATATTATTTACTATTTACCTCAACTGTCCTGAGGAGCGGTGCCCATGCAGACTGTGGTTTTTATCACTGTAAATAAAGAATGAATTGGACACAGTCGTGTAATTATTTACATTTTCCGTAACTGTGTGCTGGAGGGAGCGGTCCACAAAGTGGAAGTGAAATTATATATATATATATATATATATATATATATATATATATATATATATATCTCTTATATTATATATATATATATCTATATATATATAATCTGACGCGGCATTGGCAGTGCATGGTGTATTGGACTTGTGCACTGTGGTATCTATAGGGAGAGAAAACAAATGAAAATACTGCGACACACACCCACAACACACACCACACACACACACACAACACACACACACGCACACGCAACCACTCAACACACACACACACACACACACACACACACACACACACACACACACACACACACACACACACACACACACACACACACACACACACACACACACACACACACACGAAACAAACAAAAATGACACACACAAACGACAAAAACTGTAGCCTGTAACTAAAGTCGACAAAACATGCATGTACTCACACTTCCTTTCAGGTTGCTTGCCTTATAATCACACATGTCTGTGTGTCGTTTACTGTCACCATGTAGGCCCTACTAATTCCATCACACCATAACAATCTCCCAAATATACAGCTTGTTTTTAAAGACTTGCAGTGGAAAAGTGTGCTGTAACCAACACAGAACATCAGACTGAAGAAAGTAAACACATCAAAGTTCTGCCATGTGGTGTTTGTTTTCTGTGATAGTCAATCACTTGTCACAAATATGTCACACAAAATTAATACTGGTATGCTATACTTTTGATAAGAGCAACAATTTCTACCATCTAAATCATCTTCACTACCACTGGCAAGTATTCTTGGTCTCTTCCACAGCAAGAAGAACAAAATCGAAATATTCACCATCGTATCGTAGAATCGTTGGGATTCTATAGTTAGAAAGCTGTTCTGGATCTGATCTCCTCTGTCCACTTTTGAAAGTAAAAATGAGAGATGGCGCGATAGAAGGGTTTTACAGACGTGTACAACTTTCTCAGGGGTGGGAGGGAGGGTGTTAGGGTCTCTCAAAGAGAGAGAGAGAGAGAGAGAGAGAGAGAGAGAGAGAGAGAGAGAGAGAGAGAGAGAGAGAGAGAGAGAGACGTGAGGCATGCCATGTAGTATAGGCTAGCAGGTGTAGCGTAGGCTACAGGGAACAAGAGATAAACAGTATCTCTTCGCTACTGACAGGGACGGAGAGAGTGTGTTTGACTTTAATAAACATAGCGAAAACGCTTATCTGTCCACACTGGGCGAGACAGGTGCCAGAGAAATATGCCAAGAGCAATATTATGCGAGAACGGAGTGTATACATGGGGGCTTGTTGTGCTCTTTTATTCTGTTGATGTGCCGATGATGGAATGGATTGGCTGGAAAGCATCGCTGTAGTTTTTTATTATATTTTATTTTCAAGGATGGAAATATATAGATATTGAAGACGACCATCGTGACGATGACACAGAGGTTCAAGAAGATGGTGGTAGTGTAGATGAGGAAGAATATGGTGTCGATGATGATGTCGTAGATGATGAAAGTAATGATAATTTTGACATATTTGCTGCAGCTGCTGCTGTAGATAACGAGATAA
>CM060323.1:17789317-17841817 GCA_030674155.1 Stramonita haemastoma
TTATGCCTGTGCTCATTAATTTTGAATCTATTGGTGATCTTGGGAGGGGCATTTCCATTGACAACTTTTTGTACAAATAGAGCTTTATTGAAATAAAGCCTGTTTTGGAATGTAAGAGTATTTGTTTGCTTATAATCATTGATGGTTAGGGAGCTTGATTTTAATAGGACAAGTTTTAGTGCTCTTTTATATAATCGATGAATGAATTTCAAATTAGTTTCACTGCAGTTGTCCCAAAGAGATGAGGCATAGTCAACTATAGGCAAGATGTGTCCACAAAAAAAAGAGTTTGCGTGAATGACTATCTAGAAAGTGTTTTATTTTTGATAGCTGACGTACCTTGTTTGTAAGACGTTTTCCTAGTGCCATCACATGGTCAGTCCAAGTAAGATTTTTGTCGATAATTACACCCAGAATTTTGTGTGAGTCGACTTCTTCAATAATTTTTTGATCTATCAACAGAGGTTGAAATTTACTTTTCATTTTTTGCCTCTTTTGTCTTGCTAGTATGTACATACTCTTAGTTTTTTGTGCATTTAAGGACATATGGTTTAATTGAGTCCAAGTAATCAATTTGTTGATATTGTTTTGGAGTTTGAGTGTTAGTCTGTGGGGGTCAGTATCACTACAAAAGAGGGATGTGTCATCAGCAAACATTTCACAACTACAATCTAGAAATAAGGGTAAGTCATTTACATATATTGAGAACAAAAGAGGACCCAATATTGATCCTTGTGGTACTCCATATTTAATAGGTACTAATTCTGATGTTTGATTATTTGCAGTTACCAGCTGCTGTCTATCTAACAAAAAACTTTTTAAAAGATTGATTATTTCAGGTGTTAGTTTATATAGGTGAAGTTTACGCACTAGCAAGGAGTGATTAATTACATCAAATGCTTTTTCAAAGTCAACAAAAATTAGGCCTGTATAGTTATTTTCATTTATGTTGTGTAGGAGACTGTCTGTAAGTTGAGTTAGAGCTGTGTGACAAGAATAGTTTTTACGAAAGCCTGACTGATCTTCATTTATTAGATTGTTGTTAACAAAGTAGGAATATAAAGATTTTTGGATATGTTTTTCGATGGGTTTAGATAAGACCGATAGGATTGAAATTGGTCTGTAGTTTGAAGGACAAGAGGAATCTCCAGATTTGTGGACAGGTATGACTTTTGCCTTTTTAAATATGAGAGGAAAGTTGCTTTTATCTATGCACAAGTTATATAGATATGTCAGTGTTTCAGCTATAATAGGACCAGAAAGTTTCAATATTTTTCCATCCAGATTGTCAAGGTCACGTGTTCTGGAATTTTTGTTGAGAGATAGACTTTCCAACACGTCTTTAATTGTCATTGGCAATAATTCAACCGGGAATTTAATTTCTTTTGAATCAATATATTGTTCTAAGTATTGGAGGTCATTTTCATTTGACTTATCGCATGATATGATTTTAGTAGCGATGTTTGAGAAATGGGTGTTCAGTTCATCAGCTGTTATGTCTTTAACTGTCTTTTGGCTTTTTGATATAGGTCTATTATTTAAAATATTGATGGCTTTCCATACCTGGCGAGAGTCGGTAGTTGTGATTAACAGTTTTTGAAAGTAATCACGTTTTGATCTGCGTTTTAGTGAAGTTACTTTGTTTCTTTGCATTTTAAATTCATCTTTTGTACCATGGGTTTTCAAATGGTCTCTTAAGCGCATTTCAGACTCTATGTCTTTTGTTATCCAAGGAGGTTTAATTTTTTCTTTAACTCTTTTTTTGATGAAGGGGGCATGCCTATCATACACTGATATAAATGTGGTAATCCAGAATTCTGCAGCTTCGTTGGGGTCTCTGATTTGATAAATGTTTTGGAATGGTGAGTTTATCAAGTCTGAAAGAAAGTCTTGTTCGCTGAAGTTATTAAATTTTCTGTAAAAGATGGTTTTATGTCCTACTTTGGGAATTTTGACACGATGTTTAAACCAAGTAAAACACACAGAATTGTGATCACTGCATCCACAGGAGGGGGCACATACTTCTGCTATGTTTTGTTTTGTAGTAGTATAGATATGATCTATCAAAGTTCTAGAGTTATCAGTTACCCGAGTTGGTTTGTCTATTAGTTGTTCCAGGCCATGCATAGTAATGTTGTGACTCCATTTAGGCTTGGGTTTTAATAAATCGATGTTAAAATCCCCAAGAATAATTGTTTCATAGTTTAAAAGTGTCACTTCATCCATGTGTGTGTGTGTGTGTGTGTGTGTGTGTGTGTGTGTGTGTGTGTGTGTGTGTGTGTGTGTGTGTGTGTGTGTGTGTGTGTGTGAGGGTGTCTGCAAAACATCATCCAGTTTTTCTCTCTTTTTTATGCTATGTGGAAGTTTTTGTTTTGTTTTGGGATATATGTTTTATGTAGTTTGCTATTGGTAGTTTTTTTTATTATGAAGATTTTTTGTTGAGTTTTCTTTTTATGCGGCTTCCTAAAATATTATGATTGATATGACTTATATTTTGATAGATGGTGGTGACATGATATTTTTCAATTGTTTGATTGATTGTGTTTTCTTGCTGGGTACTTACTTAGTTGCGCCTTTTTTTTTATATATAACAATTGTCATTGATTGTTCCTGCTTATTTCAGTTCTCTGTGTGTGTGTGCTTTTTGCTATTTTATTATTGTCTTCATGTTGTTGTTGTTTTCATATTGTGTCCACGTTGCTGTTTGTTTGGTTGGTTGGTTGGGTGTTTTGGTTTAGTTAGAGGTTGGTATTTTATATTATGTTTTCCTGATAAGGGCGGGGACTGGATGTAAAAAAAAGCACAGGAGTGCTTATCCATTATCATCAAAATATAAGAATTTGATTGATTGATCTCTCTCTCTCACACACACACACACACACACACACACACACACACACACACACACACACACACACACACACACACACACACATATGCAGGCACGCGCGCGCACGCACGCACGCACGCACGCACGCACATTGCAAGTAACAAAACACAAACTTTAACTCATGAATACACAAGCATCTGCGTATTGTCTTTTTTCCCTGTCTGTCTCCTTTTGCCTTATATCACTAAGCCTGATACTGAAAAGACGTAAAATCTAAAGAACAAAGGAACACATAAAGCAACAACAATAACAATAACAACAACAGAAGAGACAGTCATTGGGAGAAAAAAAAAAGAAAGAAAAAAAAGAACTTAGCAGAGCGTGGTTTCGATCCACGGACCTCTGGGTTATGGGCCCAGCACGCTTCCACTGCGCCACTCTGCTGTCCATACATGTTGCCCCACAGTCATTATTTCAATCCTAACAGCTGGTTCATTTTTTTTATGTGACGCAATAGTTTTTTACGTAAAAGGAGCTAAATTTCATTTTGCACCAAACATATGAGTTTATCCCCTGGACAGATATTCTGTTTGTCATCAAATACTGATGTAATGTAAATGAAAGATAATTGCTGTTTAAAAGAGAATTTTGGAAAAATTAAGAAAATATCAAGATCTTTTGACAAAGTCAAATGTAACATTAGATGATCTGAATAAACGTCATTCCGATGAGATTATGAGACTATGGTCCCGAGTCCCCTGTGTGTGTGTGTGTGTGTGTGTGTGTGTGTGTGTGTGTGTGTGTGTGTGTGTGCAAAACACCATCCAGTTTTTTTTTCTCTGTTTTATGCTATGTGGAAGTTTTTGTTTTGTTTTGTTTTGGGATATATGTTTTATGTAATTTGGTATTGGTAGTTTTTTATGATGAAGATTTTGGTCCCGAGGTCCCGTGTGCGGCAGAACATCTTGTGCACACGTT
Source organism: Stramonita haemastoma (assembly GCA_030674155.1). NCBI lineage: Eukaryota > Metazoa > Mollusca > Gastropoda > Neogastropoda > Muricidae > Stramonita > Stramonita haemastoma. Next base: position 17,793,126 of record CM060323.1, read on the forward strand.
AAAATCCCGTTCCACCTTTCGGATGAGCAGGCCATCGTGTGCCGGTAGGAGGGATGACAAAATAATAATAATAAAAAAAAAATCAACATGCACACAGGTGTGTTTAGACACCATCCCTGAGGGGAGGAAAAATATAATAGGTAGGTGCTGCACTTGTGGCCACGCGCTTTCCCCGGGGAGAGCAGCCGAATTTCACGCAGAGAAATCTGCTGTGACATAAAGTGGTATAAAAAAAAAAAAAAAAAAGTAACTACAAAATGAAGCTGCCTTGGGACTTTAATATATCGACAAGGACGACAGTGTTGTCAGGAGCAGAGTGGCGCTGTGGAAGCGTGCTGGGCCCATAACCCAGAGGTCCGTGGATCGAAACCACGCTCTGCTAAAGTTTTTTTTAATATATTTTTTAGGGGGATGCCCCTTTGGTTTACATTTTGTTGCTGTTGCACAAGTCTGTTGCATTCTCCCCCCCTCTCCGCCCCCCCCCCCCCCTCCTACAAAAAAGTAGGCCTCTCACTACACTCTGGGGTTTTGTTCGCTGTTGTTGTTTCATGTTGTTGTTGTTGTTTCGTGTGGTCTTATTGATATGTGTGATATACTTTATTTTGCGGTGTTCAATTGTTGGTTTTTGTGTTTTTGTGTGTGTTTAAGATGGCCTACCCTAAAATAGAACCAAATGTGTTTCAATTTTTTGAATGGTATTATAGTCAAAATAATAGTGTTTTTATACATATTGTTATGTGATAATACACGTTCAGAGTGTTTTCCTCCCCCCCCCCCCCCCCCGTGTGTGTGTGTGTGTGTGTGTGTGTGTGTGTGTGTGTGTGTGTGTGTGTGTGTGTGTGTGTGTGTGTGTGTACAAAACATCATCCAGTTTTTTCTCCTTTTTATGCCATGTGGAAGTTTTTGTTTTGTTTTGATTTGGGATATAATTACATTTTATGTAATTTACTTTTGGTAGTTTTTTATGATGAAGAGTTTGGTTAACCTTTTTTTATGCCGCTTCCTAAAATATTACGATTTATATGACTTGTATTTTGATAGATGGTGGTAGCATGATATTTTTCAATTGTTGTCCGATTCTTGTGTTTTCCTGTTTGCTACTTACTTAGTTTCCCTTTTTATCACAATGGTCATTGATTGTTCATTGCTTATTTCAGTTCTCTGTGTGTGTGTGTGTTGTGTGTGTGTGTGTGTGTGTGTGTGTGTGTGTGTGTGTGTGCTTTTTGCTATTTTATTATTGTCTTCATGTTGTTGGTTTTTTTCTTCTTCATATTGTCTCCACGATGCTGTTTGTTTGGTTGGTTGGTTGGTGGGTTTTTTGGTTTAGTTAGAGGTTGGTTTTTTATATTATGTTTTCCTGATACGGGCGGGGACTGGATGTAAATAAAGCACACGAGTGCTTATTCATTATCAACAAAATATAAGAATTTGATTGATTGATTGATCTCTCTCTCTCTCTCACGTACACACACACACACACACACACATACACACATGCGCCCCGCGCGCATGCACGCGCACAACACGCACGCACGCACACACGCACGCACATTGCTAGTAACAAAACACAAACTTTAACTCATGAATACACAAGCATCTGCTTATCCTCTTTTCTCCCTGTCTGTCTCCCTTCGTCTGATATCACTAGGCCTATTACTGAAAAGACGTAAAATCTAAAGAACAAACGAACACACAAAACAAGAACAATAACAATACAATAACAACAGCAGAAGAGACAATCACTGGGAGAAAAAAAAGAAGAAAAAAAAAGTTTAGCAGAGCGTGGTTTCGATCCACGGACCTCTGGGTTATGGGCCCAGCACGCTTCCACTGCGCCACTCTGCTGTCTGTACATATTGCCCACAGTCATTATTTCAGTCGTTACAGCTGATTCATTTTTTTCTGACGCAATAGTTTTTTATGTAAGGGAGCTAAATTTTATTTTGCAACTAGCACAAGAGTTTTCCCCTCGACAGATCTTCAATTGTCGTCCAATACTGATAAATGTCAATGAAAGATAATTGCTGTTAAAAGAAAAATTTTGGAAAAATTAAAACATGTCAAGATTTATGACAAAGTCTAAATGTAACATTAGGTGATTAAAAAAAAAAAAAAGTAACTACAAAATGAAGCTCCTTTGGGACTTAATGTAACGACAAGGACAACAGTTTTGCAAGGAGCAGAGTGGCGCAGTGGAAGCGTGCTGGGCCCATAACCCAGAGGTCCGTGGATCGAAACCACGCTCTGCTAACCTTCTTCTTTTTTTTATTATGGAATGTCCCTTTGGTTTACATTTTGTTGCTGTTGTACATGTCTGTTGCATTCTTAAAGTACTCTCTCCCCCCAAAAAAAAAAACCAACAACAAAAAACAAAAAGTAGCCTCTCACTACACTCTGGGATTTCGTGTGGTCTTATTAATATGTGTGATATACTTTATTTTGCGGTGTTCAATCGTTTTTTTCTGTGTGTTTAAAATGACATACGGTAAAATAGAACCAAATGTGTTTCTAATTTCTTGAATCGCATTATATTCAAAATAATAGTGTTTATATATATATATATAATTATGCGATAATACACTTCAGCGTTGTCCTCCCTACCCCCTTGTGTGTGTGTGTGTGTGTGTGTGGTGTGTGTGTGTGTGTGTGTGTGTGTGTGTGTATGTGGTGTGTGCGCGCGCGTGCGTGTGTGTGTGCGTGCAAAACATCATCCATTTTTTAAAAATCTTTTTTATGCTATGTAGAAGTTTTTGTTTTCAAGTTTAGTTTTGGGACATATGTTTTATGTAAGTTGCTGTTGGTAGTTTTTTATGATGAAGATTTTGGTTAAGTGTTTTTATGCCGCTTCCTAAAATATCATGATTTATATTATGACTTATATTTCGATAGATGGTGGTGGCATGATATTTTTCCATTGTTGGATTCATTGTGTTTTCTTGTTTGCTACTTACTTAGTTGCGCCTTTTATCACAATCGTCATTGATTGTTCATTGCTTATTTCAGTTCCTCTCTCTCTCTCTCCTCTCTCTCTCTCTCTCTCTCCTCTCTCTCTCTCTCTCCTCTCTCCTCTCTCTCTCTCTCTCTCTCTGTGTGTGTGTGTGTGTGTGTGTGTGTGTGTGTGTGTGTGTGTGTGTGTGTGTGTGTTGTGTGTGTGCTTTTTGCTATTTTATTATTGTCTTCATGTTGGTTTTTTCTCTTCATATTGTGTCCACGTTGCTGTTTGTTTGTTGTTTGTTTGGTTGGTTGGGTTTTTTGGTTTAGTTAGAGGTTGTTTTTTATATTATGTTTTCTTGATAAGGGCGGGGGCTGTATGTAAAAAAATGCACACGAGTGCTTATTCATTATCATCAAAATATAAGAATTTGATTGATTGATCTCTCTCTCTCTCTCACGTACATTCACACCACACACAATACGCGCGCGCGCGTGCGCGTGCAAACACGCACGCACGCTCGCACATTACAAGTAACAAAACACAAACTTTAACTCATACACAAGCATCTGCTTATCGTCTTTTCTCCCTTTGTCTGATATCACTAGGCCTAATACTGAAAAGACCTAAAATCTAAAGAACCAACGAACACACAAAGCAAGAACAATAACACTAACAACAACAGAAGAGACAATCACTGGGAGAAAAAAAAAGAAAGAAAAAAAAGTTTAGCAGAGCGTGGTTTCGATACACGGACCTCTGGGTTATGGGCCCAGCACGCTTCCACTGCGCCACTCTGCTGTCTATACATGTTGCCCCACAGTCATTATTTCAATTGTAACAGCTGATTTTTTCTGACGCAATAGTTTTTGAGATAAGGGAGCAAATTTTATTTTGCAACAGAACATACGAGTTTATCCCTTGACAGATCTTCTACTTGCATCAAATGCTGATATAATGTAAATGAAAGATAATAGCTGCTTAAAGAAGAATTTTGGAAAAAAAGAATATTTTAAAAGGTCTACTGACAAATTCAAATGTAACATTAGATGATCTGAATCGAATACAAAAAAAAAAGTAATAAGAAAATGAAGCTACCTTGGGGCCTTAATGTAACCACAAGGACAACAGATTTCTCAGGAGCAGAGTGGCGCAGTGGAAGCGTGCTGGGCCCATAACCCAGAGGTCCGTGGATCGAAACCACGCTCTGCTAAACTTTTTTTTGTTTTTTTTTTTGGATGCCCTTTGATTATATTTGTTGCCTGTTGTACATGTCTGTTGCATTCTTAAAGTACGTTCCCCCCCCCCCCCCACCCCAAAAAAAAAAAAAAAAGAAAAAAAAAGAAAAAAGAAGTACACCTCTCACTACACTGGGGTTTTTGTTTGCTGTTGTTGTTTCATGTTGCTGTTGTTTCGTGTGATCTTACAAATGTGTGTGCTATACTTTATTTTGCGGTGTTCGATTGTTTTTTTTGTGTGTTTTGTGTGTGTTTAAAATGGCACACGGTGAAACAGAATCAACTCTGTTTCTGTTTTTGAATCGTATTATATTCAAAATAATAGTGTTGCTATACATGCGTACATTTATGATAATACACGTTCATAGTGGTTCCCCCCTCCCCCTGTGTGTGTGTGTGTGTGTGTGTGTGTGTGGTGTGTGTGTGTGATTAATTTATTTTATGTATTAATTTATTCTTTTATCTCGAGGATAATGGGACCATCTCGCCATTGATCTTTTCTTTGATTTATTTTCAGATCTGTGTATTTTGTTACCACTCCCAATAGTGATGTAGGAATCGAAAAGGCCAGAAATCAATATGAATATTAAACAATAATGTCAAGAGTCAATATCCATTCCAAGCTGTGATCTCTCTCTCTCTCTCTCTCTCTCTCTCTCTCTCTCTCCTCTCTCTCTCTCTCTCTCTCTCTCTCTCTCTCTCTCTCTCTCTCTCTCTCTCTCCCCCCCTCCCCTCACCCCATTTTCTTTCAAGAAGATTTGTAGATCTAAGTTGTTGTTTTGTGTGTTAGTTATTATTATGTTGTTATTATTATTATTATTATTATTATTATTATTATTATTATTATATTATTATTATTATTACTATTATTATTACTCAAAGACCTGTGGAAAAAGAAATCATTTTCATTTTCCCCCTTTCTTTAAAAAAAAAAAGTTCTGTGTGTTGCTTTTGTTTTGAAAACGCAGAACGTCTTGCGCACACGTTAAATCCTGTTCCGCTTTTCATAAGAGTAGGCCATTGTGTGCCGGTGGGAACAGATGACAAAATTTACAAAACTCATACATACGGGGACTGGATGTAAAAAAGCACAAAAGCACTTATTCCATTATCCTTGATATAAAAGAAATGAAAAAATAAAATAAAATTTGTCATTAAATTTTTATAGTCGATACTAGGAGCACAACTCCTTAAATAGTGATAATAATCCATCCAGTTTCTTGGAAAAGAATAAGATCTGTTATAGTGCTGAGAAGGCAGCTAATGTCAAAGCATTCTAGCTTCTGTTGGAGGGTAATTTCTAGTATGATCTACCTAATTCGACTTGATGGTGTCAAAAGGAAATATTGTCAAAACGTAGTGCACAGGTGAAGAAAAGTTTATTTCCGTCATGTGTTATACAGTTGTAGTCAAGTGATCTAGATTCTTCAGAAACGTTTCAGATACATGATTTATTCTAAAGAAACTTTTCAGAACTTAATATCAGATCAGATTCTTTTGATTCCAATTGCTCAATCCCTTGTACATCCTCCCGTTTTTAGGTTTATATAATGACCGCTAAGAAGATTTTAAAAAGTTCTTTTTCTTTTTTTCTTTAACTGTTTTGCATATATAATATAATATGATATAATACGATACGATATGATATGATATAATATAATATAATATAATATAAATAATATAATATAATATAATATAATATAATATAATATAATATAATATATATGATAGGATAGATAGATAGGATAGATAGATACAATACATACAATACAATACAATACATACAATACAATATATAATATAATATAATATAATATAATATAATATAATATAATATAATATAATATAATATAATATAATCAATTTTGTTTAATCACTTGCCATTTGACGTTTCTCAGATATCTTTATACGCGCGCGTACGCACCCCCCCCCCCCCCCCCCCCCTCCCCCCCAAAACACCGAATCCCGCGTGCGAACGCACAGAGAACATCTTGCACACACGTTAAAAACCCATTTCGCGATTGTGTGTCAGTGGGAACGGATGACAAAATTTATAAAGTTGCATACACACGGGGACTGCATGTAAAAAAAAAAAGCACAGAGTGCTTATTCCATTATCATCAAAAATAAAAGCAAGAATATGATAGAATTATGATAAAAAGAACACACACGCACGCACGCACGCACGCGCTGCGCGCGCATGCGAAAGTGACAACACAAACTATAACACACATAACTTGATAAGCATCTCCTTTTCTTTTTCTCCTTTTCTGTCTTCCTTTGTGTGATATCACTAATAATAAAAAGACGCAAAATCTAAAGAACCAACGAACACACAAAGCAAGAACATAACAGAAGAGACAAACACTGAATATATATATACACACACACACACACACACACACACACACACACACACACACACACACACACACACACACGCACACACACATAATAATATATATGAGAAAAAAAACTTAGCAGAGCGTGGTTTCGATCCACGGACCTCTGGGTTATGGGCCCAGCACGCTTCCACTGCGCCACTCTGCTGTCTGTAGGTGTTGCCCCACAATAATTATTAGAATTGTAACAGGGGATTCATTTTCTGACGCAATATTCTTGAATTGAAGGGACCTAAATCTTATTTTGTCTTACTTCTCTTACAGGAACAAGAGTTCTTCCCCTTGACACATCTTTTTGCTTGTCATCAAATAGGGATGTAATGTAAATAAAAGATAATTGCTGCTTAAATTTTTTTTTTGAGGAATCAATCAATTTCTAACATCTTCTGAATATTCTGATATAGTTTTAGATGATTTGAATACAAAAAATAATCACAAAACAAGCAGTTCAAACTCAGGTTAATTAACACAGTTTAGTGCTATCAGTCCCTAAATAGGAAATCTCCGTTACACGTAAATACTATACCAATCACAACGACATCACCACCAACGTGAGCAGAGTGGTGCAGTGGAAGCGTGCTGGGCCCATAACCCAGAGGTCCGTGGATCGAAACCACGCTCTGCTAAATCTGTTTTTTTTGTGTGTGGCTCCTTTGGTTTATGGGAACATATAACAATTACAAAACTGCACACACACGGGGACTAGATGAAAAAAAGCACATGAGAGCTTATTCCATTATCCTCGATATAAAATGATAAATAAATAAATAAATAAATAAATAAATAAATAAATAGTATGTTTTGTTGCTGTTTGTACATGTCCGTTGCATTCGTAGAGTAGTCTCTCCCTACACTCTGGGCTTTTTTGTTTGCTTGCTTGCTATTCTTGGTGTTGTTGTGGTGGTGGTCTTTCTTGTGGGCTTATCAATGTGTGTGGCATACTTCATTTTGCGGTGTTCAGTTATTTATTATTATTATTATTATTTTATTATTATTATTTATTATTATTATTATCGTCGTGTTATCGCCATTATCATCATCATTGTTATTATTATTATTATTATTATTATTATTATTATTATTATTATTATTATTATTATTGACCTACGTTAAAATTGAGCCAAATCTGTCTCTATTTTTGAATGTATCATGATAAAAATAAAAGGTGTTGTTATACATTAGCCTGTTTTCGTGAAGTATCCGACGCCATACTTACGTTACTTGTAGAGCTAGATCTAGTGTTTGTAAAGGTGTTTTGTTTTGATTTGTTTTTTAAACCTAGAACGCGATGTCTCAGTCACAAAGATCAATGGCCAACAGAAACCAAAATGAAGGCACCTTGACAAAGAAGCTCGCTCGAGAGACAGCAGAAGCCAGCGAAAAGATAAAACACGACTTCATTGAAAGTGTTCTGAGTGGAATGAACACCAAGGCTGTGTCCAAAGGGAAAAAAAAGGTGATGCAAAATCCAGGAAAAGAAAATGACGTGATTGCCGTTCGTGTGGCAGAAATCTTGCTGCTTCAATTATGTGACCGTATTGAAATTATTTTCCCCAAAATTGTTTAAAAAAAAACAAAAAACAAACTAAAACAAAAACCCACCCTTTCAACACTTGCCGAAGCTTTTTTTCCGAATAAAGCAGCAGAATTATCCAGGATGTCCGAAGATGAAATTGCTGCTACATTATGAAACAGATCAGCTGAAACAATACCAGAGATGAGAAACTGAAAATCACTGGGATGGTGAGATGAGTGACAACGAAGACTTTGAAAAGAATATGATAATCAGACTACGTAAAGAACTGGACTGTGAAATGACGACGAATGACGTCTCTGTGGTACATTTGCACAGGAAAAAAAAATCACCAGAAGGAAAGTCTCGGCCAGTCTTGCTGAAATTTACATCTGGTAGATCCAAAGGAGCTCTGAATGAGAAAAAGATTTCAGTGAAGGACAAACCAGCGTACAGAAAATATGTACATCAATGAAGATCTTACCCCTATGCTTGCCAAGCTGCTCCATGCCTGGGTTAGAACATTGCGCTCGCAGTCTGACGACCTGGGTTCGAATCCCGTTGAAGGAGATCTTTTCCCTTGGAGTTAAAAATCAGTGCAGACTCCACTCTCCCAGAAGTCTTTCGGAGGAGATTATAAACCGAGGCCCTGTGTGCGAACGCATGCAGAACATCTTGTCCACATGTTTAACCCCGTTCTGCTTTTCGAAAGAGTGCGGACATGAGAAAATTTACAAAACTGCATACACACGGGGACTGGATGTAAAAAATCACACAGGTCCTTATTCTATTATCTTCGAAATAAAAGACTAAATAAAAACACCACACACAACACACACACACACACACACACACACACACACACACACACACACACACACACACACACACACACACACACACACACACACACACACACCCGAAGCCTGTTGGAACGCACGCAAAACATCTTGTGCACACGTTAAATCCTGTTTCGCTTTTCGTAAGAGTAGGCCATTGTGTGCTGGTGGGAACAGATGACAAGATTTACAAAACTGCATACACACGGGGACTGAATGTAAAAAAGTACACGAGTGCTTATTCCATTATCCTCGATATAAAAGAATAGAATAAATTAAAATAAAAACAACCACCACCACACACACATTGCAAGTGACAACACAAAGATTGCTTTTCTTTTTCTTCTTTTTCTCTCCCTGTCTGTCTCACTTCGTCTGATATCACTAATGATGAAAAGACGTGAAATCTAAAGAAGAACGAACGAACGAACGAACACACAAAGTGAGAACAACAACAGAAAAGAGAAATACTATTTAAAAAAAAAAAAGAAAAAAGAAAAAGTTTAGCAGAGCGTGGTTTCGATCCACGGACCTCTGGGTTATGGGCCCAGCACGCTTCCACTGCGCCACTCTGCTGTCTATACATGTTGCCCCACAGTAATTATTTCAATCGTAACAAACGATTGATTTTTCTGACGCAATGATCTTTAAATGAAGGGAGCTAAATCTTACTTTGTAACCGGCACAAGAGTTTTTTCCCTTGACTTATCTTCTAGCTTGTTGTTGTGATTAAATTAACGTCCCAGCGGAGATTTCTGATTTAGGGACAGTAAATCTTGCTTGTCATCAAATGCTCATGTAATGTAAAGGAAAGATAATTGCTGCTCAAAAAATAATTTGGGAAGAGATAATCAATTTATAGGCAGTTCAGACAAATTCAAATATACTGTTAGAGTAAAGAAAGTAAATAAAACGAATCAGTTCAAACTCGAAAGCTTGTGGCAAATTAGTACTAGCAGTTCCAAAATCGAAAATCTCTGTTGAGAGGTAATTATAAACGCAACAACAATAGTGCTCTCTAACGGAGCAGAGTGGCGCAGTGGAAGCGTGCTGGGCCCATAACCCAGAGGTCCGTGGATCGAAACCACGCTCTGCTAACTTTTTTTTTTTTCTGATTTTTGGTTCCCCTTTGGTTTTTAGTTTACTGCTGTTGTACAAGTCTGTTGCATTCTTAGAGTGCGTCAATCCCTACACTCTGGGCTTTTTGTTCACTGGTTTGCTGTTGTTGTTTCGTGTCGTTGTTGTTGTTTCATGTGTTCTTAATAATGTGTGTGGTATACTTTATTTTGCGGTATTCCGGTTTGTTGTTTTTTTTAACTGCCTTGGGGTAAAATAGAACCAAATCTGCTTCTATTTTGTAAATTGTATAATATTAAAGATAAAAGTTTTTTTTCATACATATATAATCGTGTGATAATACATAGAGTGTTTTACATTGCCCCCCCCCCCCCCCCCCCCTGTGTGTGTGTGTGTGTGTGTGTGTGTGTGTGTGTGTGTGTGTGTGTGTGTGTGGTGTGTGGTGTGTGTGTGTTTGATTTGATTGATTTGATTTATTCTTTTATATCGAGGACAATGGAATAAGAAGTGGTGCTTTTTTTTTTTTTTTTTTACATCCAGTCCCCGTGTGCATTGTTTTGAAGGATGTTGAAGAGGCCATACCTACTAACCAGATGAAAAGCCTTTGTGAGGTCTATGAAGGCAACGAGGAGTGGCTGCCTTTGCTCCCTATATTTCTCCTGAAGTTGAATGAGTGAGAAAATCATGTGTATAAATTATCTATCGATAAAAAGCATGCCACAACACTAGTGCAATAAAAGATTTTTCTTTAAAAGAATAAAAAGAGGGAAAGCGTTGCTGGTATTGAAGAATGTGACAGGCCTTTACACAATTGATTTATTCAAGATTTGACTGAAAGCTAGCAAATGAAACTTGAAGAAATACCAGCAAATCTTATGAATTTTAACAGAGACAGAAGAAGCATTCGCGGCTTACATTTCATCATCCTACAAAACTTACAACTTGATATAGGTTGAAGAAAAATGCAGAGGAAGAACCTTGAGCAAACGTTTTAAACAAAAACATCTCACGGTAAAATTATATTCATCCCCTAGAACAGAAATGTTGAGCCCCAGACACAGACACACACACACACACACACACACACACACACACACACACACACACACACACACACAACTACACACACACACACACACACACACACACACACACACACACACACACTATTTGTTTTAGTTTAATTCATTTTACAAAAGAATAAATAAAATGAAATAAACACACACACACACACACACACACACACACACACACACACACACACACACACACACACCGCAGAACATTGCACGCTCATTAAATCGTGTTCCGTTTTTCGTAAGAGTAGGCCATCGTGTGCCGGTGGGAACAGATGACAAGATTTACAAAACTGCATACACCGGGGACTGATGTAAAAAAGCAATATCCTCGATATAAAAGAATAAATAGATTAAAAAAAATAAAATAGACACACATACGTCAAATACTATTAAAAAAATAAAAGCCAACTTAGTAGTGCGTGGTTAAGGTTTCCATTAAAAAAACAAACCCTCACATCAAACATTATTAAAAACAAACAAACAACAACAACAAAAAACGTTAGCAGAGCGTGGTTTCGATTAAGAAACACACACACACACACACACACACACACACACACACACACACACACACACACACACACACACACCACACGAGGACTGGATGAAAAGAAGCACAAGAGTGCTTATCCCTTTATCCTCGATATAAAATAATAAATCAAAATATAAAAAAGTCATCAAATATTTATAAAAAAAAAAGAAAAAAGTTTAGCAGAGCCTGATTTCAATTAACAAATAAACAACAAAATAAACAAAGAACACACACACACACACACCAAGCATCAATTAAAAAAAAAAAAATATAAAAAGTTTAGCAGAGCGTGGTTTCGATCCACGGACCTCTGGGTTATGGGCCCAGCACGCTTCCACTGCGCCACTCTGCTGTCTGCCGCTATTGCCGCGCAGGAAGTATTTATAATCGTAGAGCAAAGGGAGTTAATTTTAATTCTGCTCTTGGCACAAGAGTGTTCTCCCTTGACACTTTTTGCTGATCTTCCTTAGGCCTATGAAATTAAATAATTACAGCTAAAAAAAACAATTGTAAAAAGAATTATTATCAAAGATTTACTGAAAGAATGATTCACAATGAAGTAACTGATGATTTCAAAAAGACAAAACAAAAAGAAAACAAAGCCTGCACATGATTTGTTGGCTTTGCTGCATGTTTAATGTTTTCTTTCAATTTACAATCCTTTCCCCATTCCCCCCCCTCCCCTTTTTTTTCATATTCTTTTATATGGAGGATAATGGAATAAGCACTCATGTGCTTTTTTTAAAATTTTTTTTTTACATCCAGTCCCCTTGTGTATGCAGTTTTTGTAAATCATACCATCTGTTCCCACCGGCATACGATGGCTTACTCTTACGAAAAGCGGAACAGGATTTATCGTGCGCGCAAATGTTCAGCGTGTGTTCGCATACGGTTTACAGTCTCATCAGAAGGACTTTTGGGGGAAGTGGAGTCAGCACTGATGTTAACTCCAGAGGAAAAATCCCCTCCAACGGGAATCGAGGGGTTGTCAAATTGCGAGCCAATTTTCTGATCACTAGGCTATCCCCTCCCATAAAATTGACATAATTGCATACAAAAATAGCACATTGACGTCACAAAGGCAACGAAGAGTGGCTGCCTTTGCTCCCTATATTTCTCCTGAAGCTAAGTGAGTGAGAAAATTATGTGCATTAATTATCTATCGATAAAAAGCACACCACAACACTAGTGCAATAAAAGGTTTTTCTTTAAAAGAAAAAAAAAAGAAAAGGAAAGTGTTGCCGGTATTGAAGAATGTGACAGGCCTTTACACAATTGATTTATTCAAGATTTGACTGAAAGCTAGCAAATAAAACTTGAAGAAATACCAGCAAATTTTGTGAATTTTAACAGAGACAGAAGAAGCATTATCGGCTTGCATTTCATCCTCCTACAAAACTTACAACTTGATATAGGTTGAAGAAAAATGTCGAGGAAGAACCTTGTCGCAAATGTTTTAAACAAAAACATTTCATGGTAAAATTATATTCATCCCCTAGAACAGAAATGTTGAATACACACACACACACACACACACACACACACACACACACACACACACACACACACACACACACACACACACACACGTGTGCGCGCACGCGCGAGGAACATTACGCACACGTTAAATCCTGTTCCGCTTTTTGAAAGAGTAGGCCATCGTGTGCCGGTGGGAACAGATGACAAAATTTACAAAACGGGGACTGGATGTAAAAAAAAGCACATGAGTGCTTAATCCATTATCCTCGATATAAAAGAATGAATAGATAAAAAGAATAAAAGAAACACACATATGTCAAACATTATCAAAAAAACAACAAAAACCCCCAACTTAGCAGAGCGTGGTTTCGATTAACAAAACAACAACACACACATCAAATAGAAATTATATATATATATTTTATAATAAAAAGCTTAGCAGAGCATGGTTTTTAATTAAAAACAACAACAACAACACAAAACACATCAAATATATTAAAAAAAAAAAAAAAAAAGTTTAGCAGAGCGTGGTTTCGATCCACGGACCTCTGGGTTATGGGCCCAGCACGCTTCCACTGCGCCACTCTGCTGTCCGCTACGATTGCCTCTCAGTAATTACTTATTAATCGTAGAGCAAAGGAGGCTAATTTTCGTTCTGCTCCCGGCACAAGAGTGTTCTCCCTTGACAAACCTTTTGCCGGTCTTTCATATGAATTGAAATAATTACTGCTAAAAATGAATTGTGAAAGAATTAATTGTTATTAAAGATTTATCGAAAGATTGATTCACAATGAAGTAGCCGATGATTTGAAAAAGACAAAACAAAACAAAAACAAAGCCCTCCCATGATTTATTTTCTTTCAATTTACACTTTTCCGCCATTCCCTAAATAGACATCAATGCGTACAAAAATGGCTGATTGTCGTCACAAAATAGCTAAGATTTCTGCTTGGCCATTTTGTTACAATTAGTGACAATCCGTGAAATGGTGATATGAAACAGTACAATAGATATTTTTTCCCCAAAATATTATCGAAGTTAAACTAATTGATTAAAAACAGCCTGCTTCTGTTAGGAAAAAAGAATAATTGTGGCGCTCCACCACGAAATGAGTCGCTTAGCACATTATCCAATTTTGTGCTAGGAGCCTTTAAAGGCAGGTGGGGTCAAGTTGTCAATTTTGTGATTTTGATTGATTATTAAACTAGATCTGTTTATTTATCTTATAATGAAATATCAAGGTATCATTTTTATTCCTTTTGCTTTTAAATGTGTTTTGAAAATACCAAAGCACTCATGCTGACAACCTGTTACTAAAATAAACTTGCCCGTTTCTCATTTTGTCACATCCTGCAGTCTATCATTTCAATTTGTAATAATGTTGCACAGAACTGTCCGATTTTCAATCTGTTTTTTGTATTTGATAGCCACTTTATTGCACATTAATAACATGTCAATAACTAAAAATTGACCTCATGTGCACTCCGTCTCATTATGTGGTGGAGCGTCACAATTTATGACTGATGAGAATGTCAACACAAATGATAGAACACGTGGCAGTTGTTATGAATGTCTTGATTTTTTTCACGTGTTCATTACTCTCATTATTGAAATACTTGATTTAATGAATAATTAAGACTTATTTAAATAAAGAAAAATTAAATTTTATTATTTTTGTGTGCACTTTCAAACTGTAACAATTCATTTTCCCCTCCCCCATCTGTGTGTGTGTGTGAGTGTGTGTGTGTGTGTGTGTGTGTGTGTGTGTGTTGTGTGTGTGTGTGTGTGTGTGTGTGTGTGTAAAATTGTCCTTTTCTGACAAATTGAAATATGAATTGCATTCATATTTGTATTTTGTCCTGTCCAGATATATTACTTTAAGGCTTAAATACTCAAAACAACGGAAAACCAATCTTACATTCTTTGGTACAAAGTGACACTTGTATAATTACCAAAGATGTTGCTATATTTATTTTCGATACTATACGACAAAGAGAACAACATGTTTTAACAGTTACAGCAAAGATGCAGACAAAAATGATACTGTGTGGCAGGATAAGTCCATATTTTGTTATTTCAGCTTCCGACCTTTAAATCATATGCCTTTGCCTTTTTAAATTTTTAAATTTTTTTTTAGAGTGGTCACGTGTGTGTGTGTGTGTGTGTGTGTGTGTTGTGTGTGTGTGTGTGTGTGTGTGTGTGTGTGTGTGTGTGTGTGTGTGTGTGTGTGTGTGTGTGTGTGAAAGTCAAAGTCAAAGTCAAAGTCAAAGTCAAAATTTTATTTCCAGATGGTATATTGAGTAAGAAATAAATTTGCTTTTTTTCATCTTTTTTTCGTGCGTGCGTGCGTGCGTGCGTGCGTGCGTGCGTGCGTGCGTGCGTGCGTGCGTGCGTGGTGCGTGGCGCGCGCGCGCGCGCGCGGTGTGTGTGTGTGTGTGTGTGTGTGTTGGTTTTGTTTATTTATATTTTTTACCCTTTTATTTCGAGGATAATGGAATAAGCATGCGCTTTTTACATCCAGTCCCCGTGTGTATGCAGTTTTGTCAGTTTTGTCATCCGTTCCCACCGGCACACAACGATGACCCACTCCTCTCTCTCAGAGAGAGAGAGAGAGAGAGAGAGAGAGAGAGAGAGAGAGAGAGAGAGAGAGAGAGAGAGAGAGAGAGAGAGAGAGAATCAGTCAATTACTCAATGAATCACTAAAATCAACCACATCAGTTATCTGAATTTCCAAGGGTGGTAGATGAGTAGCAAGCATACTAGCTTTTACATCTGTTTTTTTTTTGTCCCATGGCAGCCAAGCACATCACACACACACACACACACACACACACACACACACACACACACACACACACACACACACACGCACACAAGCACACACACACACACACACACACACACAACACACACACACCCCACACACACACACACACACACCACACCACACGTACACACACGTACACACACGTACACACCCACACACACAGAGCTACACCCACACACACACACACACACACCACACACACACACACGCACGCACGCACGCACGCACACGCACGCGCGCGCGCGCGCGCACACACACACACACATCCAGAACACAGTAGAATACTTTTCTATATACTCTTTATTTCCAAAGTTCATACAAATGTTTCTCATCCCATTGTCTATTTTTATTACAAAACATGATCAAAAAAAAAAAAAAAAAGATAATCCCCAGTAATGTGAAAAAGAAAACCAAGTAAAAAAAAAAAAAAAAAAAAAGCATCGCAAACAAAACCAACAAAACCAACAAAAATCCCCCCAAAACAGCGAAAAAATCCAACAAAGACAACAAAAACACCCTAAGACCCCCCCCCCCCCCCCTCCCCCCCCCCCCCCCCTCACTGCCTACCAACACATAACACCACTCCTCCCCCACCCCCGAAAAAAACAAAACAAAACAAAAAGGAAAACAACACACTAACCAAAAACAAACCCCAAACAAACAAAACACCCAAACAAACACCCCTCACCCCCTCTTAAAGCGCAAAATCACAGTTCACAGTTACAAAAAAGAGGATTTCTTTGATTTGCAAACAGGCATGATAAAAATCTACGAACACATCGCCAGTTGTCACACTAGTCTATGAGAGGTATACAAAAACCACAGGCCAAAATATAATATTTACATCATTATGTATCAAGAGGTCAGCAGAAGGTGTCAGTTTACATTATTGTTTACAAACAAAATGGCGATTTTGGTTGTTTTTTGGTTATATTAAGATCCCAGTCGAATCACCCGTTGTAGAGACTGAAACTCAAAAGTAACTAGATGTGTTCAATAATCATCAGAGCATTGTGATTTTGAAACGTGAACTCGCCGATTTCGGTTTAAAAAAAAAAAAGCAACTGCAATCATGCTTATAAAAGACCACATTTTTTTTTTCACTTTTCTGTATTTTGTTTTTCCTTACAGGTATATCGTTATGGTCCTAATTTCCTCATGCTTTGTTGTTGTTATTGTTGTTGTTGTTGTCGGTGGTGGTGGTGGTGGTGGTGGTGGTGGTGGTGGTGGTGGTGGTGGTGTGTGTGTGTGTGTGTGTGTGTGTGTGGTGTGTGTGGTGTGTGTGTGGTGCGTGCGCTCGTGCGTGCGTGCGTGCGTGCGTGTATGTGGGGTGTGTGTTAGTATTTTCTCTGTTTATATTTTAGCATATTAATTTCTGACTCCATGTAAAAATATTTCACTTGCTTTATCCGAACAACCAAAGTCGTAGCTACCCCAGTGCGATATGTTGCATATGTCTTGGGAATATTCAGTGGTAAGCGCTTGTCTGGGTTTATTGTTGCACAAGTGTCTGCTGTTGCGTGCGTTCTGATCGGCGATACAGTTGTTAGCGTTGGTGGATTGCGTCATGTTATGCAGTATTAATCGTTCCTTTCATTCTGGCTAGAAAGGCTGATATCAGCTGGAAACATTATTTTGTCGGGGTTATATACTGCTCTAGTGTATGCTATTGCGTGCAATCTGATAGCCCATTGAGCAGTAATAATATCCTTTAGTTGTAAATATTATTTTGTCCGGGTTTACTATCGCTCTGAGTCTAGGGATTGCAGTTGTGTGCGTTATGATAGCTTGTGTCAGTGATAAAATTCGTTTGTATCGATTTGGGATTGATCTCGTATGTATTGCAGTGTTAATGTATTCTGGCTAGAAAGGCCGATTTCAGCCGCAATCGTTATTTTGTTTGTGTTTACTATCGTTCCTGTGATTGCAGTTGCGCGCGTTCTGATAGCACGTGGTCGTGATACATTTGTTGAATTGCGTTTATGATTGCTCTAGTATGTATTGAAGTGTTGTGTCATTCTGGCTTGAAGGATCCATTTCAGCTGTAAGTTTACGGGGTTTTGCTTGTTACGCGTATTGCTGTTGTCGTGTATTCTGGTAGCTTGAGTCGGTTGATACATGTGTTTGTGTTAGTGCGTTGCTTAAGTGTGTATTGATTGTTAACTTCCCCTTCATTCTGGCTAAACAGAACAATTCAACTGTAAAAATATTCATTTTCTGGGTTTATTGATGCTCTAGCATATGCTATTCATATATTCTGTTAGCTTGAGGTCGTGATACATGTTTTCGTTTGCGTTTATGCGCTGCTTTAGTGTGTATTGTGCTGTTAACATTCCCTTATGTTCTGGCTAAACCGACCAGCTGTAAACATTATTTTGTCCGGCTTTTTGTTGCTCTAGTATACCGCATACTGCTGCGTGGATTCTGGAGCGTGTGGTCGAGTGATATGTTCGTTTGTGTTTATAATGCTGTTGTGTGTATTGCAATAAAAGTGTTTTTTTTATCTTCTGTGCTAGGAAGACCACTTGCACTTAGTTCCTTTAAATATAGAATGGTGTCTTGCCATTTCATTGTCATCTCTTAGGGCCAGCAATGGTTAAAAAGACAACAAAAGTCACCAACCAAACAAAGGAAAACAAAATGAAAATAAATGGAAATAAAACAATCAACAACAGATTCCGATTTTTGCAAAAAATGACACATTTCTAATGTACAGTGGCGGTCACAATAGACCTACATATCTACTGAATCACATTCTATTGTAGTACATCAAATGTCGACGGTAATAAATGCTAAAAAAGTATGAAAAGTTATTCCGTGTAGATATCGTTTTCCATTATAGGCGCATATTTACACTTTTTGTGTGAGAGTTTTACATGATACGTACCCAAGTCAGGGTCTTTACAAAAATTAGAGAAAAAAATCAGTCATTAGATCAGTTCCCACCTTTCAAGCTTCCTAATGGTTTCATTGTGAAATCAAAACAAATGGAAAGATATAATTATCACCAATAAAACCCAGTATACTTTGTATTTAATAATATGGATTGAAAGAAGGATTCCTTGAGAAGTGTATCGCACACAGAATGCTAATTCAAATATTTTTCTTCGTTTTTCGTTTGTGTTTGTGTTTTATTTTAGTTTGAGTTATTTGTCCCCCTACCCCTTATCTTTTGTTACTAATATAATACAATACACATGTTAACGACATTGTTCATACATCAATTCTGCTGTGAAAACACAGACGAAACCATTTTTGCTTTGAGCAGTAGTCTGAAAATAGAGGAAGATATGTTTATTGATTAAAAACTATGATATATTTTTTTTAATGAATATATGAAAATGCAGTAGGTTTCTTTTTGTATCATTTCAACTCTTGGACACATATAAAAGAACATCTTGCTACGTACTTGTTATCGCTGATGTAGACGGATCAAGTCAGCAGTTTTTACGGTTTACAGCATCAAAATGATGAATCATACATTTCTTTCGGATTTCTGGCACATTTAAGTAGTACATACTTGTTCAGTTCCGCATTTAGTTTTTCAACAGTTCTGTGTTTCCACATTTGTTGAACATGGGTTGAGGACTATAAGAAAAAGCGTTTGATCTGTGGCCAGTTTTTAATATATATTAGTCAGTTCATAGCTTTTTTTCTTATGCTCCAACTTCTTCCTAATCCTCCAGCGCTTTAGTTTTCAACTTCTTTCAATTTCTATTACCTCTTCAAATTTTTGTGCATTCTACTTACTTTCCATTTTCTCAAATTTTATCAGCGCTAAAAAAGTTTTAATGTATTTTCAATTTATACATTATATATATAGTTATTTAAATTCCAACCTTCTTTAGTTTTTGCCAGTCGACATTTGTATCACCATCGACATTGTATTTATATTTTTTTCAGTTTCCGAACCGTTTTCATTTTTCCACGTACATGGACTTGTTTTACGTCCTTGTAGTGTATTCGTCCGCACATTGCAATCACTAAAACTGAGCTCACATACCCATAGCGTTCCAGGTCCTTTGGAGCCGTTTAAAGTTCGACGGTTTTTTTCTCTGTAACATTCCACATCCAGTACAATTCCACATTCTTGAGTTTGGCACATTTCTTCAATTTTCTACATTCTTCAAGGTTGTTTTTTTTTTTTTTTTAATAGGGTCACTTCAGTTGAGATGTTTCCTTTGTTGAATTGTCCACTTCATTTCACAGATCCTGCATTTCTTCTCTCTCTCTCTCTCTCCTCTCTCTCTCTCCCTCTCTCTCTCTCTCTCCTCTCTCTCTCTCTCTCTCTCTCTCTCTCTCTCTCTCTCTTCATTTCTTTTGGCTTTTCTCACCTGTAAATTGTTCTCTCTCACTTTTTTTTGTTGCACTTTTCCGCATTTTTTAAAATTAATTTTTTTATAGTGTTTGTCTGGTCAACTTTGAAAATTCTCCACAAATGACGGGTATTCCTCACGTTTTTATGATGTTCTGTACATTTTTGTTTATGATAAAGCTTTCAATAAACGTTTGTAGAATGTCCTCACATTTTCTCCTTCACACGTCTTTAGTTTTCTTGTCTTAGAAACTTCCTCCACTTGCAGAACTGTCCTGTATGTCACTCATAATTATCAGGTCACTTTCCTTCGTAGGTCAAATTTTCCACACACAACCAGCTTCCCATATAATGCTTAATTTTTTTCCTCTTTTAAAAAAAATTTGTTTGAGCCACTGTGTTAAAGAACTTCCATCACAGCCTTGTGATAGCTCCGAGTCTGCCAAATTTGCGGAATTTTCCGAAAAACATCGTTCTCAGCACTAGGCAGCAGTTTTAGATTCACAAACAAGAAAGAAACATGAAGATCATCACAGCCTACAAGATGGGCTGGGCGCTGGACACGGAGCTCTGTCGGATGAGGCTGTTGACCTGTCTCCGTACCCGACAGTAACAGACAGTCAGAAGAAGCGTCAGGATGGACAGACCCGATGCAGGCCGATATGAGAATCCACATGTCCGATCGCGGCGAGGATTCCATTGGCTGCTCTTCGTTAGACTTTTGTTCACTTCCGTTTCCGCTGCTGGTGACGTTAGTTCCGCTTCCGGGGCTTGCGCTGAGTTCTGGGATGTCGTTGACTCGTGTGGTGTCTCTGTGGAAGTAAAGAGTATATTGTCATGTTGAAAGCTATAAAGAACGAAGCGCAGACTTTCTTCTTCTTTTTGTACTTTTTTCTCCGACTTTATTGAAGTGGAAGCACAAGGGTATTTATTGGAATGTGCGTGACCCACAAAACCTTCATTCCCTAGTGTCAATGAGTATTTTCTTCAAATGACTGTCAAATATCTAACCATGATTATCTTAAACCAAATAAATGCACTCTTTAAGGAAACAAACCCACGGAACGAGCAGCAAATTAACCACCAACCAACCAACCAACTAACAAATAACAAGCTAGCTAATCAGGCAACCAATCAACCAATCAGCCTTCCAACCAGCCAAGCAAGCAAGCAAGCGAGCAAACAAGCAAGCAAGCAAGCAACCAATCAACCGACCAACCTACCGAGCAAGAAATCACCATATAAAAAATCAATTAGAATCAATCCATCAGCGGATTCTGACATCTTGGCTTATTAAACCAGCAGTCTCAGCCCATTCACCAAAACCTATCCATCCATCCAAACAAACAAACTCGTTCTTCAACAACAAAAAAACCAAACCGACCAACCACTGCATCTCTCCAGTAGCAAAAAACCTTGCCCCAATCACCCGTACCCACCTGAGAAGCTGCTTGAGCTGTCTCCTCATCATGTCAGGGACGCGGTGGTTCCAGAAAGCCATCTTGTCTGGCTTGAGGTCCCGCATCACGGCCAGACTGGGACTCCTCTGCCAGGTGAACAGCCGGCTGTAGGTCCGGTGGGTCCGGTTGTAGCGGGGCATGTGGAACTCTTGCATGGGCACCAGGGAGGGAAGACTGTGTGTGAAATAGGAGGGATAAAAGAAGCATAAGTGGATCGTTTTGTCAAGAGGTTAACGCGCCTGGGTGGAGAGGGAGGAGTTTTTGAGTTCGATCCCCATTTGAGCCCGAGCTCATCAATTCAAACTCGAGTAATTCAAACATTTTTTTTTACTATGTCAAAAACAGAGAAATTCATTCATCTGCTACATCTTGAGCGGTGTGATCTGGGTGCTAGTCTTTCAGATGAGATCATAATCCCCGAAGACAGAATGCGGCTACCTAAATGGTGGTGGGGGAGGGGGGTTGGACCGCTTGCATATGCAAAAATCTCACCATTGATAACTCTCAGAGCCCTCGCTGAAGACCAAAAAAGATTGAGACGATAGATCGAGGACTCGTGTGCAACACACATTTACCGCACGTAAAAGAACCCAAGGTGACAAAGGCTAGTTGTCCATGGCAACAGTTTGTATGAAAAAGCCACTCTGATAATTATCAGACGACAAATACTTTATGTATTTTATTTGATTACATTATATTTAATTTCATATACACTTGCTAACATGAAAAAAATATTGAATGGCGTTGCTCTTGTGGCGACACACTTTCCCCGAGAGGAGCGGCCCAAATTTCACACGGAGAAATTAATCTGCTGACCAGAAGCGGTATGCAATACAAATTGTTGGTAACCGTACACGAACGAATACTTCATCTTATCAAAATTGCATGTTCTGAGCAAAGCATATAATAACACGTTACATACCATGAATAACTAGGGAACTCCATCGTGGAACGTGGTGCAGTATAACAGTTTTTACTCAGCATTTGTAAGTTTAAAAAAACAACCAACAGACATAAAATATATTTGCGCGTGCACACGCACACACACACAACACACACACACACACACACACACACACAAACACAACACAAACAACACAACACAACACAATACAACACAACACAACACAACACAACACACACACACACACAACACAACACAACACACACACACACACACAACACACACACACACACACACACAAACACACACACACACACACCACACACACAACACACACACACACACACACACACACACACACACACACACACACACACACACACACACACACACACACACACACACACACACACACACACACACAGAGAACATCTTGCGCACACGTTAAAAATCCGGTTCCGCTTTTCGTAAGAGTAGGCCAACGTGTGCCGGTGGGAACAGATGACATTTACAAAACTGCATAAACACGGGGACTGGAGGTAAAAAGCATATGATTGCTTATTCCATTATTCTCGATATAAAAGAATAATAAATAAATAAATAAATAATAAATAAATAAATAAATAAATAAATACACACACATGCAAACATTCCAAAGAACAACCACTGCCTACACACCCATTTTTAGCGAAATTGGCCCATAACTGAAGCAGAAGCCTGGCCATGCGTTTGTCGGATTCGTCGTATCGGAAATTGGAGTGTCCCTTAAGCGGAAAACCGGCGATGTAGAACAACTCCGACCCGTGAATAACACCTGCAGAAAATGCAATATTATCTTAAATATAAACTGTTGTTGGGCGTTCCCCAGCTTAACATCTTGGGGATCACACTAGGGTATGCGCTTTGGCTCACTCATCCCAACTGAGAATCGCTGTGAGACCATACACATATAAATCCTGTTCCGCATTTTCGTAAGAGTAGGCCATTGTGTGCCGGTGGGAACAGATGAGATTTACAAAAAACAGCATACACACGGGGACTGGATGTAAAAAGCATATGGGTGCTTATTCCATTATCCTCGATATAAAAGAATAATGATAAAAAAAAATCAACACGCATTGGATGATAATTTTTGAGTATATAGCGGTTTTAAAAAAGAAAAGTATGTTGACATATTGGCAGCCATAATCTGGGTAGCATGCAACAACAACAACTACATATTATAATTGTGTCATTAACATTTTATAAATTATACCCTGCTAGTGAGTCAGAGTCTTGCTTGTACCCTTCCTGCTTATACCTCCTATCTTACAGATGATGAGTGTGGTATTGATTATGGAACTATAGGCATGGTTTCAACACGAGCTGATACGTTTTATATTGTACTGAGCCATAGAACTCCAAGACTTGGACAAATGGGAAAAAAAGATATAAAAATGGGAAGAAAGAAGAAAGAAAGAAAGAAAGAAAGAAAGAAGGGGAAGAATGATAGAAATGAAAAAAAAACACGGAAAGAAAGGTATGAAGAAGGAAAAATATACAGACAGAAAGAAGGAGAAAAAACGGATAGATATAAAACAGAAAGGAGACAACATCCCCCCTCCCCCTTAAAAAAACAGCAACAATTAAACAAACCAACTACAACAATAACAACATTGAATGTGAATAGAAATATTCAGCTAAAGGAAATAATCAGCTAAAACATGACAAGGAATCTGACAAAGAAACAATACCAACTCACCTTCCCACTGGTCGAAGGCAGACCTGTACTCATAGTTGTAGACGTAGACAGTAAGGTTGAGGTCCGCCATGATGGCTGCTGCCTTATGGGTAGGCGCCAGAATAAAATAGTCCCCCACGATCTGTGTACACATAAATCATTCCACCTAAAACATCAGATGGGACATTTTAAAATAAAGGGTTTTTTTGGGGGGGTCTTTTTAAGGTACTCAGTGGAGTAATCTCTAAAGTCAGCCATGATGGCAGTTGTCTCATGGGTAGGAGCCAGAATAAAATAGTCCACCACATTCGGTGAAAGCAAATATCAAGCGCTTTGATTTGTTGCTTTTACAAGATTCAGCGCTGTATAAATTGCAGACATTGTATCACACCAATATAATGTCAGACGGTACTTTTAATCCTTTTCAGTGTAGATTTTTTTCCCACAGATATTTTGTGAAGGAATCTCCATTTCTGTAGCATTTATCAAGCTCACGTTTAAAAGAGCGAACTTGAGTAGATGCAGAAACAATTTAATATGAAATGTCGGTATTGATGCTGTCTGTCTATGTCTATCTCCTTGTGTGTGTGTGTGTGTGTGTGTGTGTGTGTGTGTGTGTGTGGTGTGTGTGTGTGTGTGTGTGTGTGTGTGTGTGTGTGTGAGTGTCCATCCTCTTTCTCCCCCTCTCGCCCGCCCCCTCTCTCTCCGTCTCCTTTGTGTCAGTGATTGTCAGTTTACGTCAGTAATTGACAAAGCTTGTGACCCGAGGCAGGAACAAACTGCTTTATTAGTCCTATGTCACAACGCCAGTGATGCTGATGATGATGACCAATCTATCTCTCTCTCTCTCTGTGTCTCTGTCTCTGTCTGTCTGTCTGTCTGTCTGTCTTCTCTCTCTCCACGCACACACAGACACACAGACACACAGACACACAGACAACACACACACACACACACACAGAGGCAGAGACAGGCAGAGACAGAGACAGACCCGAAGACACACAAAGAATCAAACAAGCAACTTACCTCAGAGAAATGTGCTTTGATCTCTTCATCATTCATAGCATATGGCCATTGCGCGTAAGCGTCCAGTATTGACTCTGAAAAAAAAGAGTGGACATTCATCTGTCATTTTATAATAACCACCATTTCTTCTGAACTTTCGTCGTTGTTGTTGTGCGTTCCCCAGCTTAACACCATTGAGGTCACTAGAATGTGCACTCTCACTCACTCTCATCCCACCTGGGAATCACTGTGAGACTGGAATTGCACACTGGATGGGAAGTTTGCATGTATGACTGCTTTCAAGTACTTCCGTCATGTAAGAATCCATACTCCTTCATCAGATTTTTTTTCTCATTTGATGCAGATTACAGACTATTATGCTAAGCTAAGAAATTGTCACGAATAAAGACAAATCTCAGTATCATATTTCAAATCATAACAATAATGTTAATGTAGACCTTGGCACTTAGCTTACATCAATAACAGACACAGCTTTTGGCCTGGGCCACATTTTTGACATAATTAATACAAATAGAAAAAAATGGTCACTTCTCAGCACTAGATTACTACTGTTTCTGTCACTGTTGCTGTTGTTGCTGCTACTGTTGCTGCTGCCGCCGCCGCCGCCATACTACTACTAAATACTACTACTACTAACTACTACTACTACTACTACTACTACTACTATACTACTACTACTATTTACTGCTACTGCTACTACTACTACTACTACTACTGCTACTACTGCTACTACTACTACTACTGACTACTACTACTACTACTCTACTACTACTACTACTACTACTACTACTACTACTAACTACTACTACTACTACTACTACTACTACTACTACTACTACTACTACTCCCTCTGTTTATCTGTCTGCCTGTCTGTCCGTCCCTATCTTTCTGTGTCTGTCTCTGTCTCTATCTGACTGTTTGACTACCTGTCTGTCTGTCTTTCTGTCTCTCTCTCTCTGTTTGACAAGTTTAAAAGACAAAACTCTATTACACTCTCTCTATGCCTCCCCCTCTCAGATAAGTGTGACAAAATTCACAAAACTGTATACAAAAGGGGACTAGATGTAAAAAAATAAAAGTCTCACGAGTGCTTATTCCATTAGTAGTAGTAGGCACTCATCAGTCTCGGAAGACTATGGAGTTGCGTTCTAGTCTTTAGAGCGCAAAGCCTGGGCAAGTATGTATGGAGGGCAAGCTGTTACCCATGCAGCAGACCCCCCTCCATTATCGTCGAAATAAAAGAATAAATAAATCAAATCTCTCTGTCTCTGTATCTGTCGCTCTCTGTCTCTGTCTGTCTGTATGCATGTCTACCTGCCTGCCTGCCTGTCTGTCTGTCTGTCTATCTCCCCCCCCTCTTCTTCTCCTCTCTCTCCTCTCCTCCTCTCTCTCTCTCTCTCTCTCTCTCCTCTCACTCTCTCTCTCTCTCTCTCTCTTAACCCCCCTCATTCTCTGTCAATCAATCCCCAAAGTTGTGTCAAATGAAAGCCCTGAGTCTAAGCCAAAAGAAGTCAGTATTTTTCTGTTCTGTGTGTACGTGTGCGTGTCTCTCTGTCTGTCTATCTCTCTCCTTTTGCGTTTGTCTGTTTAGCGTGTGGGCGCGAGGGTGTGTGTGTATGTGTGTGTGTGTATGTGTGTGTGTGTGTGTGTGTGTGTGTGTGTGGAGAGAGAGAGAGAGAGAGAGAGAGAGAGAGAGAGAGAGAGAGAGAGAGAGAGAGAGAGAGAGAGAGAGAGAGAGAGAGAGAGAGAGAGAGAGACGCACAGAAAAAAAAAATTGTAAAAACAAAATTTACGGTCGCCATGTTTCTTACCCACAATGCCATGAAGCTGAGGCAGGTCGCCCCGGAAGCAGTTCATCAAGGCCAGTAACTTGTTCCTGCCTTCAAAACTGTTCAGCTTGTAGCGTTCCACCAAAGGTAGGGCTGCAATCATGACGTCAATGAAGGAATTATACAGAAACAATAGGGGAATAGCCATGTGGTTAGAACGTTGAGCTTGTGATCTGACGATGCAGGCCAAAGCCACCACAAATACGCCCATTTGAGGATATTCTATCCCTGGATATAACATCAGTACCGACTCCTCTTCGGATGGGGTTGTAAATCGAGGTTCCGTGTACGTGTACGAGCGCACGCACAATATTTTGTGCAAACACTAAAACGATTCCGCCTTTCGGAAGAGCAGGTTTTTAGCATACTTGTAGGAACGCGTGATAGAAAATAAAAGCAAAAACAGCATACACACTGGTGGAGTTGTTTAAACATCCCTTAAGTCGGATTGTTGGCTACCTGGGTGGTGTGTTAACGGTCGCATAAGCAAAAGCCTCACAGTTGGTGAACCTCGGAGCTCTAGCTGAGGAACGTAAAAAAAACAAGCAAACCCAACCCATCCCACCATGAATAGTACAACCTATCGTTTTAGGGTATTTGCCAATGTTGGGTTTTTTTTATAGTTTATCTATAACTGACAAAAAGAAACCTCGAAAAAAAATAATTATTTAACAAATGAATAAATGAAAGGGTAAACGAGTGAAAGAACGAACAAAAGAAGAAAGACACAAAGACAAAATGAATCAATGAAAAAATAGCACAAACACAAGATGTCTAGGTCTTCTTTCATTAACCTTAAACCATCATTCATATTCTCTCATAAAATCTTATGCTGTGTTGGAGGTTTTATTTTTACGACTCATCTTTTCATTACATATTTATTAAAATAAAATTTTTTATTTTACTTTTTTACATCGAAGTAATGGGATAAGCACTCTTGTGCTTTTTTTCATCCAGTTCCCGTGTGTATGCAGTTTTGTAAATATCATCTGTTCCCAGCGGCACACGATGGCCTACTCTTACAAAAAGTGGAACATGGGTTTAACGTGTGTGCAAGATGTTCTTTAGATTCCATTAGAAATACTAACAACACATTTCCAAACATGCCCCCCACAAATTCATGTACACTTCCCCCCCCCCCCCCCCCCCTCAAATACCTGCCATCTGGCCCTCGTCCAGAGTCGCTCCTGTCAGGAAGTAACGTCCTGTGACGTCACCCTTGGCTGCCATGACTTCCGGCAGATCGGGTAGAAAATGGCCGTCCACCACAGGGCGAAATTCAGGTACCAGAGAAAAGGGGTTCTGAAAATAAACAAAATAACAGTTAGAACTGTTGTTATTTTGTAAATATTGCTGCTATAGATGTTGATGTTGTTATTGTTTTTGTAGTTGTTGTTAATTTCATGTCTTTTGCTGTTGCTCAGTATTTTTTCCATAGTTGTTTGAAAGTTAAGGGGGGGGGGGGGGGGGGTAAAGATAGCAGGGAGAGGCAGTTTCAGAGATTGACATGAAGATCTTTTATTTATTCATTTATTTATTTATTTCTTATATATATTTTATTTATTTTGTTCTTTTATATCGAGGATAATGGAACAAGCACTCGTGTGACTTTTTACATCCAGTCACCGTGTGTATGCAGTTTTGTAAATCGGGTCATCTGTTCCCATCGGCACACGATGACCGACTCTTACGAAAAGCAGAACAGGATTTAACGTGTGCGCACGATGTTCTGCGTGCGTTCGCACACGGGGCCTCCCTCGGTTTATAGTCTCACCCGAAGGACTTTTGGGGAGAGTGGAGTTTAACTCCAGGGGAAAAATCCCTTCGAACGGGAATCGAATCCGGGTCGTCAAATTGCGAGCGCTATGTTCTGACCACTAGGCTATCCTGTTCCCCATTAGATTGATTAAGGTAATGGAGTACATATGTCCCAAACTAGAGAGAGAGAGAGAGAGAGAGAGAGAGAGAGAGAGAGAGAGAGAGAGAGAGAGAGAGAGAGAGAGAGAGAGAGAGAGAGAGAGAGAGAAGAGATTTGATTTGATTTGATTTGATTTGATTTGATTTGATTTATTCTTTTATATCGAGGATAATGGGAATAAGCACTCGTGTTTTTTTACATCCAGCCCCGTGGGTATGCAGTTTTGTAAATGTCATCTGTTCCCAACCGGAGAGAGAGAGAGAGAGAGAGAGAGAGAAGAGAGAGAGAGAGAGAGAGAGAGAGAGAGAGAGAGAGAGAGAGAGAGAGACAGAGGAGAGGTCAAGCGTACACGTCTGTTAAAAAACACCAACTGTCATAAAAACAAAACAAACCACACACACACGCACAAAACCTCTTGCCCCTCCCCCCCCACAAGCATCAGAGTGAAGCAAATCCTCATCATCATCTGCAGAAATCTGCCTCCCCCAAGGAGGCGCAAATTTCCTCCCACTTTAACCCAAGACTAACTGCAAAACCTGCTTCCTTATCTTCCTCCTCCCCTTATCTTCCCCTCCCCTTCCTCCCTCCCCTTCCTTCTTTCTTTTCCACATGTCCCTCGCTCTCTTTCTTCCTCTTTCCTTCAGTCTTCCATCTTTTTTTCCTTCTCTTTTTGTTGGTTCGTTTTTTTTAAAGGATGCCCTGACGTGGTTTTGTAGTCGTAATCTGAATTTGATCTGCTGGTTAAGAGTTCGTCCTAAACGTCTTGGTATCTGTGAATTAGCTTGTTAGTCTTGTTTTTTAGACTCCTTCCTAAATCTGTCTGTCTGTCTGTCTGTTTTCCCCTCTCCCTCTCTTTTTCTGTTTGCTGGCTTTGTCTCTGTCTGTCTGTCTGTTTGTCTGTCTGTCTATCTCTGTCTCTCTACCTGTGTGTGTGTGTGTGTGTGTGTGTGTGTGTGTGTGTGTGTGGTGTGTGTGTGTGTGTGTGTGTGTGTGTGTGTGTGTGTGTGTGTGTGGTGTGTGTGTATGTGTGTGTGTTGTGTGTCTGTCTGTGTTGTCTGTCTGTCTGTCTGTCTGTCTCCCTCCCTCCCTCTGTCTGTCTGTCTGTCTCCCCTCTCTCTCCCCCCCTCTCTCCCTCCCCCTATCTCTCCCTCTTAATTTTATATAGTTATCATATCATCTTCATGATTATTCTTATAGCTATTGCCATTGTTTCAGGCGAGAAGAACAGAATGAATGATATAATAATAAAAAAAAAAACAGTATCACATAATCAAACAAACAAAAACCCCCCAAATGACAGCAACCCCCCCAAAAAAAAAAACCCCACACGGCCAAACAAAGGATCAGGCAAACAAACAATAAAGCACACCGACAACCCCCCCCCCCCTTCCTCCCCCCCTAAACAACCAGTCACCCACAGAACAAACAAACAAGCAAACAAGCAAAAACTGAAGAACTGACATCCAAACTTTAAACGCAGAGAGAATAGGAACCGTATATAAAAATAAAAACAAACGGTCACGTCAAATTCGGAGTTGTTACATGTTTTACTGTAAGACATAATCAAAAACAACATAGACATAAATCATGTTACGCCCTGTGCTTTATACCACACTGCAATATTAAGTAAAAGTTTGTGACAAAAAACCACAATTTTTTTTAGGGAAGAGCTTAACAGTTTGGCTTACAGAAACAAATAAACAGTCTGTTTTGGCTATTAGCTAAAGAAACAGAAATAAAAATTCTATGTAACTTACATTTAAAATGTTGGGTTTTTATTTTGATTGATCATAAACACATGAATTCCTCTATGGCCTTGTATCCATTGTGTTTGACGATTATTGTCATAAATGGTAATTAGAAGTGATTAATACAATATGTAGTACTCTATACGTACGGGCGCGCGGGCGCGCGCGCACACACACACAATATATATATATATGTATATACATATTTATATATATTATATATATATATATACATGTATATATATATATGTGTGTGTGTGTATATATGTGGATATATATATATATTTATATTTATATATATAAGAAGTCATCACACACAAACACAAACACACACACAACACACACACACACACACCACAACACACACACACCACACACCACACCACACACACACACGCACACACACACAACACACACACACACACCACACACACATGCACACGCAGCACATACGCACATTCATTCAGGTGTGGAAACGTTTATCCTAAGTGTGACACTTTGGTGATTACTGCGATGTTTGAGCCCCCTCAAGTTCTGGCTGTAATCTGTTTGAGAAATGAAGCCGTTAAAAGCTTTTGAAGAATGGATGGTAAATGTCCAAACAGTGAGCCTACGTACGTACATGGCTCGCTCTGTCAGTGTCTGTGTCCATGTTACAAACACATGGGGGTCTTCATTTATAATGTGCGTTACTTTGTGTGTGTGTGTGTGTGTGTGTGTGTGTGTGTGTGTGTGTGTGTGTGTTGTGTGTGTGTGTGTGTGTGTGTGTGTGTGTTTAAAGTGTTCCAACATACACAAAATGGATACTTAACTTACACGACACAACACATACAGACACAAAACAGCAGCACACAGACAGACAGACAGACAAACAAGACAACAGACACGCACACACACACACACAACACAACACAAACACAACACACACAACACACACACACACACACACACA
Source organism: Stramonita haemastoma (assembly GCA_030674155.1). Classification (NCBI taxonomy): domain Eukaryota; kingdom Metazoa; phylum Mollusca; class Gastropoda; order Neogastropoda; family Muricidae; genus Stramonita; species Stramonita haemastoma. The sequence goes on from CM060323.1 coordinate 17,824,916, forward strand.
CCACGTAACAGACAAACGCACTACAACATATTCAATCACATCAGCACAGACACACACACAAGTAAGACAACACCATCGTCTCATCTTCAGTCTGTCATGTCCGTGTCGTCCATGTGCTTACACTGTCGTTCTCTCTTCTCTGTCCTGTCCTCCGTGTTCTTCTGTTCTGTTCTCTCTGTTCTGTCTCTCTGTCTGTCTGTCCTGTCTCTCTGTCTGTTTCTGTCTTGTCCTGTCTCTGTCTGTCTCTGTCTGTCTTCTGTCTGTCTGTCTGTCTGCTGTCTCTGTTTCTCTCTTTCTCTTTCTCTTCTCTCTTTCTTCTCTCTCTCTCTCTCTCTCTCTCTCTCTCTCTCCCCCCCCCCCCGGTACAACTTTTTTACAGGTTGAAGGTCTTGATGTAGCCTTGAAATCATAAGCATCGAATTAGCACTTAAACTAAGTGATGGTGTAATTTGTGTGTGTGTGTGCACTTGTTTGTTTGTTTTGTGTGTGTGTGTGTGTGTGTGTTTGATTAAAGAAAACACTGAAAGCTTCACGGAACGGATGTTTTAGTGCTAATGGCTACTACCGGGTTGTTCTTGCTCTATCTTTCAGCGATTTTTCTCTTCCCCCCTCCCCTTCCTCAGATCCATCAATTATGCCGCTTGGATTTGTTGAACTGCATGCATACACTTTTTCGTTACGATCACACACAAACTACACAGACGCATACAGAGAGAGAGAGAGAGAGAGAGAGAGAGAGAGAGAGAGAGAGAGAGAGAGAGAGAGAGAGAGAGAGAGAGAGAGACAGAGACAGAGACAGAGAGAGAGAGACAGACAGACAGACAGACAGACAGACAGACAGACACAGACAGGCAGGCAGGCAGCAGGCACACACACGCACACACACACACACACACACACAGACACACACACACACACACACACACACACACACACACACACACACACACACACACACACACACACACCACACACACACACACACAAGCCCAGGAACACACAAAAACGTAAGCGCCCTCCCCCCCCCCTACACAAACACACACAACCCACAAGGACATTCTCTCCTCTCTCTCTCTCTCTCTCCTCTCTCTCTCTCTCTCTCTCTCTCTCTCTCTCTCTCTCTCTCTCTCTCTCTCTCTCTCTCTCTCTCTCTCTCTCTCTCCCAGAGAGAATGCATTAGGTTCGAAGTTTTTCTTTTATCTGTCTTTATTTCTCATTTGTTTTCCTGTTCCCCTCACTCCTCTCATCCCCCCATCATCTGTCTGTCTCTTTTCCTCCCTTCTTTCTTCCCTCTCTCCCCCCGTCTCCATTTGTTTTGATCAGATAAAGAATCGGAAACACTTTTCTTCACAGGCAGACTTAGATTTCAAAGGTGGAAAAACATGAAATAATTCATAGTTTAGATTATTTACTTTGTGACAAATGTATGCCCAAGTAATTGCAAATTCAGAAGACAGCGAGTAGGTACCTGTGTATGACCATTTGAAAACCCGTGTTACGTTAGATGACGATTTGTCTTCCTTTCCTCTTCTTTCATGTGTTTTCTTTTCTCTTTTTGTGTTTTGTTCATTTCTGGTTTTTAGGGTTCACGTTTGTAAAAAAAAGAAAAATCTCACACAATGTTTATAAATGCGTTGACCAGTTTGATAGTTGTGGTTTGATAGTTGAAACGCCATCTTTAAAGTGTTGAATTAATTACACAAGCAAGGTGACAGGACGGTGAAGACGTTCACCTGCCTAACAAGTAAACCGTGAGGTTTTGGATTCAATTCCCAGCCTTGCCTTTCTTCCCAATTTGATAAGAATATCGAAATGAATGTCAAAGTCCTAGGGATGAGACTATAAACTGAGGCCACGGGTGCGAATGCGCGCAAAACAGCTTGCGCTCACGTTAAAAACTCGTTTCGTCTTTATTTATTTATTTACTTATTCATTCATCTATTTATTCATTTATATAGAGGATGATGGAATAAGCAGTCATGTGCTTTAAATTTTTTTTTTTTACATCCAGTCCCCGTGTGTATGCAGTTTTGTAAATCTTGTCATCTGTGTGTGTGTGTGTGTGTGTGTGTGTGTGTGTGTGTGTGTGTGTGTGTGTGTGTGTGTGTGTGTGTGTGCGCGCGCGCGCGTGCGCGCCTTTCGCAAGAGTAGGTCATTTCTTGCCGATAGGAAAACTCACATGCACACAGGTCTCGTGTTTAGATACGATGACCAAAGTCGAAATGCGGCTACCTAAATGGTGGCGGTTGGGGGGGGGGGGGGGGAGGAGGAAGAACGGTCAGAAATCTCACTATTGATAAACCTCGGAGCTCTAACCGAGGAACAAAAAAAATTACACAAATCTTTGTACTTTCAAGTATAGCTGGAAGGGGTTTTTTTTGGGAGAAAAGGAAACAGATTAAAGAAAAAACAACAACCCAGAAACAAACACAAAAAAGAAAAGAAAAAAAAAATTGCCCAAACATTAAACCTTGTAAATACTTTCCGATAGGGCATCGTACAGAACTTTCAGTGCCCGCATGACTCACCTCAGCTTCGTTCAGGATGATTTTCTGTACCATATCAGCGGGCAGCCGCTGCAGACAGCGCTTGAGGCGGGAGGCAGTGTAGTTTCCGGAACAGCCCATAGAGTTGAGGAACAGCCGAACGTACAGATTTGGGCTGTCCTGGTGCCGACTCACCGCCCAGTGAGCGAACGGGGACCCACTCTGTTCAATGACTCCCGTGAACAGGCCTGAGAAGATTGAGTAGGGTATTTCAGAAAATGCTGGAGGCAAAAAAAAAAGTAAACAACAAAACAGCAACCTCACCCCCTTAACAATACCACACCCAAAAACAACAACAACAAAGAATAAAAAACAAAAACAAAACAAAAACAAACAACAAAAGAAACCTCAACCCCGTGAACTAATGAATTACTGCCTTTTTGGGGGTTAAGAAACGCATAGTGTCTAGATTTGTAATAAGTAATCATAAGTGACACTCTGACCTGAAAACTGGAATTCGATGGAGGATAGAATGTGTGTGTGTGTGTTTTTTTTGATGGACGGATTTTATTTTATAATAAGTTGCGTTGATATTTTGAGAGGAAACTTTCTTAGTTTACCTATTCCTGACTGCCTCAAGCTTCCCCCTCCCCCCCAACTCAACAACAAGAACAAAAATACCAACTTCGAAGGAAGTGGAAGAGGACAATAGAAAGATGGATGAAAGGACCAAACTCATGCAAAGAAGATGTGGGATGGCGAGCAAAGAGTAGAAAGGACAGGAAGACCAAAGGAAAGAAGAGTTAAAGGACAACGATAGCAACAACAATAATCGCATTAACAACATGGATTGTTGTTGTTTGGTCACATTAACGTCCCAGTGGACCAGAACACACACACACACACACACACACGCACACGCACGCACACACACACACACACACACACACACACACACACACACACACACACACACACACACACACACACACACACACACACACACACACTTTAAGGTGTGCTATAACTTTTGCAGTTGTTAGGGAATAAACTAATCAACCAAAGTAAAGAACCCGCAATTAAAAAAAAAACACAAAAAACCCCAACAAACTAACAAAGCAAACAAACCAGCAAACAACCACACTTTCAAGACTAACCTTTAGACAAGGGAGACAACATGAGCAGCCCCACACTACAGCCTCCAGCGCTATGGCCGTCAATGGTCACCCTGTCAGGGTCACCCCGAAGTGACCTATGTTGTCCTTGACCCAGCGCAGAGCCTCCAGCTGGTCCAGCATCCCATAATTTCCTTTCAGGCCGCTGCTGGGCACCGAGAGGAATCCTGGATACAGAGAAAACTGGTTGATGGATAGAAGGGAGGTATTTATTTATCTATTTATTATTTATTTTATTCTTTTATATCGAGGATAATGGGATAAACACTTATGTGCTTTTTTCTACCAGTCCCCGTGTGTATGCAGTTGTGTAAATATTGTCATCTGTTCCCACCGGCACACAATGGCCTACTCTTACGAAAAGCGAAACAGGATTTAACGTGTGCGCAAGATGTTCTGCGTGCGTTCGCACACGGGGCCTCGGTTTACAGTCTCATCCGAAAGACTTTTGGGGAGAGTGGAGTCAGCACTGATGTTAACACCACGTACAGGAAATTAGACAGGCAGCTGGGAAGGTCTGTATTTTATACGCTTCATGTTATATCACTACACGAGGTCTGCTTTGAAAATAATTCAAGAATGCTTTAGAACATCAAAGAAAAATGAGTACATTATGAATCAATAAAAAAAATTAATCAACAAACAAAAAGAATGTATAATTAGATAAAAAGAACAAATGATTGAATACATGAACGAGTAGACAAATACGTGAATCAATTAATAAATAACCTTTTCAAAAATATTTGAACAGCAGCTTTGCACATCTTGAACGCATAACTACTGAAGACACCGTTTATTCCAACAGTTGGGCGGGAAAAGGCGGTTTTTAACTGATGTTTTTGCTGTCACACAGAGTGCTAGTGATGTACTTTACTTGTATTTCTTTGCAACGTGGACGGATGTCACTCTATGTAAAATCATACAGGCAATATCATTACTCAGTTATCATCATAGAAATTGACATTAAGCTGATATTGATTAAACATTTATCTGTACAAATATAGTGCAAATTATGTCATACCGCCATTGAACATAGACTATCAATACTTTGAAATTTATTTTCCTTTGCTTTAGTGGTCTTTGACTCCAGTGTACAGAAATACGCAGAACGTTTTCAGCACTCGTTAAAACCCATCCGTATTTCGATGAAGCATAAGTCAGTGATGGCCAAGTACATGAATATGTGTAGCACAAATAAAAAAACAACAACACAGTCAGATGTGTGAATATTCTCTACAATGCGCCCATCTCTCTCTCTCTCTCTCTCTCCTCTCTCTCTCTCTCTCTCTCTCTCTCTCTCTCTCTCTCTCTCTCTCTCTCTCTCTCTCTCTCTCTCTCTCTCTCTCGTCACATGCCTTGTTTTAGCATAGGTATTTAAGATATGGCTGATGTAGTTCTTTTCTTTTATTATTGTCGATACATTATTCCATATAATACGTTGATAGTACTATGTTTACAAAACGTCATATGCCCACTCTGCATGCCCCCTATTTATTTGTATTGTGGCCTAAGGCGGATATCAGCAAAAGTCCTCTCCTTCCCTCCCTCCCTCCCTCCCCCCCCCCCCCCCCCCCCTCCTCTCTCTCTCTCTCTCTCTCTCTCTCTCTCTCCCCTCTCTCTCTCTGTGTCTTGTTCTATCCGTCCACATATCTACCTGCCTTTCCATGTATCTGTCTGTTTGCCTGCTTGTCTGCAGACGTGTCTGTCTGTCTCCACCGTCTGTACCACCCATTTTACAGATTGCTACATCCCTGTCTTCTTGATCCTAGCATAGTTTTTATAAGGTGTCGCCATTCGTCATGGAGTATTGTGGAATCTCTTTAAGGTCCAGGACAACATGTGTAGCGTCTCTCTGGTAATTATTTATCCTTTCGAAAATGAAAAAAAAAATCCCTTTGTCTTGCCTTGTCGTGGTCTTGTTTCTAGGCAGAACAGGCTATCTCCCCTCTGTGTTTTGTTTTTATACTAAGACAACACTAGTCATGTGGTTTTAGTAGTGGTCAGACAGAAATGTTTACACAGACAAACATGGTAAGAAGGAGAACAAGACCAACAACGAAAAGTGAACCACAGACAAACAAACAAATAAACACACAAGCGACAAAAAGGTGGTTATTAAAGATGAGGGGTACAAATATGACCCAGAATGTTGATCATATAAGCCAATGATCCCACGCGCACGCGCAACCCCCAAAACAAACAAACTTTAAAATGAGAAACAGAAAATAAAGCAACACACCATAGAAACACACACAATAGAGTAAATACACAGAGAGAGAGAGAGAGAGAGAGAGAGAGAGAGGAGAGAGAGAGGAGAGAGAGAGAGAGAGGGGGAGAGAGAGAGAGAGAGAGAGGGGGGGGGAGGGGCACAGACAGACAGACAGAGAATAACACACACACACACACACACACACACACACACACACACACACCACCCTCCCCGCATCAACAAACACATCTCGAAACTCTTCCCCCACACACCCTCCCCCGTCGACACACATACACACGACAGAAAGCCACTCACCTAGAGCTCCGAGTCGGTAGTTGAAGGTGACGACAATGACCCCATAGGTGGCCAACATGTCTCCGTCAAGCATAGCCCCCATCCCGTTCTGGTAGGACCCTCCGTGCACAAACACCACCACTGGGAACTTGTGTCTCTTGTGGTGCCCATGCTGCTCGTCAAACACACACACACATACTCGATATTTAGCACATGGAAAAGAAAATAACTTTGATGGGGAAACAAATACGGTTGCATGCAGGAAAAAGAAAAAAAATGTGTAGGCGCTGCACTTGTGGCGATGCGCTCTCCCCGGGGATAGCAGCCCGAATTTCACGCAGAGAAATCTGCTGTGACATAAAGTGGCATAAAATACAAATCCACAGCAACGGGAGTCGAGTGTTGACCCTGGGCAAAATTCTATAGTGAAACTAGAACACGCACGCACAGACACACAGACACACATACAGACAGACACACGCGCACATACACACACAAGCACACACGCATACACACACACACGCGCGCGCACACACACACACACAGACAGATAGACAGACAGACAGACAGACAACCAGACAACCAGACAGACAGACAGACAGATACACACACTCGCACACGTGCTATCCTCTTACATGCACACCTAATGTTCACAAGTACATGTACACACGCGCCCGATATTAATCTTATTGTGGATTTTGAAGATTTTAGAAGCGAAGCCCTTTTAGCTTGTTGTGTGATCATAAAACATTAATGTTTACACCTGAAGGGGAAAGGGCGAAAGAAAAAAGAGAAGGGGGGGGGGTGTGTTTAAAATGTGGAGTACTAAACAAAGACTACCCCCACCCCCCAATACACCCCCCCAAAACAAAAACAAATTGATACCACACACACACACACACACACACACACACACACACACACACACACAACACACACACACACTTACACACACACACACACACACACACACACACACACACACACACACACACACACACACACACACACACACACACACACACACACACACACACAGGGGGCGGGATAGCCTAGTGGTCAGAACATTGCACTCGCAATTTGACGACCCAGGTTAGATTCCCGGTTCGAGGGGATTTTACCTCTGGAGTTAACAGTGCCGACTCCACTCTCCTCAAAAGTCCTTCGGATGAGACTATAAACCGAGGCCCCGTATGTGAACACACGCAGAACATCTTGTGCACACGTTAAATCCTGTTCTGCTTTTCGTAAGAGTAGGCCATTGTGTGCCGGTGGGAACAGATGACAAGATTTACAAAACTGCATACACACGGGGACTGGATGTAAAAAAGCACATGATTGCTTATTCCATTATCCTCGATATAAAAGAATAAATAAATAAAATATAATACACACACACACTCACGCACACACACACACACACACACACACACACACACACACACACACACACACACACACACACACACACACACACACAACACACACTCTCTCTCTCTCTCTCTCTATCTCTCGGTCTCTCTACATGGTATGTATAGGGTATGGACAATGCTCCACAATGCAAACGATCTAGTTAATCATGACTACGGAGCATTTAGGTGGACAACAGGCCTTGTAGGGGCGTGGTTACAGAATGTTGTAGTAACAAGAGAACTACACCTGTATTAATGTGCGTGCGTGCGTGTGTGATGTGTGTGTATGTGTGTGTGATCAGTGTGTGTGTGTGATCAGTGTGTGTGTGTGTGTGTGTGGGGGGGGGGGGGTTGACAAGACAGCCTTACTTCGAAATAATCGAAAAAAACAAGAAAAGTTTACAGATTAAAAGTAATTGCTGAAATGTATAACTGACACAGTTGGTCTAGCACATAAGGAATATTCAGCACGCTAAGATACCACCTGAGAGAGAACGAGAGAGCTAGAGAGCGAGAGAGAGAGAGAGAGAGAGAGAGAGAGAGAGAGAGAGAGAGAGAGAGAGGAGAGAGAGAGAGAGAGAGAGAGAGAGCTAGCGAGAGAGAGAGAGAGAGAGAGAGAGGAGAAGAGAGAGAGAGAGAGACAGACAGACAGACAGACAGACAGACAGACAGACAGACAGACAGATGGATACATTTGAGAAGTCAGCCCTATTTTGAAAGCACCGAAGCGAAGTTTACTTTATAAATCCTTTGATCTCCTCCTCTCCTATCTTTCTCTCTCTGTTTTTCTTTCTTTCCTTTCACCCTCCTTTCTTGTTTTATTTTTGTTAATTCTATTCGACGCTGTTGTTTTGTTTTGTTTTTGTTTTCCTCAGCAGTCTTATTTTTTCATCTTTTTTTCTGGAATGTTTTAATCCCTGTCTCTCTTTTTCTGACATGTGTAGGCAACGTGGAATGACAGAAATAAGACATGAACCTTTTACACCATAGTTCACGTATAACAGTTGTGGATCTACGCAGTATATCATGCTGTCATATCTGATATCTGATTACACTTGGATTTGCAAAAGGCAAGACCACCCCAAATTGCCTCCCCTCCCCTTCTATAGACAAACAACCACACATACATACATACAAACACGCTCAAACGCACGCACGGACGCACGCACGCACGCCACCACACACACACACACACACGCGCGCGCGCGCGCGCGCGCGCGCCCGTGCGCGCGTGGGGAAAGAGATGTGAGTGAGGCAGAAGCGAATGCGAAGACTCAAATAACGGGGAGAGAGAGAGAGAGAGAGAGAGAGAGAGGAGAGAGAGAGAGAGAGAGAGAGAGAGAGAGAGAGAGAGAGAGAGAGAGAGAGAGACAGACAGACAGGACAGACAGACAGACAGACAGACAGACAATAGCAGACAGACAGAACAGACAGACAGGACAGAGCAACAGGGCACAGAGAGACAGCCCACATTCAAACGTGGGGCCAAACGAAGGAAAACCTATTAAAAATCTGACACGGCTGATATCAGACTCTTTCCTCAACCAAGCGTAACCCAAACTCCAAGCCAAAAACAGCTCATTTAGGGCCTCGACGGGGTGGGGGGAGAGAGAGAGGAGAGAGGAGAGAGAGTAGAGAGAGAGGAGAGAGAGAGAGAGAGAGAGAGAGAGAGAGAGAGAGAGAGAGGAAATATATATATATTTTCTAGAGTGATAGAGTAAGAGAAATGCCTTTTTTATTCCATCATTCAAGAGACAAAAAAAAAAAGAGCAAAGTCAACACTTAAGCATAAGTAATATGTTTGAAAAAATGTTTTTTTCACAAATCCCCAGAGATGAAAAGGCGATAATAGAAAGAGCAACAGTAAGAAGAAAAGAAGAGAGAGAGAGAGAGAGAGAGAGAGAGAGAGAGAGAGAGAGAGAGAGAGAGAGGAGAGAGAGAGACAGACAGACAGACAGACAGACAGACAGACAGACAGACAGACACACAGACAGACACACAGACACACACACAGACACACACACAGACACACACACACACATACATACACACACACACACACACACAGATAAACACACAGACACACAGACACACTGACACGCATACACAGAAAACACAAAGATAGACACGAACAATTTTCTCCCCTGTTTCCTTGTCAATCGTCAGCAAAAAATTAAACGAAACAAAAAATCCCCCAACCAACCCCACAAAACCAAACGCTGACTAAACCAGCACGGAAAAACAGTTGAGCGGCTGAGGAGAGGAGGGGTCTGGTGGAAACGGTAAAAAAAAGCGAAACAGCTGAACAAGGGGTAGAGAGGCTAATTAATTTATGGCGGATTGTATGGCAACTCCAGTAGGGTGGTTCCTGCAACGGTTGGTGAATGTGCCAGTCCTGTTCTCTTCTTCCATCCCCTAGACTACCCCCCCCTCTCACCCGCTCCTGATTTCGCCATCACTCCTCGGCTCTTCTTTCTGCTCTCTGCTCACAAGAAAGGGGTATTCAGCTAGCAGTTTTGTTCCGTTCTTAAGTGGATCGGTGGTTTAGAGGTAAGACGCCTACCTAGAAAGCGAGAAGTGCAGGTTTGATCCCCGTTTGAGCTCGACCAAGCTCCATCCCCCCCCCTCGTACACTAGCTCTTGAGTCTGGGTCAAGTCAAGTGAAGTCAAGTCAAAGCCACTTTCTTTATCTCATGAAGGACATTCTCAAACTGACAGGCACATTGATACGAATCATAATTTCGAACGATACAAGAAAGCTGCATTTCATACTAGTTTAATTAAACATTCCAAGATGACTTCAAATAAAAAGAAAAAAAAAGACTGCTTATCTTTCAGATGAGGTGATAAACTGAGGTCCCCTGTGCAACATAAATTTAGCGCATGTTAAACCTACGGCAACAAAAGAGAGAGTTGTCTCTGGCAAAATTGTTTAGAAAAAAGCCATTCCTTAGGAAAATAAATAAACAAGCAGAGATGTGGATTTTTTTTAACGTGTGGCGCTGCTCTTGTTACGACACACTCACTGGAAGGGGATGAACCTCAAATTTCTGACAAAGAAATCTGCCATTATTGATCGTAGTGTACAATACATCACAACTAAAACAATAGCTAAATAACTAAAACACTACAATAACATAAAGGGCTATTTGACAACAAGCTACCTTGGCTACTCAGCCAAGGTAGCTTGTTGTTAGCATACAAGACTTCAGGTTAAAAGGTTATAAGTTAGTCATCGTGGCCCAGGTGAAAAGATTTGTCAATTATTGATGTAGGCTAAATGCCCAAGGGCTTCTTTGAAATCTTGTTATGTTGTTAATATTAGGTCAAGATTGTCTTGAGCCGTGACCAAGCTCTTAGCATAACAACCAGTACTCTCCTTTCAGAGAAAAAAAACAAACAACACCTTTGAAGTCTGACTATAGCTGCCTATGAGGCGAAAACAGTCACACAAACTTCCCATTCATTGTGTACGTATAGTTTCATAGTAATTCCCGGGTGGAATGACTGACGTTGATGACCCCTAGGGTGTCGAGCTGGGGAACTTACAATGGACGTCCATTGAACGTTCAGACGGCAACCACCGTTGTCTGTCATATGAGCGAAAAATGTGTTATCCTGCCGTTAGGTGTCTGACAAATCAGGCCCATCATATCTGACTTCGGCATGGGAGATAATTGTTATGTTTAAGCCTTTTTGGAAAAAAAAAACGGCAGGAGAATGGACCAAGAAGGCAGGTAATAGACATGAAGGAGGTGACAAGAAGAAAAGGGACGAAGCAGAAATAAAGACAGGGCTTGAAAAGAGGGAATTCCTAGCACATAGTGTCCAGAAGGTGAGGATACTATTTATACTGACAGGCCCCCAGCATACTCATAGGGGTGGGGGTTCGGGTACAGCATTTTTAAGGCAGTAAGCTGACTTCTGTCAAGAGTTTACTTTTCTAAGACTGGAATCACAGGTTTGAATAATATCCTCGAGCAACCAAGTACAATTTTTTCTAAAGAAGAAGAAGAAGAAGGCGAAAAAGAAGATGATGAAGAAGAAACGAAAAAGTACAAGAAGAAGAAGAAGAAGAAGAAGAAGAAGAAGAAAGAAGAAGAAGAAGAAGAAGAAGAAGAAGAAGAAAATGAAGAAACGAAAAAGAAGAAGAAGAAGAAGAAGAAGAGGAAGAAGAAGAAGAGGAAGAAGAAGAGGAAAAAGAAGAAGAAGAAGAGTACAAAGGAGAAGAATGCGAAGAAAATGAATGCAAAGTAGAAAAGGAAGAATGCAAAGAAGAACACGAAGAACAAGAACAAGAAAAAAAAGGGAAAAAATCTCGAAAATCATAATGTCCACAAAAAATGCAGTTTTACAGAACACATCTTCAGGGAAGGTCCCAACGGGACATGGCAAAGATGAAATGACGGCAGCTTTGCTCTGTGAGATCCATTAAACCAACACAAACATTTGGCGGTGAAGACATTCTCTTTTTTCCGGGGCTGTGTCTGCTCTCCCAGCCAGATTTGAACCCTATAACCTTGGTGATGGTGGGAGGGAGAGAGGAAGGGGAGGGAGGGAGAGAGAGAGAGAGAGAGAGAGAGAGAGAGAGAGAGAGAGAGAGAGAGAGAGAGAGAGAGAGAGAGAGAGAGAGAGAGAGACACACACACACACACACAGACACACAGACACACAGACACACAGTCAGACAGACTAAAACAGACAGACTAAAACAGACGCTGAAAAGGAAACAATCACACACACATGCACGCATATACGCATGCAAACACACACACACACACACACACACACACACACACACACACACACACACACACACACACACACACACACTCTACACACACACTTACACAAACTGACCGACAAGCTCTCTAAAATACCGCCATCCCTCCTATGCCGCTGTATATCATAGTTCTTCATCAAAACCATTCTTGAGCTTAAAACAACAGACAAAACAGCATCAACTGTCACACCTGTCACCTGTCTCCATCGCCGCTGTCGGCGGTAGGAGCTCCGCATTAATGGCCACCAAACTTAGCTTAACAGTTAACTAGTTTTTCTTTCAAAGTCTCTACACTGTTTAATAGTTCTAACAAACAATAAGAGGACCACCCTCATCTCTTTATAAAGAATAGACAGTTTAATGTCATGTAGGTTGAATGTGCAAAGTTGGACACATAAAAAACCATGCTCCAAGTTGATAAAAATAATTTAGGCTAAGACGGACAAACAGCTTAGATGTTATTGCTAACAGCGTGGTATGAAGTGTAGGACAATGCTTATGTTGTTGTTAGTTGCTGTGATATCAAGCACATGATAAAGTATCATACGATGCTGGTGTTGTTGTTGTTTTTAGCTGTTAATGCTAACAGCGTGAAATACAGTGTCGAACAATGGAGATGTTGCTCCTTGTTTATTTATGTCAGTCTGCTTTAGGCCTGTGTGTGTCATGACGTGTTCTGTCATTTTTGTGTCTTTTGCATGACGTGGGATATAAGACAGCGAAGTTGTGTGTGTGTGTGTGTGTGTGTGTGTGGTGTGTGTGTGTGTGTGTGTGTGTGTGTGTGTGTGCCTGTGCGTGCGTGTATGCGTGCGTGCGTGCGTGTGTTTAAAATTGGTGGGGTCTTTTTAGACGGATAGCTTGATGAAAAAGGTAAATGCACTGTCAAGTAAATGTACCATCTACAAAAAAAAATGACTTTCTCTCCCACGCATGCAGGCATACGCACGCACGCACGCACGCGCTCGCACACACACACATACACACACACACACACACACACACACACTGTAATACAATGTTTTTCTGTTAATAAAGTAAGTATATGCTTTGTATGGACTATGAAAGATAATGACTATTTTTAAGTTCAGATGTCGAGTTAAAATTTTCTTTTGGTGTATTTTATCATTTCAGTCACTCATATGTTTTGTAAGACACAAACTTGAATATCAAAAGAACACTAAATAAACGTCACCTAATGAAGCGGATCGATTAGTATTTTATTACAGATGTTTACGCTCGGTCAGGAGGTCACATGGTCTGTAGGGTTTTTTAAGGTTTTTTTTTTTCATTAAGAAATTTACTTGTGTAGTTTTTTTTTTTTTTAACAAGGGAGTCATTGTAACTCATTTACTCTTTTTGTTTTCCATCCAGCCTACCGCTGTGGCCATACTAAAAAATGTAAAGGTGTCCCATAACCTTTGTGGTCGCAGGGGAGCGAGGCATCAGAGACCTCGGTTTCTCTAGGGGCCAGCACATTGAGGGCGGCGCCCATCTCCTCTCCGTCGCTGCTTTACCTTCCCTGACCCTAAAGAGGGCAGGTACCCATTTACAGCTAGGTGAACTGGGGGAGAGGGGGGGAAGGACTATACTGAAGCCAAGGCACGCAAACGGTCACTCATCCAACTGGTAACCACGCTCGACGCTGCTTAATTGACTTGGGGAAAGCGACCGCTCTGACTGACCTCTCAGCTACCCCCCCCCTATGTGGCCATACTAATCATTGCAAAGGTTATCAGATATCGGACTCAAAGAAAGTACTTGGCTCATTTTCGGCTTGAATTTGTGTATAAACAGAAAATGACAGAGATTCAAATGCATGAATATCATCTGAAGTCGGAGTATGTCTGTCTGCACAGCGAGGTAGTGAAAAGTCATGCTCGCAAACTTCTCACACAATGTGTACTTGTGATCTCACAGTTATTCCCGGGTGGGATGAAACAGCGTATAATCTGGGTGACCTTCAGGGTTGTTAAGATGGGAATCAAATACAGGTAACAACAAAAAGAAACGCATAAATTTAAAGGTGTTTTACTAACCCACTTCCTCCTTAGATACTGTGTATGAAAAATATGCTACGTGTTCATAAATTAATCTACCTGATGATATGCATATGGTGAGTGTCCTCTGCAGCTAAGGGAATGCAGATATATTATTTTTAGTAACTTGATTTGCATCCATCCCATAACCGTCACCTATTTGCTCTCCATTTTCATTTTCAAGGTGAAAATGACGAATCGTGTCCAAAGCGTATCGTCTGCCGTTTACTAAGAGAGGTTAGTTGGTCAAGAAACGAAGTTACCGATTTTTGTTTTCCTCAGTAATTTGTTCTGCGTGTTTTTGCACTGCACTTTTCCTTTCCTTACCTTTGTTATGAAGTGTCAATAACCCTTACACAAACCACAACGTCTGCAATTATATAACAAGGACTGTGTAAGATGCAGGAACTAGATTTTAATGTGACCCACGTCGATAAAAAAAAGATGGGATAGGTGTTGGACTGTCACTATGTCTCCATCAGGCTATGGTATTCATCAGTGTTTCTGGGTTTCACGTCAGGGCTTATGATATTCAAGAAAAAAACACTGACAAACAAGTTGCCCAGATTTCTTTCATTAGTTGCGGGATGACTAAACTGCTTGCACATGGCCGTCCATTTTTGTTTGGGTACCAACTCTTATGTATGCGTAGCTCTTTCCACAAAATGTTGTAGTCTGTAATGTGATGTTTGTTTACATAAAGTGATTTTAGACCACAAAAAAATCATCAGCAATATTTAAAAGCAAAACAGTTGAAATGAAAATAGATTTATGAATAAATGCTTATGAGAATGTGAACTAAAGCGAAAACAACATTCAACAATAACAATGGTCCAGATTGAGTATGTTCCAATAAGTAGTCAGGTGCAGTAAGTGACAATGTTTTTGAATGTCCACACTGGAACAAGATATTACTGTTAGGATTCTGATCGGCACAAAAACAGTCTATAATTGTTTTAATTAATTTTGTCCCAAAAGAGTTCAGTTTTGAATCTGTGCATTTCCCCTATGGGGATACACGGGGCCAGTGAGAATAAATGCCATCCAAACCTTCTGGAAATTCTGTGCAATGAATTCCTTCTTTTTGTTCCTCTGTTTCTGCAATGTTCCTTTTCTTCCTGTCACCTCCTTCTCATCTATTTTCCACCTTGTTGCTTCCCCCCTGCTCTCCCGAAAGACTTTAAAGATAACAATTATCTCCCACGTCGAAGTCAGATGTGCTGGGCCTGACTTGTCAGGCGCTTAACGGCAGTGCATGCAACACATTTTCGCTTCCATGCCAAATGACAATTCCTGCTGTATGAACGTTCAACGAAGGCGAAGAAGAATCTGTACATGAAAGATAATTTGTTTCTGCGGTTAAAACAACCAAAGTCTTCTCAAGACTCTCAAAACACACTCAAAGGGTGGTATCTAGCTTGTTTGACTATTACAAAAAGTTGTGTGTTTATTTTGTTCTTACGAACTCTTCGCGTCTGTTTTGTTTTTTCAACTCTTTCTGGTCTGCAGCTTTACGCAAGACATTCATGAAAGTCTATCCCCAAGAACATAACGAAAACAAGCTTTCCACCTGCTGTATTGTTGCTTACTGTCCCGCTGTGTTTGATCTCGTGTTGGGTTTGTGTGTGGAACAGAGGGGACAGAGTGCTGCTTGATGGTAAGAAAAGCAAAGCATCCAGTGTTTCTACTTGAGCAGACTCCCTCTAATCTGAATTCAGACAAAAAAAGTTGTGTGGATGGGTGGGTGGGTGGGTGGGTGGTGTGTGTGTGTGTGTGTGTGTGTGTGTGTGTGTGTGTGTGTGTGTGTGTGTGTGTGTGTGTGTGTGTGTGTGTGTGTGTGTGTGTGTGTGTGTGTTTGTGTTTGTGTGTGTGTGTGTGTTGATGTGTGCGTGTATGTATGCATGGTATATATATATATATATATATATATATATATATATATATATATATATATATATTATATATATATATATATATATATATATATATATAATATATAAATTCATGTGTGTGCGTGCGTGCGTGCGCGGGTGTATGTTAATGTGTGCATAAATATTCGTGTATGCACGTGTGTATTTGTGCAAACGCGTTTATGCGTGTACACACGCATCCACATACCCATAAATGTATGTATGATGGGGTATATCCGTAAAAGCTAACAACTGCATTCGATTGAATGTGCATGTGCATTTGTCTTTTTCATTTAGAGCCAGGGAATTCGCTTCGACATCGTGTAGAAAGAAACTGTGAACTTGGCTTGGTCTGTTTTTAAACTCTCTAAAGTTTGTTTTCATCTGCATTCAGCAGAACCGAAACAGGTTGGCGGCGCTGGCTTGTTTCTCTAAGTGGGGAGCTCTGTAGTGTTAGGATGGTAGCACCGTAGGTGAGCTGGTGATAGCTTCCCACCAACTTCAGAGCTATACATTACAGGGACGTGTTCGTTTTTCTCTTTATCACATCCCCGTTTGTGACCGTTTGCGCGCCTTGGCCTCAGCACAGTCCTCCCC
>CM060323.1:17864812-17894812 GCA_030674155.1 Stramonita haemastoma
TAGGGGGATGATAGGTAAGGGAGGGAGTGGGATAGATAGGGGGAGGGGGAAGGGAAATAGGGGAAGGTGGGGGTTAGGAGGTTTGGGGAAGGGAGAGGTTGCTGGGGAGAGGGGCTGGTGGTTAAGTTGAGAAGGAGGGGAAGGTTTTTTTTTTCTTCTGATGGTCTGTAATAAGTGGGTCATATATCTTTAAGTTTCAAAGTTAAGTGGAAAACAGATGGCTAGTATAGTGTGATCATGATAACAACTACAACCGCAACGACAAAAATAGCAACTACAATATAAAAATAATAATAAATATAATAATAATAATAATAATAATAATAATAATGATAATAATAATAATAATAATAATAATAAATAAATAATAATAATGATGATGATGATGATGATGATAATAATAATAAGCAGAAGAGAGAAGAAGAAGGTGATGATGATGATGATGATATAATAATAATGATAATGGTAACAGTGATGATGATGGTGATGATGATGATGATGATGTTGATAATAATGAAATAATGTAGGTTTCTTGTTGCGCTGAATCTTGTAGAGCAAACAAGTAGAACTGTAAAGCACACGTGAAATACTATCTACACTTCATTTTCCAAGTGAATTGCAAGTTTAATTTACGTACATATTTCTTTTTTTTCAGAACCCTTTTTAGTATTTTCTTAATCGCAAACATGTCTTTTAAAGGCAAACTATGCGTCATTGAAAAATATACTTTCATCAGGGGAAAAAATCTAATTATCACATGTAAAAAAAAAAATCAGTCTACGTCTTTCTTTAACAGAAACTTCGGATGACTCCTAGGTAAGGTCAAGAAGCATATGAACGGATGACAAAATTGACAAAAATCTGCATACACACGGGGTCTGGATGTAAAAAAAACCACATGAGTGCTTATTCCATTATCCTCGAAAAAATATAAATAAATAATTAAAATATTTGAAAAAAGAAGATAACCATTGGTATTGGATCCATAAACAGATATGTATGTATGTATAGCAGTCCTGAGTTTTGCTCTTTTATATTCAATGGAATATTTTGAAATCCAAACGCAGTGTACATAATATTTTAAAGCGACAACCATAAAATGTTCATGCGCCAGTCTCTTCTTGTCAGAATGATAAATTGTAACTGGTATGCATCAACTTTTGAATAAAAAATAAACAACATTCAAATCATATGCAAGTCTTGTGGGCAAAGATTAATAAGAGGGATGTTTGCATTGTATGCAGAAAAAGAATTAGCCAATCAATCAATCAATCAATCAATCAATCAATCAATCAATCAATCAATCAATCAATAATCAATAATTCAATCAAACATGCAAGAAAGCAGACAAGCAAACAACCATCCAACCAGTAAGCGAGTCAACCAACCAACCTACCAACCAGTCAACCAACCAGTAGATATTAAACACTCATCATCTATAACGAATGAAGTTTTGAGAACTGGTTGGTGTTCTACTGTTTATTTGGAGGTTAGACAGCGATTTAGCAAAATCCCCCTACAGCCATTAGCGGCAAAAGAGATTTTCATTCCCGAGACATGTGCTAATGTGTCACTCAACAAAAGCATATGATTTTCATCATTGACACTGTTAATATTGTTATCCTCCTCCTCCTCTTCATCTTTATTATTATTATTATTATTATTAATTTAGTATAGTATTAGTATAGATATAGTATAAGTCAGCAGCACAACACACAGCAGCCAGCAGCAGCCAGCAGCAGCAGCTATCAGTATAGTAGTATAGTAGTAGTATTAGTAGTAGTATACTACTACTAACTACTACTACATACTACTACTACTACTACTACTACTACTACTACTACTACTACTACTACCATTCTTTTTATTATCATCATCAATCTCATCATCATCATCATTACTACTACTACTACTACACTACTACTACTACTACTACTACTACTACTACTACTACTACTAACTACTACTACTACTGCTACTACTACTACTACTATAATCATCACCATCATCCTCGTTCTTGTTATTTCTTAACAATCTTTTACATTGATACCCCAAAACTGATTATGACTTTCTGCAGAGTGCTTTAAAAATGACTATTGGCGAAAACATATTTTTTTCTCTCAAAGCGTTATAAGAAAATTCCATGTGGATGCGTCGCTTATTGACGCAATCATAACAACCATACTATCACAATCATCATGATCGTTCTTCATTTTGATTGATACATTTAATCACATTGTTTCGTTAATCACATCACAAGTACACCTTCCTTTGCCCTTCTTCTCTCTCTGTCTCTCTCTGTCTCTGTCTTTGTCTGTCTCCTTCTCTCTCTCTCTCTCCCCTCTCACTCCCACCCCCTCTCTGTCCCTCTCCCTCTCTCTTTCTCCCCCCCTCTCTCTGTGTCTGTCCCTCTGTCTCTCTGTCTGTCTCTATTTCTCCTCTCTCTCTCGATTAAAATAATAAATAAATAAACTCTCTCTCTCTCTCTCCTCTCTCTCTCTCTCTCTCTCTCTCTCTCTCTCTCTCTCTCTCCTCTCTCTCTTCTCTCTCTCTCTCTCTCTCTCTCTCTCTCTCTCTCTCTGGCTTTGTTTTTCTTTGCATTTAACAAAGGTTATTCCCATGTCCTGGCTGTTTTCCTGTAAATATAAAATATCCAACAAAACAAAAACAAAAAAAAGAGAAAAGGAACCATTCCAAAATCTCCAAGGAGCACACCTTTTAAAAACGGTATGTAATTTACTCATCGGTGATTGCTCCCTTCCTAAAAAACGCATTAGTTGACATTTAGCCTTCATCATCATCATTATTCCCTTTTCTTTCTCTTTCCAATATATTTTGGATAACTCTCCTCCCCCCCCCTCCCCCCCCCTCCTCCCCCTCCACCACCCTCCATCCCCTAACAGCGACAATCTATTTTCAATTACTGAAGAGCTACGAGCTCAAAGCCATCAGATAGAGTGTTGTCCCCTGGCGCCCCCGCCCACGAGCGACCAGGAGTGCGCATGCGCGGAGAAGCATGCTGGGACACCGCAGCCCTTCTTGATGAAGCCATGATGGAACGCCAAAATCGGTTGGCGCCTAATACTGGGCTCGTTTAGCCGCCCGCCCACCTTGTTTTCCCTGTTTCACCACCCACCCCCTTAGCCTATCTCACGTTTTCTTGCCTTGTCTTTATATTATATTGTTTTTTTGTGTGTCTTTTCTTTTGGCAGGTGTGTTGTATGATAGCGGGTCATTGGGGTTGCGAACGGAAACCTTAAAGAGTTCAGCGAAAAGTGTGCGCGCTTTTGCTCTTGTAGGTGGACAAGGGAGGAAATTGGAAAATGAGATTTGGTGGTGGTGGGGGTGATGGGTGGTTGTGGTGTTGATGGTGAGGGTGTGAGTGACGTGTGTGTGTGTGTGTGTGTGTGTGTGTGTGTGTGTGTGTGTGTGTGTGTGTGTGTGTGTGTGTGGTGTTGTTAATGTGTGTGTGTTTGTGTGTGTGGTGTGTGTGTTTCGTCACCCTGTTAGCAATTCCAAGCTTATCGCTATTAATTTTTGTGATAGCTTTGGAGAGGGGGGGGGGTCAAGATTGTCCGCGTCCTCACTATTGTTCTTCTTATACACAATGAATATCAAAGATGACACATGATGATATGATGAGATGATGATGAATGATGATACATATATCATCATCATCATCATCATCATCATCATCATCATTATCATCATCATCAACAACAAGACAACCATCATTTATCATGTAATGATGATAATTATACATGTCTTCTTCTTCTTCTTCTTCTTCTTCTTCTTCTTCTCTCTCTCTCTCTTCCTCTTCTCTCTTCTTCTCTCCCCTCTTCCTTCCTTCCTCCTCCTCCTCCTCCTCCTCCTCCTCCTCCTCCTCCTTCTGTTCCTCCGCCTCTTCTTATTCTTGTTCTCTTGTTTTTGTTCTTGTTGTTGTTGGTGCTGTTGTTGGTGATCATCATCATCATCATCACATCATCATCATCATCATCATCATCTCTTCTCTTCTTCTTCTTCTTCTTCTTCTTCTTCTTCTTCTTTCTTCTCTTCTTCTTCTTCTTCTTCTTCTTCTTCTTCTTCTTCTTCTCTTCTCTCCTCCTCCTCCTCCTTCTTCTCCTCTCCTAATCCTCCTCTTCTTTCTGCTTCTTCTCCTTTGATATTTGATGTTCATGATCCGAAGTTTTCTTTAAAATGTTGACTCCAGACTACACAAGCAATGCTTGTTTTTTTTTTTTTTTTTTTTTTTTTGCAGTCTCTGAGCTTCGTTATCTGCAGTGGGATGGGGATGTTAATGTAAGACCTCTGCAAGGCCACTGACCCCAAGATACCTTACATATAAATCAAAGAAAAGTGCGTGTTCTTTTTCACCCTGGTAAACAGAGTCCAGCAAATATTTCCCCAAGGACAAATCAATCGTCACTTGCAAGGGTGGGTTGAGGTTTAGGGTTGTAATTATCATTGTATAACACTTTCTTTGTTGAGAAGCTTGTGAACAGATTGATTGCTTTGTTGAGCAAACAAAATAAATGTGTTTTGACCTTTTGTCCGAAAGAAAAAAAGTTAATCTCTTTTTAAAAGTTGAAGGTAAGAATCATTTGTGCACACGCTGTGGCAAAGTAAAGTGCTAGATTCACTCTCTCTCTCTCACTTCTCGTGTCTGTCTGGCTGTCTGTCTATATGTCTGCTGTCTGTCTGTCTGTCTGTCTGTCTGTCTGTCTGTCTGTCTGTCTGTCTTCTCTCTCTCTCTCTCTCTCTCTCTCTCTCTCTCTCTTCCTGTCTTTAGTACTTTCCGTCATCTCTCCTCTCCTTCTTCTCCTCTCCTCTTCTTCTCCTCCTCGTCCTTCTTCTCCTCCTCGTCCTTCTTCTCCTCCTCGTCCTTCTTCTCCTCCTCGTCCTTCTTCTTCTTCTTCTTCTTCTTCTTCTTCTTCTTCTTCTTCTTCTTCTTCTTCTTCTTCTTCTTCGTTCTTCTTCTTCTTCTTCCTGCCTTCCTTCCTTTCTTTCTTTCTTTCTTCCTTCCTTTCTTTCTTCCTTCCTTCCTTCCTTTCTTTCTTTCTTTCTTTCTTCGCAATTCTTCTTCATTGAACACTCAGACAGCAACTGTTGTCTGTCATATTTATGGACGTAAATGCGTTGCGCTGCCGCTAAGCGCCTGACAAGTCCGCCCGAACGCATCCGACTTCGGCGTGGAGAGCATTGTTATCTTTTTAAAGTATTTCTGGATAAAAGGCAGGAGAATGAACCAAGAAGGCAGAAAATATACATGAAGGTGATGACAAGAAGAAAGGAAACAAAGAGAGGGATTGAAGTGAGGACATTCCTAGGCTATGATATCCAGAAGGTGGGGATGCTGTTTATACTGACAGGTCTCCCGGCATCTCCACGGGGGATCCGATCCAAGAACGTTGTTTACAGTCCTGACGAACCACAGCAACCTTTATTTATCAGGGCTGTCACCTTGTTTCATAGTAACTGTCGTTTTACTATCACTGGATTACGTGCAAAAGTGGGAAAAGAATAACCAAACACTTGAAAGAAGACGTTTATCAATGTTTAGTATTTCATAATTTTTTTTATCCACATAACAAGCCATTACAAATTTACAAATCCTCTTTTGAAAGATCAGAGAATAAGCTTGCTAAGTAAGCTAGGAGCTGGACATTGATGGAGACAATCTCCCCCATAAGAGTTTAAAATATAGCAGCATTTGATCGTAGACATAGGCACTTTACGTCCGTCAATGACTGGCATAGTTTTTAGCAGGAGCAAGTTGAGTCAAAGAACCCCAGACCTTTTTCATTTCGCTTTTTGGATTGGTTTGGCAGACTATGAGGCAACCTCCACCCCCCCACCCCCTGTGGGTTCCATGGGGATTTTCAGTATAAATGGCGTCCTCACCATCTGGAAATTATTCTGGTGATGGCTGGTTGACGATACAGTCTCTAAATTGGATAGTCTCACTGGGAGTATAATATAATCAAAATAAATGGGAAATCATATGCTAGGAATTTAAACTTTTTTTTCGACCACTCTCTTTGTTTCTGTCTTTTTACTTCCCTTTGCGTTCCCCCCTCACTTGCTATTTTTTCTGCCTTCCCAGTCTATTCTGCTACTTTTTTCCACCCAAAGAAATTTGACAAAGATATTCTAGAATTTTTCATTATCACCATCTTGTAAGTAGCTGCCCTAAAGTCACACTATGCTGGCTGAGGCCAGCAGGCAGACCTCCTGCAAAGGTACAAGCGCAGGAGAAGACCAGGCACTACGCATCCCAGTAAGTAATACTATAGGGAACGCAAAGTCATGAAGAAAAGGTATGAGGCACCCTAACAACACCTTCCCATTATATGCTCAAGATCGTGTCCGTCTGTTGAAATTGCTCACTCAAAGAGACTAGACCAAAAAATGCAATTCAGTGCTGTAGGGAGTTAGTTTAGCTGGCAAGACATTCGTTTCTCTTCCGCAACGCAAAACCGTTTAAAAGTGCAGACACACACCCAAGTCCCTGAAGAGTGCCTTAACACGCGCATCACTCACGCACACTCTCCGTCTCTCACATACACCCACGCATACATGCGTGCACACACACACATATATTCGCGCGCGCGTGAATCGATACACACACGCACGTGCATACACGCATACACATATGTGCACACACGCGCACACCATACACATGGGCGCGCGCACACATACACACACACTCATGCACATGCGCACACACACATGCACGCACCCACCACACACTTACACTCATATGTGATGGCGCACACACAGAGAATACCTAAAACACGTAACTCCTCCCCCCCATCCCCCACCCAACAGAGAGAAGAGAGAGAGAGAGAGAGAGAGAGAGAGAGAGAGAGAGAGAGAGAGAGAGAGAGAGAGAGAGAGAGTAGCGGTGTTTGTGTGTGTGCGTGTGTGTGTCCGGTCGCGCACACACATTCACACGCACGCGCGTGCACGAAACAAGAAACACAGATTACTCAGGCCACAGAGAGAGAGAGAGAGAGAGAGAGAGAGAGAGAGAGAGAGAGAGAGAGAGAGAGAGAGAGAGAGAGAGAGAGAAGAGAGACGAGAGAAGAGACAGAGAACAGAGAGACAGAGACAGAGAGATTAATTGATTTGATTTATTCTTTTATATCGAGGATAATGGTATAAGCACTCTTGTGCTTTTTTACATCCAGTCCCCATGTGTATGCAGTTTTGTAATTGTCATCTGTTCCCACCGGCACACGATGGCCTACTCTTACGAAAAGCGGAACAGGATTTAACGTGTGCGCAAGATGTTCTGCGTGCGTTTGTACGCAGGGCCTCGGTTTATAGTCTCATCCGAAGGACTTTTGGGGAGAGTGGAGTCAGCACTGATGTTAACTCCAGGAGAAAAATCTCCTCGACCGGACTCGAACCCGGGTCGTCAGTTGTCAGCGCAATGTTCTGACCACTAGGCTATCCGTCCCCCCTACAGAGAGAGAGAGAGAGAGAGAGAGAGAGAGAGAGAGAGAGAGAGAGAGAGAGAGAGAGAGAGAGAGAGAATGCGTGGTTGTGTGTGTGCGTGTGTGTGTGCGGGCGCGCACACACATACACACACACGCACGCGCGCGCGCTCGAAACAAGAAACACACAGATTGCTCAGGCTACAGAAAGAGAGAGATAGAGAGCTATTACCACACCACTAACCCATTTTCTCTAACCCCTACTAGGTCCGTCTGGAAGAAAGGAAAAAAAGACAGAAAAAAATAACAAACCCGTCTCTCTCCAAGCCATAAACCTTTCTGTTCGCCCAGCCTGCTCGCTATCTGCCACTGTTCCCTACTACTACTACTACTCCCTCCCACTACTCCTCGGACTCCTTCCTTCTTCCTAAAGCTTCTGCTTGCCCGCCCACGCACTAGAGGCTCATCCCCACCCCACCTTCTGTAAAGATCAAAGGCTCCAGAGCGGCTTATACCCCCAACTCCCCTGACACCGGGAAGACAATCATCGCTGACAGCTTTACTGTGGTGCTCTGGCCGTGGAGACTTCTGCGGATGAGCGCGAGGCCCCGCCTTGAGCCCTTGTTTACGACACGCAGGGTCAGCCATTGTTGCGTCATTTCCGCCCACGTCCCCCCTCTGATCCTAAGGGAGCCTACTCTGACCTTCAGTTCCGTCGGTTGACATTTTCTCGGGCTATTCCCTTGTTTTGCTTTCTCCCTCCTCTCTCTCTTACTCTTCTTCCTCCTCCTCCTCGTCTTCTTCTTCCTTCCTTCTCTCAAATGACCGCGAGGGATGAGGTCGCCATTTTCTGATTAAACCTTCAAGTTTTGGGGGGAGTTTGTTTCAGTTTTTGTTTGTTTTGTTTGTATTTTTGGTCTGTGTGTGTGTGTGTGTGTGTGTGTGTGTGTGTGTGTGTGTGTGTGTGTGTGTGTGTGTGTGTGTGTGTGTGTGTGTTAAGAAACATGGCTAGGGAAAAAGAAGAAAGTTGGAAGGTAGGCTAGTGCACGCGTTCAACTTTGCGGAGGCGTGTGCACGTGTGCGGCCTGTACGTGCAGGCATGCCTGCACATGGGCACTCACGTGTGCACACACACGCGCACGCGTAAACATAAACACACAGAGAGAAGACAGCATACACAGGCGATCGCGAACATAATCTATTCCGTACTGCTGCGTACTTTTTTGGGGTCCACAAACATGTTATCTGTAGTATCATACATGTAGAGACGACCAAATATTTACATTATGGTCCAAATAGAAGATCAGTCAATCAATTTTAGAACAGAAAATGCTGAAGAATGCATAGCATGGATTTTAATAACTCGTTTTACACTTAGACGATATGTCCTCTTGAAAAAAAAAAGGCAACTGGAAAGTAGGAAAAATTAAAACAAATGTGTACCAATCAGTTTTTGACAAAAATAGTGCTGAACAATGCAAAAATGTAATTGTCAATAATTTAACATTCGTTTAAATGTCTTTGTGACCCCCCCCCCCACCCCACCGGGAACTGGAAAGTAAGAAAAACTGCAAGTCGAAAATAGGAAAATTCAAGCAATACTGATACCAATCGTATATTATTTTTGTGGGTTGTTGTTTTTTTTTAGAAAAAAGTGCTGAACATTAAAAGGTAGAAGGTAAAGGTATCCAATAGCCTATGTGGTCGTAGGGGAGCGAGGCATCAGAGACCTCAGCTTCTTCTGGGGCCAGCAAATCGAGGGGGCGCCCATCTCCTCTGTCTCGCTGCTTTACCTTCCCTGACCTTAAAGGGGCCAGGTACCCATTTACAGCTGGGTGAACTGGCATGGGGGACTGTACTGAAGCCAAGGCGCGCAAACGGTCACCATCCCTATTTGTAACCACGCTTGGTGCTGCTTAACATTGGCTTGGGAAAGCGAGTTCTCTGACCACTGAGCTATCCCGTCTCCTGAGCATTAAAAGGTAAAGTGTAAAGCGCGCAAACATACAAAAATTACAAACCGTAAATTGACCATCACTTTAAATGTCTCTTGAAGAACTGCAACTGAAAAATTGGAAAAAAACTAAACACTACTTGTACCAATCATTTTTTGTACCAGTCATATTTTATAGTTATAGGAAAAAAGTGGAGAACATTTCAAACCGTAAATCAAAAATAAATTGTTCAGTTTAATATCTTCTTGAAAATCTGCAACTGAAAAAATAGGAAAAATCAAAGACTACTAACACCAATCAGTTTTAGAAAAAAAAGTGCTGAACACTGCAATTACTAGTTAAATATTCATTTAAATTTCTTTTTGAAACAAACAACTGGAAAATAGGGAAATATAAAGAATACCTACACCAATCCTTTTAAGAAGAAAAAATGCTGATTACTGCAAAACGTAAATTAACAATTGGTAGTTTAGCTCTCATTAAAATGACTTTTAAAAAAAGAAAACGCAAATGGAAAATAAAAACGTCAACGAATACTTACACCAATCAATTTTACAAAAAAAAAGCTAAATATTTCAAAACGTAAATTGACAATTACTAGTTTAACACTCAATTAAATGTCTTTTCGGGGAAAAAAAGGAAACGCAATTGGAAAATGACAAAAGTTACCACAAAGAGGTTCTCTCTATCCGTCTGCCGGCTTGTTAACTCGCTGATTTCTCCGTTTCTGGTGTGGACTACTGCGTGTTGGATTTACAACGCGACAGCTAAAATGCTCCCCCTCAATCTGAGACAGCCTCTGTCTTCTGCCATTACTGTCGACACCTACTTCGGTGATTTTGTCCACGAGGGAGAGTTGTCTCCGGAGAGTGGCGAGTGGGGATGTATAGATCCTATCTAGTATTGTACAGACTGCACTACCACCCCCAAACACAACGCATTTCGATGGGCAGAAACAAATGGAAGTTTTCGTGTGAGGCGGAAAGACAGTGTCGAGGCTATCTTTAGAATGTCAGTCCGGAAGTTTGTGTACAAGTTGTGAGGTATTATTGCGTAAGTTAAACGGCGAAAATGTCTAGAATCTGTGATACTTGTATAAATATTGTCCTTGTATTCTGGTAACATGACAGCACTTACACAACGCAAGTTCTACATAGTTTCTCCGTGTGATTTAACAAACAGCCCACACATAGTCCGGAATGCAGGTACTCAGTATGGCAAAACGTGTCCAACACGCATATGTCGCACTGTGAACAACACATGCACGTACACCCACCACCCACCCTACACACACACAGACACACAGACACACACACACACACACACACACACACACACACACACACACACACACACACACACACACACACACACCCACACACACAACACAACTCATACCCGCCCCCCCCCCCCCCACAATACTATTAGGCAGGGATGTCTTGAAGATACTGGGTCGGAAATAAGTGTGTCTTGAGGATGGTTTTGAAAGTATCAAATGTAGGCTTTTGGCGAAGCGGGAGAGGGAGGTCACTCCAAACAATGGATTGTTTGTATCTGGGTGTTTTGCAAGCATAAAGTATCTGAGCTAGAGCGGAGGGCGTGAGATGGGTGAACAGGTGAAGACATTTACAGAAACAGGAGGGTGCAGCTTTGTTTTTTATTTTATTTTATCATTTAAAAATATTTCGAGGATTATGGAATAAGCACTTATATGCTTTTTACGTTGTTGTTGTTGTTTTTTACCTCCAGTCCCCTTGTGTATGCAGTTTTGTAAATGTTGTCATCCATTCCCACCGGAAGACAATGGCCTACTCTTCCGAAAAGTGGAACGGGATTTGACGAGTGCGCAACATGTTCTGCGATCGTTCGCGCACGGGACATCGGTTTATAATCTCATCCGAAGGACTTTTGGGGGGAGTGAAGTTGGCACTGATGGTAACTCCAAAGGAAAAATCCTCTTGAACGAGATTCGGACCCGGGTCAGCAAATCACCAAGCGCACCATTTTGACCACCAGGCTATCCCGTGGTGTTGATACATTTGTAACAATACAATACAACAAAATACAGCATTATACATCACAATACAATGTATACAATATAATACAATACAGCACAACACATCACGACACAATAAAAAATAATACAACACATGTTAGGCCTTCATCGATCAAGTTTGATCATAGGTGCACATTCTTTTGTCCTGTCTGATTTTGGCAGTGTGTCGCTTGTGGCCGTAGAATCTGATGCTAGGAAAAAAAACACTGTATGTTGCAAAGGTGGCATTATTTTGTGTGTTGCCTGTGGTCTGTTGGAGTTATTGAGCCCTTATCGCAGACCCTTTTTTTCCCATCTCTGTGTTCATCAGCTTCTCTTTCCCTGACTTGAGGTGTTGGTTAGAGGGCTTGTCCACTCATTACAACACAACACAACACAACACGATGCAACACAACACACCGCAACACAACACAACAACAACACACACTACACTACACAACACAACACACACAACACAACCAACACAACACAACAAGCTCTTCACCATACAGTAGTTTACAAAGCAGTGCAGTGCAATACAATGGAAAGAAAGTTGCCCTTTAATTAAAAGAGAAAAATCCTCCGTGGGCCTGTCAGTATTAATAGCATCCCCACCTTCTAGAAATTCTGTGTTAGGAATTCCCTCTTTTCTATCCCTCTCCTTGTTTCTGCCTTGTTCCTTTTCTTCCTGTCCCCCCTTTGTTGTCTATTTTCTGCCTTTTTGGTCCATTCTCCTCCCCGTTTTCCAGAAAGACTTAGGCTACGGCCATAGTAAACCCGGCCCGTCCCGTTGTTTTGACGGCCGTCTCTTTGACGGGAGAACGGATCTGTCAAAGCGGCCATAGTCAACCCGGCCCGTCTCTTTCTGACAATATGGTCACCCCGAGACTGCGAGTGACGCAAAAATGAGGCTGCCGCGGTGACACAAATCGACGGAAAATAGTTCGACATAAAAAGTGTTTTTACGTAAAATCTCCCCCAAAACTTTTATCAAAACCATTGGAATGTAATCGGGAAAGGTTAATTTACTAGTTTGTATAGTCAAAATTTTTGAAGCACCATAAATAAGTTTTTCTTGATTATTTTCCTTTCCGTCGACCCGGCAAACGGACGTGTTGCTCGAACGTCAAAACGACGGGTTAAAAAGAACGGGCCGGGCCGGGTCTACTATGGCCACGCACAGCCGTTTTCAGTGACACCACAGAGTAATTCAGCCGGGCAGCATTTTTCACCCGGCCCGTCGTTTTGACGCCGTCAAAACGACGGGTTTACTATGGCCGCAGCCTTAAAAGATCAGTTCTAATCCGCGCTGGAGAGAGACGGAGATATATTTAAACTGTATTATATTGTGTTGTAAAGGGTAAGGAGGTAAAGATGTCCCATACCCTATGTGGTCGTAGAGGAGCGAGGCATCAGAGACATCAGCTTCTCCAGGGGCCAGCATATTGAGGGCGGCGCTCATCTCCTCTATCTCGCTGCTTTACCTTCCCTGACCCTAGACAGACAGGTACCCATTTACAGCTGGGTGAACTGGGGGACTGTAACGAAGCCAAGGCACGCAAATGGTCACCCTTCCACTTGGTAACCACACTCGGTGCTGCTTAACATTGGCTTGGGCTCTCTGACCACTGAGGTATCCCGTCCCCTAATGTTGTATTGTATTGATTGTATTACTCGTTTCAATCGCAACAGATTTTTCTGCAAGAAATTCGTGCTGTTTTCCCCAGGAAAAGCGCGTGGCCACAAAAGAACCACCTTTTTATCTAGATTCCCATTTCGTTTTTGTTTGTTTTGGTTTGTTGCTGTTGCTAATCTTTTGTCTCTCTATGCGAATTTGTTTCCTTACGAGAGGGGTTTTTTCTCCAGATTTTTGTCAGTGATAAATCTACCTTTGCCGTAGATTCCTTTACCTGCACTAAAAGCGTGGTGCACACGAGAACTCAGTATATCGTCTCATCTGGAAGACTAGCACCCCGGCCACAACAAAACGTTTTGCGGATGGGGGGGTAAAAGTTCGGGTATAAACGAGAATCGAACCCGCAACTGTTATTTTTCTGCATGAGTACGTTACCTCTAGACCACTGATCCACCAGCCTCCCCCCCCCCCCACTTTCCGTTCATTAAAATCCCAGAACTAGCTTTATGCAATCAGAAGAGCTAAGCTCTATTATTTTTGGCATGTATGTGTCATAAGACCGGGCATATTTCCGTGAAATAGCAGGTAATGCTTATAATTGTAATCGGTATTGCCAGCGTCTGACAGACAGATTGAAGTACAGATGCAGACACAATACTGATGATGATGAGACGTGAGAGTGTGACGTAATGTAATGTAATATAACATGATGTAATATAATGGGATGGGATATACTTTGAGTGGAAACTTGTTTAACGCTTTACACTGTAGAAGCCCAAAGCGCTAAAATACTATTGCTGGACTTTATGAAATAAAGAACGATAGTTTAACCAGGGGGGAGGGGGGGAGGGGATTGACAGTCAATGGTTAAGAATATAGAAACAGTAATCGCTATAATAAGAAAAGAACAAAATAGACAAAATGACGTCTCAATGCACAAGCTATCAATGACAATGGTAAGGTATATCTTCCCCCCCCCCCCCCCCCTCAAACAGGGGACTGCGTAGCCTGGTGGTTAGAATGTTAAAATCGTCATCTGCAGGCGAGGATTCGAGCATCCAACGAGTTGCCCGTTCGAGGGAATTTATACCCTTGCATTAACTTTAGTACTGACTCCACTTCCCCGAAACTCCTTCGAAGGAGATCATAAACCGAGACCTCGTGTAAGAACGCGCGCAGACCATCTTGCGCACGTGTACACATTAAAATCTATTCCTCTTTTCGCAATAGTAGGCCTTTGCGTGCCGGTAGGAATGGATGACACCATTATATGTAAAAGCTTATACAGTGGTGTCGGGGTTGGACATCACCCCGATGTCGGAGTACGGCTACCTTTAAGGTAGGCAAAAATTGTCGCATACGCAAACAATCTCACCATTGGTGAACCTAGGAGCTTTAGCCGAGCAACGAAAAAAAAACCCAACCCGAAAATCGTATTTTTGAAACAATGGTTTGACTGGTTAAAATTATGAGTAGTATACCCACAGTGCTGACAGTGGGGATCATTATGTTACGTGTGCTAGTGATGCAAACGTACACGGTAACCACAGATTATTATCATGATTATGTAAAAATCTCGGTTGCTCTTGCCACCACTCACTAATTCTCTGTTTCTGTTTCTGTTTCTGTCTCTGTCTGTCTGTCTGTCCCCCCCCCTCTCTCTCTCTCTCTCTCTCTCTCTCTGCCCATTTCACATTTAATTAGCTTGAGAGTTGCTAGTCTCTTGGATGAAACAATGCACCGAGGTCCTGTGTGCAACACATATTTAGCGCACTTAAAAAAATAAACATGGCGACAAAATATTTCTCCTTGGCAAAATGCTGTTGGACCCCTCCCCCTCCCATACTTTCATGGGGAAATAGAGACTCATGCAGGCAAGACTTTTTTTTTGAACGGGTGGGTTTGGGCTCGTGGCGACGCTCTCTCTGTCTCTCTGTCTCTCTGTCTCTGTCTCTCTCTGTGCTTGAAGTGTTTTCAGGTGCATTCTTGGAAAGGATTGAGAACGAAATTAATGTGAGGGAGGGGGGGGGGGGGGGGGGGTAGCGAGTGTGTGAAATTGTAATGGATCCGGTGGCCTTCTACAATGAAATTGTTCAGAGTTCAGAGTTCTCTCTGTCTATGTCTCTCTCTGTGGCAACGCTCCCCCCCCTCCTCTCTCTTCTCTCTCTCTCTGTGTCTCTGACTCTGTGTCTCTCTCTCTCTCTGTGTCTCTTTGTGTCGTTTTTTATCTCTTTGTGTGTGTGGTGTGTGTGTGTGTGTGTGTGTGTGTGTGTGTGTGTGTGTGTGTGTGTGTGTGTGTGTGTGTGTGTGTGTGTCTCCGACTAAACTAAAACTGAGGATGGATGCTGAGTTAGGTGTGTCCATACATTACAGGAACAGACCTGCCTCTTCTCCTCTGTTCTATGTGTTCCCTTACTGGATAGAGTACGTAGTAACCTGATCCTCTCCTGTGCTTGTGCATAACCCTGCAGGAGGTCTGCCCACTGACCTTAACCGACACACTCCGACTTCAGAACTGCTCTTTTTTTTTTACACAATGCATGCTGAATATGGTCTTGTTTCCGTAACCCACCGAACACTAACACGAATGGTGTCATTTTTAACATGCATATTTTGATGCAGAATTATTTGATATACACGAAGGGAATTAAATCACCAGAGTTACGTGCTTTATGAGAGAATAATAACCTGCAATGCAAGGGACCAAACAAAACAAATCACCGATAGGTCTATACTTAAATTGACCCAGAAGATCATGAAAATTCCCGTTCGTAATTCACCGGACGCTGCTGCCAAGATTTGAACCCACAACATTATGGACCCAGAGGATTGGAACAAAAGGGTATCCTCCACTCGGCTGTAATAAGGTAAAGGTAAATGTGTTCCATAACCTAGGTCGTCCTAGGAGAGCGAGGCGTCAGAGACCTCAGCTTCTCTAGGAGCCAGCATATTGAGGGCGCGCCCATCTCCTCTCCCTCGCTGCTTTACCTTCCATGACCCTAAAGAGGGCAGGTACCCATTTACAGCTGGGTGAACTGGGGGGCCCTGTACAGAAGCCAAGGCGCGCAAACGGTCACCCATCCAACTGGTAACCACGCTCGATGCTACTTAACCTTAGCTGAGGGAAAGCGAGTCCGTTCTCTGACCACTGAGCTACCCCATCCCCAGTGTAATGATACCGGTCTAAAAAAAACAACCAAAGAAGGAAAGCAGACTGACCTCAAAGCGAAGCTCTCCCAGCGGCGGACGGGCGTAGGGTACCCCCAGGTACTTTTCCACCCGCTGCCCACCCTGTACCGCCTCCACCAGCCCCCTCACCCGCCCGTAGTTGGTGCTCCTCTCCATGAAGCGTCTGCCCTCCGCCACCCCACACCCCCACCACCACACCGTCACCATCGTCAACATCACCACCGTCCTCTGCATCTTGCCGCTACAGCATACTAAGTAGCTGCTTTGGTAGAGGTTCGTCTTCATGGTCCAAGTTTGGTTGAGGAAAAGTTCCTGTGGTGCTATTTTTTATTTTATAGTTTTGTTGTAAAGTTAAGATGTGCGGGATGGAGGAAGTTGGCTGCAAAATCTTCAGTGATGCCTCAACTGTCTAAGGGATATGTGAACGTGAAGGTGGAGAGTTAAGATGCTTTTCTTTCTTCGAGAATACGCGTGATAAGACTTTTTGACGAAGCTGATTATTATGTATTAGTTTGTTGCTGTTGAAGGAAATGTGTTGGATAATTTCGTTATGAGCTTCTCAGAAATATAGCATGTCAAAAACAAAATTTTGTTCTGGGAGCTGTTGTTTCGGTAACGTTGCAGTTGGAAGATTGTTATTTTCGGTAAATGGACAGGATGCTGTAGAAGTCTGGGGGTGAGATGGTGGGTGCGGTTTCTGTGCACAGTTATTGACAGCAAACAGGATTTTGTTTCCGTCCTTATTGAAGAAAAGGAAGTGGGAGTGGGGATTAAAGGAAACGACTGGTGGATGTTTACTGGTGTTGTTTTCAGGAAATACCGTTGCAGGTGGGTGGCCGTGGGGAAGCGTGGACGCCCGGTTAATAACCTTATCAATTTGTGGCTGGATAACTGTTTTTTACTGTCATGTCTTAGAGCTAAGAAACTTAGGTCGTACTTTCAAACCTACACTATTTAAATACTGAACAATAACTTTATCAATTAGTGGCTGGATAACTGTTTTTCGCAGTCATGTCTTAGAGCTAAGAAACTTAGGTCCTAGTTCCAAACCTATTACTATTTAAATACTGAACAGTTCATCTTCGAACGTTTGGTAAAACAAGGAATAAAATCTTTCAGCAATTTTAGACTCTTCAGGTTGGCAAGAAAACACAGAGGGAAGAAAATGATGGGAAGACGCTATCAGAGCGGACTGGCTTTGACAGGAAAGACTTGGTACGGAAAGCTAAAAACCGCAGGAAGTGTCAGGAAACTGGTTGCAAAATCTTTAGTGGTGCCACAACAGTCTACAAAACCTTGGGAAAGGTGAAGGTTAAGACAAAGAAGAGGTCGTAACCATTCAAAGGAAATTCCGATTGGCCAGGTCAGTTGTTTTCACTGGTTAAGATTGCAGTGATGCAGTCATTGTGGTTATGATTAAGTTAACGAGTCGCAAATAAGAAAATCAGACGTTTGATAAGACGATAAGCACCATCAGCTGAAATTTGAAGCGATTTGTCGAAGCTGGCTTGTTGTCAGGTAGACATCTTTTCAGCTCTCATTTGTCTTGAATCTGAAATTCAGAGGAAGAATTCATTCAGTGAAAATTACAGAAATGATTCTTATCATTGTGCCGAAGACATTAAATTATACGACGGTCTGTAAGACAGTTCGACCCCGAAAGCTGATACTTTACATTTTCATTTTAGGACACACAGAAACGCGTACACACACATGCATGCACGCACGTAGTACATATACACACGCACCCATACGCATATGCGACTAAAATTATCTATCCATCTGTCTGTTTCTCTTTTTTCCTACTATTATCTATCTATCTATCTATCTATCTTATCTATCTATCTATCTATCTATCTATCTATCTATCTATCTATCTATCTATCTGATCTTACTCTATCTTTATCTATCTATCTATCTATCTATCTATCTATCTATTATTTATCTATCTATTTCCAGATCTCCATCTCCCTATCATCAATTCATCGTAAGGCAAAATCTTATTGCATTCTAAAAATCTTATCATTGGTATTTATCACGGAAAATCCCCAAAGAAGTTATGTTTCTGGTAATGCCTCTCCGTTATTAAGTACATTAAGATAAAAAACAAAAAAGACAGGTAAACAAACAAACAACAACAACCAAACAAAAGCCATAAACATAAAACCAACCAAACAAAACAGACCAAAAAAATCAACCTTCCACCATCAGCCCTGTCCCGGACCAAAAGTTGTGTCAGTTATTGATGTGAGGAAAAAGCACCGAATCCATCCCGACATTACAGTGTTGTTTATAGTGTTGTTTATGCTTTATTTTCTTGTATTATATTTATTTCTTTTATATCAGGATAATGGAATAAGCATTCACATGATTTTTTTACATCCAATCCCCGTATGTATGCAGTTCTGTAAATGCCATCTGTTACCACCGGCACACGATGGCCTACTCTTACGAAAAGCGGAACAGGAATTTAATGCGTGCGCAAGATGTTCTGCGCGCGTTCGCACTTCGGGGCCTCGGTTTATAGTCTCATCCGAAAGACTTTTGGGGGGAGTGGAGTCAGCACTGATGTTAACTCCAGAGGAAAAATTCCCTCGACGGGAATCGAACCCAGGTCGTCAAATTGCAAGCGCAATATTCTGACCACTAGGCTATATCCTGTCCCCAATGCTTTCAAATGGTATGTTGAAATTAGCCACATCTGTAACAAGCTCTAGCTTAACAACACGTAAAACAAATACCCCGAAGCCAGGGAGTGGCTGTCTATACGATGATGTACTCGAAAACAGCTATGAATGCAAACTTCTCATCCAGTGTATGTACTTGTGTTGTATCATAGTAATTCCCTTAGTAGGATGAGTGAGTCGGAGTGCATTTTCTGGGTGACCCTCTAGGGTGTTAAGCTGGGAAACTCCCAGTAACAAGAAGTAAAGAAGGGTTTCGTATTTTGTATTTTGTACACTTTATGTCACAGCAGATTTCTCTGCGTGAAATTCGGGTTGCTCTCCCCGGGGGGGGGGAGAGCGCGTCGCCACAAGTGCAGCGCCTACTGTTGTTTGTTTTCGCTTTTTTCCTTTCTCTTGATCTCCCCCCCCCTCCCCTCCTACCGGGACTTGTGATGGTCGAGAATAGTCGGAGAGAAAGGATACAGTGTGGAAAATAATGTGACTATGATTGAATCAGCTCCACGCTGCTTGCAATGACGATATTGGCAATGACGATGGTAATGAGATGGTGGTGGTGGTGGTGGTGGTGGTGGTGGTGGTGGGGTGATGATGATGATGAAGATGAAGAAGAAGATGAAGAAGAAGAAGAAGAAGAAGAAGAAGTAGAGGTGAGATGATGATGAATGAGATTAAGATGATGACGAAGATAGTAAGGTAATGAGGGTGATGATGATGATGAAATTTTATGATGATGACGATAACAGAAATGGTACAAGAGGTAAATGTATACAAATAATGATGATGTATAATGATTATAAACAGACGACATAATAGTATAATATAAGTGAGTAGTAATAATAATGAATAATAATAATAATAATAATAATAATAATAATAATAATAATAATAATAATAATAATAATAGATAATAATAATAATAATAATAATATATAATAACGATGATGATGATGATGACACGACGACAACAACAACAACAACAAAAACATAATAAATAATAATAATAATAATAATAATAATAATAATAATAATAATAATAATAATATTAATAATAATAATGATGATGATGATGAAATGATATATGATGATGAATGGGGATGATGGGATGGACAATGCTGTATGCTTTGATTAACGGTTTTGAAAACGGCCCCTGACTAAAAACACCGGTCAAACGCAATTACAATCACAGCAGTTAGGTGTTTAATTTACTCATGCAATCAACTTAACACTGCTTGAGATTGTTTTTTTAATTGTTGTGTTTGAGTGCTAGGCTCTATTTTCCATTTCGCCCACAATAGTGCACTGGGCATGAACTGTTGCATTTTTGTCGTGCGCATTGCCTTGTTGATAACCTTACGGGACAATTTATACCGATAGGGTGGGATGGCTCGCTGGGAAGAGGAGCGATTTGACTGTTGCTCGAAAGTATCTGACCAGTACTGCATGTATCTGTGTCTCTCGGGCCCAGTTGACGCTGGTCTATATTATGACAGTTAGCTTAAGAATACAGCCCTGTCAAGTAGTTTCTTCAAAGCATGTTTATTTCCATAGCAGCATCACTAGCACTGCAACCTCCTCATCACCATTGATTATCGATCGTGCAATTAAAAAAAACCATGTACAGTGTGTAAACTTCTCATCCAGTGTATGTACTTGTGGTATCATAGTCATTCCCCAGTTGGATGAGTGAGTCAGAGTGCATTTTCTGGGTGATCCTAGAGTGTTAAGCTGGGAAACTCCCAGTAACAAGACATTCAGACAGACAGACATACAGACAGAGACAGACAGACAGACAGAAGACAGACAGACAGACAGACAGATAGAGAAAGAGAGAGAGAGAGAGAGAGAGAGAGAGAGGAGAGAGAGAGAGAGAGAGAGAGAGAGAGAGAGAGAGAGAGAGAGAGAGAGAAGACGACAGACAGACAGACAGACAGACAGACATTCAGACATCAGACAGACAGACAGACAGACAGACAGACAGACGTAGAGAGAAAGAACTCTAAAATGGTTGAATTGCACATCGGCCTTAAGACACAATACAATATAGAAAGAAAAAAGGAAAACATTTGATAAAGCAAGACAAGGAAGAGAGAGAGAGAGAGAGAGAGAGAGAGAGAGAGAGAGAGAGAGGGGGGGGGGGGGGAGGAGAGAGGAGAGGGAGAGGGAGGGAGGGAGGGAGAAGTAATTGAATTCCTACTTAATCACTCAGTGAACAGAGTACAAAATGTGTCCTTACATTTTGATACTTGTTTTTGCGGTCGACCTCTGGTGCCCCAATTGTCCAATTTTCTTTGTTTTCTTTCCCCTGTTGTTGTTGTTGTGTTTTCTTCTTTATGTGTTTGTTTGATTTTTTAAGAGAATTTGTTTTTAATTTAGACGAGGTGAACGTTTCGTATGTGTTTGTTTACTCCTACGCAAGCTTGAAGAAGGGTGGTGTGTGTGTGTGTGTGTGTGTGTGTGTGTGTGTGTGTGTGTGTGTGTGTGTGTGTGTGTGTGTGTGTGTGTGTGTGTGTGTGTGTGGTGTGTGTGTGTGTCGCGCGCTTGTGCGCGCGCACATGCATGTGCATGCATGCAAATATTCTCTCTCTGTCTCCCTTTCTCTCTCTGTCTCTCTTTGTATGTGCCAGAGTTCAGTTTAAGAGTTCTCTCACTGTGCTATTATTGCATTGGCGTAGTGGTAAGTATAGTTACATGAGGACTGAAAAGTCGCGAGTTCGATCCTTGCCAAAGTTACACAGCTTGTACGGGTAGGCTTTTTTCGGGCTCCGTTCAGTTTCCAAGCCGGTGTTTGATGACCTCTAACGCCATGGGCAACATCACTGATATCAGGGCCAATGACCAGAAGCTGGAAACGGTTCAAAGCTTCAAGTTCTTTTGGAGGCTAAGCCAGAGGTATTATGCAGGATTGCACTGACAATAACATCACTGTCAAAACTGAACACCATATGGAAAGATAAAAATATTTCACTCAACTCCAAAATGAGACTAATGCGCTCCCTTGTCATATCCATATTCATGTATGCCTGTGAATCGCGGACCCTGACTGCTGATTTGGAGAGAAGAGTGCAGGCGGTAGAGATGAGATACTTCCGGAAGCATTTGGCATCTCCTACAGAGACCACATAAGCAGCGAAGACGTGCATAACATAATCCAGCAAACCATTGATCCCTAAAAAAGCCTTCTATCAATCGTAAAGAAGCGTAAACTTAAATGGTATGGACATGCTACAAGAACAAAAGTACTTGCAAAAACATTACTGCAAGGCACTGTCCAAGGAGGAAGAAAAAGAGGCAGACCAAGGAAGAGATGGGAGGACAGCGTCAGTGAATGGACAGGCCTAGAACTCAACAAATTTTTGAGAAAGGCAAAACAGAGAGAGGAATGGAGGAAAATGGTTGTCAAGTCTTCAAGGGTGCCCCCACGGTCTCCAGACTAAGGGATAGCTAGCTAGCTAGCTAACCATTGTATGGGTGCCTTTTTATGGTCTGTTGCTAGTCACGTGGATCAGACGAAAAACCGAGGTCCTATGTACAAAAATATATAGTGCACATCAAAGAACCCAGGGCAGCAAGAGAGCTACCTTGAAGCTACTCGAATTTGGAAAGAAAAGTATACTCCAACAGGAGAAGTTAATGGGAAGTGCTGGTGTTGTTCTAAGTTACAACTGTCCACTTTTACGGGGAGATTATCGTTGAAATATGGTATGTTTAGGCTGAAGCTATAGATGGACAGGTAGTAAAATCATACAATGTAGCTCAATTTGGTGTTTTAAATGTGAAAAACAGAAAAAAAGAAATTATGCTCACGCGCAAACACACACACACACACACACAAACACGCACACACACGCACGTACGCACACACGCACGCACGCACACACAAACACATGCACACACACGCACGCACAGAAACACGCACACGCACGCACATACGCACAGAGAGAGAGAGAGAGAGAGAGAGAGAGGAGAGAGAGAGAGAGAGAGAGAGAGAGAGAGAGAGAGAGAGAGAGAGAGAGGAGAGGAGAGGGAGGGAGGGAGGGAGGGGAGGGGAGACAGACAGACAGACAGACAGACAGACAGACAGAGAAAAAAACTCCCAGAGGACACTAGTTACGACTACTACAGACACCATGAGAAATGCTATCCCACACAAGGAAGCACGTCTCTTTCATTAACTGCAGTCATCAGCAACCTGAAGTCACAGGCATGGAGAGGGGACAAGGACAGGGCCCTGACTCTTGTATTTCTTTTCTTTCTTTTATTCAGTTAGTTTTGAACGTGCCTGTGCAAGAGCTCCGGGTCTGCGTCCGCATACTAACTATATACCGTACAACAGTAGCGGTGAAGGGTTAGGGTACCATCTCTGAACCATTCACGGGGAGAGTGTTTGCAACAGTGCAATCCGTTGTTTTTTCTTCTTTTTATATAAGATAAGGAGATACTGTTTCTATCTCATCTTATTTTATGATTTTTTTTTGTTTCTGAT
This sequence comes from Stramonita haemastoma, assembly GCA_030674155.1. Lineage (NCBI taxonomy): Eukaryota > Metazoa > Mollusca > Gastropoda > Neogastropoda > Muricidae > Stramonita > Stramonita haemastoma. The sequence goes on from CM060323.1 coordinate 17,888,237, forward strand.
AATTTAAGGGTTGGTGTTTGCAAAACTGTCACCTGTTTATATATATATATACATATATCTATATCTATATGTATACATATATGTGTGTGTGTGTGCGTACGTGCGTGCATGCTTGCGTGCGTGCGTGCGCGTGTGTGTGGCGTGTGTATAAAGCAAGAAGATAGTCAATGTTTCTGTCTTGTCTCTGTTTCTTTTACTTTGTTTCATTCTATCTCTGTGTCTGTTTCTATGTCTATTGTTGTTGTTGTCTTCAATTTTACGTCTGTCTACTTTTAGTGATATTAGACATCAAAATGTGTGTTTAAAAAAAATCAACAACAACAACCCCCCCCCCCCACCCACAAAGAAATTTGATAATGCAATAGGAATATTAAAAAGATAAAAACAACTCATTAACGCAACTATAACAAATGTCCTATAGGACTGTGACAGAGACCTTTCACAATTTCAAATGCCAACTTTAACTTATTTAATATATTGGTGAGGGAGTTTTCAGAAAAAATGGGGCATGAAAGACTACTCTTGCAGTCAAAAAGTATGAGTATTAGTGATATTCTCACCATGCCGGCATTTACCATTTTTGCTGAATTTGGTTGTAAATGCGTTTAGTTTCATTCTATAAAATAATGTATTACTTCTTCTTGACGTGAAAACATTTACACAAGTCTTTGAATGGTTCACAACTGTTAAATTATCGGTATTGATCGCAGTCCTATTTAACAATCTCCCATTTTGCTGATTTGTTTCAACGACCTTTCTCCATGATTTCTGTTCTAGTAAACTGTACCTCTCTTGCAAGGATAAAGGCACATGGAATTCTACTGAATCCCATTTGCACCTCTTTTAGCAGCTCTATCTGCCCACTCATTTGGAAAGAATCCAGAGTGTGAAGGCACCAAACAAAAATTTACATTTATCCCCTTTAAGATCAAGAGATGTGTGGCATGCCTAATCTCCAATATAGTTTTTGAAGTTTTCTTGTAACATGGAGATTTTAAAGCATATAATACCGACTTAGAATCTACATAAAGAAGAATTTGAAGTATACATAATGGCAAATCAAGAATATAAGTAAGACCCATTAATATTGCTGCTAGTTCTGCTGTAAATATCGAGTGATGTTTACCCACATGATATGATTTTTTCAATTTTTAACGCTGGTATAACAAAAACAGAACCTGTTTTCTTGATTATGCTATGTCTATATGCATATCTGTCTGTCCTCTATTTATCTATTTTTGTCTATTTTTTGTATTACAAGGATGACAGAATAAACACTTATGTGCTTTTCCTTTTGCATCCAATTCTTGTGTGTATGCGGTTTTACCAATTTTTTCATTCGTTCCCACTGAAACACAATGCCCTACCCATAAAAGTGGAACAGGTTGTTTTTTTTTTAAACTTGTGCGCAAGATGTTGCGTATGCGTTCGCGCATGGAATCTCGGTTTATTCTATCCTTTTTCGTCAGCCGCTCAGACAGTAACTGTTGTTAAGGTTTACAGTCTCATCGGAAGGACTTTCAGGGGAGTGGAAGTGACACTGATGTTAACTCAAAGGGAAACATTTCCTTAACTGGAGTGTCTCCTTGCTGGCTTGAACCGGCGCTGTCAGTCAGAACGCAAGTGAAACGCGTACCTCTAACCACCCGGCTATCCCGTCTCCCTTGTGTGTGTGTGTGTGTGTGTGTGTGTGTGTGTGTGTGTGTGTGTGTGTGTGTGTGTGTGTGTGTGTGTGCGCGTGCGTGCTGCGTGCGTGCGTGCGTTGTGTGCGTGCGTGCGTGTGTGTGTGTCTCTGTGGGTGTCTATTTGTCTGTCTGTTTGTCTGTCTGCCTGTCGGTCTGTCTGTCTGTCTGTCTGTCTGTCTCTCTACCCATCTTTCCCTCCCCTCCTCTCTTTCTGATTGTTTCAATTGATGTTAACTCTTGTCGACTAGTTTTCCTAAGGTCGTGCACAGTTAGAGACTGTACGTGTGTAAAGCTTTTGAAATAAGAGAAAACTATTATAATAGCTTAAGTCACAGTTCTCATGACTGACGATTTTTGCTACAAATAAACTATTTTTTGGTCATAGCTAATTACATCTTTAATTAGTTCGGCAGACCCCGTTCATGTTTGAGCCATTAGCCTAGTTGTGAATAAATCGTTCGAGTTTGAGCTCTGTCTGTCTGTCTCTCCTCCTCCTTTTCTTCCCCCATCTTTACCCGCCCCCCCCCCTCCTTCTTTCCACCTTTCTCTCTCTCGCACGTGTACTTGCACATGTGTGTGTGTGTGTGTGTGTGTGTGTGTGCATGCGTGTATGTGTGTGCGCGCGCGCGTGTACGTGTGTGTGTGTGTGTTTGTGTGTGTGTGCGTGTGTGTATGTATGTATGTGTGTGTATGTGTGTGCATGTGTGCGCGCGTGTGTGCGTGCGTGTGTGTGTGTGCGTGTGTGTGTGTGTAAGGAGCACAGTATCAGTGTTGGCAAAGCGTTCCTGCAGGTTGGACTATGTCTGTGGTTCGAATCTTCATCTAGCGCCTAGTGCACGAACTGTGGGGATTTCCAAGATTTTCAAAGCTAGCTCATGAGCAAACTTTTTCAGTATTTGTGCCTGTACCTCTACACAAGATCTTTCTTTGAAAAATAAAAGTATCTTTCTTTGATCCGAGCCATGCTCTTGTCCTCAGATCAAACTGGAAGATGACGTTTTAACTGGTTTTCACCTCATAGTTAAAAAAAAGTTAAAGTCTGTCCCGAGCCTAAGGCTCATCAGGCCGGTGCTTATCCCGGTTTCTGTGGCGTTAAGCGACTGAGAGTCATAGACTCCTCCCTGGATAGGACGCCAGTCTATCGCAGGGTTAACCCCCAACACAAGGTTGGTACCCCTTTTACACCTAGGTGGGGTGAGAAAATAGCCGTAAAGTGCCTTTTCCATGAGCAGAACGCCATAGCCGAAAGCTGGGATCGAACACGCAACCTTTAGATTACGAGTCCAACGCCCTAACCACTAGACTACAGCGGTGGCTCATAGTATGCCTACAAATACTAGTTGTCTTTTGGAGGTTGTTGTGGGTTCACAGCAAAAGACCTTGGAGGTTCTTTTGAAGGCTCATATTTTGGGTCGAGATTCGATGTCAGGGAATTTTGAAGAGCTGCGAGTCTCTGGCCAAGCATTCCTAAAGAATAAGCTTCTGGACTCTTTGAGTTGCAAGGGTCTTCGACTTCTATTTCTATATCTTGGTGATGAATAGAAATTCGAAATATTCCTATAGTTACGCCACTTCGATTCGTTTTTTTTAAAATGCGTTCTGCAAACGCCATGATTATCGGAATTAAAACCAAAAGATTTTACGCCCTTAAGTCATGTAGAGACTTACTGGACCAAGACTTAAACATTCAAATCAAGTGAAATATTTCAATTAATGTCGATATTATGAATAATGTTATTTACATCATCTTTTAAACTGCTCTCTCTGGGAAGAACACGTCGCCGCCAGAACAGCACCACCCATTAGGAGATAATTTCCTGTGTATGGGATGGTTGTATTGTTTCCCGACGAGAATGAAGTTTACCGTGGACAATCTGTTTAGCTGTCATGGGTTCTTCTACGTGCGTTAAATGTGGTACGCACACGAGACCTCAGTTTTTCGTCCAATCCAAAGACTAGTACATAGACCAGATTTTTGTGAATAACAACCCCCAAAAACAAACAAACAAACAAAAAAACAAACAAACACCCAAGTTGGGGTTCAAACGAGGATCAAACCCGTGACTTTTCGCTGTCTAGACAGGTGCTTTCCCTCTAGACCATCCGCTAATCTATCTGTTATGTCGCATAATTATACAATCACCGTTTTCTATGTGGAAAGTTCACTGCTCTCTTGTTACCAAAGACTCTCTGCACAGCAAGAGCTAACATTCATTGTCTCGTCTGTGATAGCTGAATGATTACTGTTTTTCAAAACTCGAAAAAAAAAAAATCCACATCAACGTGGCATATTAGAAGCAAAACAAAATAAATTAGAAGCGTTATCAATTACGGGCATGACTCTGTTGGTCATTATCTGCAATATTTGGCTAATTTCGGTCTGCCTAAAAATCGCGACTTGTCAGTTTATCGTAATGGCGCTGGTATGATTAGTTCTACCGGTATTAAATAACATTGCACCGAAATTTGTACCGAGACTCACGTTTTTCTTGATAATTTGTCTTCAAAACAGTTCGAGGATTATTTATAAAAAAAGCACAATTATAGCCTACAGTGTTTCAAATAGAAACGAAACGGGTGATAAGACTCTCAATGCGAGAAATATGTAACAAAATGGACAGGCATCAATGAAGAGGCTGCACAATTAACCTGTTTATCCCAATTTCATTTAAAAACAACAACTGTTTCTTGTGTAATGCGAGCGACGCCTATGCCTGTTACCTATTATCAAAGAGGGCCATAATGCTTAGGACGGTGATTTTCGTTTCCTTAGGAATTGTGTTAATTTCAGTATTTTTCTCTAAAGATTTAGATGCATAATTGACGCGTTTTAATGATATTCATATCTGATGCTTCATAGATATTTATTAAAGAAACTCGCGTTTTTCCCCTACATGAATAGGTCCTTGCTTTTATTAACATTCTGCATTTAACAACAAAATAATGAATTGTAGTTTTGGAACAGTTGACAATACTGTCACCATGTTTTTAATACCCCGAAACAATGTTATCCTTCATTCGGATTATCTCATCAAACCCACCGCAGTGACTTAGTCAAAGTGTCAGCCCCTCCAAAACACCGAGGAGAGATGACATTACATTACATGATATATCCCTTAGATGTTAATTCATTATTAGCGAATCACATGCTACGAGAACCCGAATCCTATCTACGAGAACATTCAGAAATGGGATCTTGCCCAAGACACATTTTAAACATAATTTATAACCTATGTTTAAACGCTTGGAAAAACAAGTACTCTCCATATTTGGTATGTGCTTGTTCTCACTTATCATCTTGTGAACACATTCTTTTTGACTGCCCCATCTTGAATACATTATGCAAAAATTCTGGCATAAATCTGAAAGGGGAGTCTGTGAGTCTATTCAGTCGTAGACCAGACATTGTTGATACTGCTAAAGTTCTTTCTCGGTCTGCAATTTGTGTTCTGTTATAGGTTTTCTGTTGAAAATAATTGTTTTAACTGTTGGGATTGTTTTAGCTACTTTTCATTTTTGTTTAAATCAAAATAACACAGAGTGAACAGACTTTAAATAAAAACAAACAAACAAACATATATCCCTTACACTTCTCGATGAGTTTTCCGAAATGTCTAGGAGATTCCTTGAAGATTGTGCTTCCCGATATTCCACCGAACAACATTTTTAAACAGCAAGAATTTCAACATGTATATTTAATTTTCTGCACAAACTAGTGTGTACGTACAAGGGAAAATTCAGACAAAAGTAGGCATGCACCTAAGTTGACTTAGGTTATTAGAAAAAGGTCTTAACTCTCGCGTATGAGGTTATTAAGATTTGAACTCGCTAATCCTGAGGTCAGGATTATTAAAGGTTGGAAGCCCATGGTAACCGTACCTACTCGGCTACTGTGCCCGTGTGTCAAATCTTTAAGACTCCAAAGGGTTTTTATTGTAAAATTTGTATTGTTTTGCATATCACTTTCAATCATGGCAAATTTCTCTACGTGAAATTCAGACTGCTCTCCCCCCAAATAACTTGTCGCCACAAGAGCAGAGCCACCCATTCTTTCCTATTTTTTTCCCCAGTTTGTATGTGCATCTGTTTCTTTGTAAGAGTGTTTGGGTGTTTTTTTGCTTGTTTTTTTTATGTGATCTATTTTTTCAGAAGCATTTGTTGCCGTGGGTTGTGTTTTTACGTGTGTTAAACTTGTACTCGGGGTCTGGGTTTATCGTTTCATCCAAAAGACTAGCACCCAGACCACAACTCAAGGTCAGGTAGAAGAAGGAAAAGTTTGGGTCTATCCAAGAATCGAGCCTGCAATTTTTTTGCTTTCTAGACGGGAGTATTACTTCTACAAAACTGATATATTTTTTATTTTGCTTTTGACAACAGTTGTAGTAGTAGTAGTTATCACAAATAATGAAAATGACACTACTACTACTACTACTACTACTACTACTACTACTACTACTACTACTACTACTACTACTACTACTACTACTACTACTACTACTACTCCTCCTCCTCCTCCTCCTCCTTCTCCTATTACTACTACTACTACTGCTGCTGCTGCTGCTAACAATACTAATGCTAATACTAACAATGATAATATAACGTGATAGTATGATGCAACACCTGTCATGTGCATCAACAAGCACCAGTTATATATGCAATAAGAGCGCCTGCACGTGCGCGCGAGTGTGTGTGTGCGCGTACATGCGTGCGTTCGTACGTGTGTGTGTTTAGATTCAAATTTGTTTATGGTAAATGGCAACATGAGTATGAACAATTTGTATCAAGAATTTTGATTTGTTTTTGACAAGATTTAGCGCTAACCAAGTTCCATATCTTGTTTTATTGTTTTGATTATCATCATCCTATTTATCATTATCATTCTTATCTTATC
>CM060323.1:17899812-17907312 GCA_030674155.1 Stramonita haemastoma
ACATACATACATACATACATACATACATACATACATACATACATACATACATACATACATACATACATACATACATACATAATACATTTCATTTACATCTACTTTATTTACCTACATGACATATCATACATAATACATACATACATACATACATACATACATACATACATACATACATACATACATACATACATACAGACATACATACAGACATACATACAGACATACATACAGACATACATACAGACATACATACATAATATATCATGGTTTCATTTTTAGACAGTTTTTGTGATTGTTTGCCTTCTAGTGTATGATATCAATGAATGATAATGGACATTAGATTGAAGAACATCAATACAGACTTAAGAAATGAGATTGAGGCTAGGATTGTAACTCCAGAAATGGCGGAAAATGGAACAACGGAAACCCCGTTCCATTTGATGATCTTTTCAGATATAAAAAAAACCTGCCTCAGGTATGACACACGTTTTCATTTTGTATTATATAACAGCGAACAAAGGGAATCCAACACGCTGAATATTGTCGTACGATTTACAAATAGCATAAAAAGTATAATTCTATCGACAATGGGAAGAAAGTGGTAGACGAAGTGCCAGATTCTGCCCCAGATTGTGTCCTGTTACACGTGAGAATCACAGACATCAAAGGGGAAAAGGATCGTGCAACATGTGGAAAAACCATGGCTTCTACAGAATAAGACCATTTTAAAAAAATGTTCCTGAAATGTGTAAATATCTTTTGCAGCAGACAATTCAGTCAAACGTTTGGAATCAAAACACGTGTACAACACGCACATACTTTCAGAGATAACAGATGAAACACCCCTCCCCCCAAAAAAACAAAAAACAACAAAACAAAACAACAAAAAACCAAACAAACACAACAAACCAACAACCCCCCCCCCCGCATCTCACATAACATATGAGAATATTCATGATTTAAACACCTGCAGGAGGATATTCCTATGACTGATCATTGTGCTAGCAATGCTCCTAGAAACTGAGTACTAGAAGAGGTCGGAGATCTGAGGGTTTCAGCATTAACAACACACTCCTTAGTTTCTTTCAATGGCTTTGAGCACTGTATATGGTTCTTGTGTCTGTCTAAATTTACTCAGAGCTGACGCCTGTAGAACCAACTTTTCTGCTGCATTTATCTTATTTATCTCCTGCTGCATTTATCTTATCCTTTTTCTGTGTGGATGGGGGTTTTGGGCTATTCTATTAGTTTGATGACTCTAATTGGTTTATTTTATTATCATATCATGATGTTTCCATAAAGGAGGGGACTGGATGTAAAAAAAAACCCCCATGGGTGCTTATTCATTATCCTCGAAATAAAAGAATTTGATTTGATTTATTTTCGTCATATTTATTCAAAGCCCAGCTTAACAGTCAAATTCGTACACGCCAACAGGCCAAGTAAAGCAGCGTCAAATTTCATTTTCTTGCTAAGTCCAACAGTAGCCTGAGGAAAATAGTTGTCAGTAAAGTCCGGTGGATCAATGGTTTGTAGTCGGTAAGCCACACCCTGCGTGTAAGAGCGAAAAGTCTTGGTCGAAGTCGCGCGGTGGTTCAATCCCCCTTTTGGGGACCCGAAACTTTCCCCCGCCCCCTCTCCCCCCCCCCCCCCCCCCCCCCCCCCCATCCATCTAAACCATGAGTAGTGGTCTCGGTGTTAGACTTTCGGATGAGCGATAAACCGAGGTCTGTATGTTACACATAATTATTTAGCGCAAGTGAAAAAACCCACGGCAACAAAAGACTTGCCTAGCAAAACGGTATAAAAAGCAACTTTGATAGGAAGCAAGTAAGTTGCAGACAGGAAAACAAAAATGGGTGGCGCTGCTCTTGTGGCGACGCGCTCTCCCCGGAGAGAGGAGCCCAAATTTTCCGCAAAGAAATCTGCCGTGAAATTAAAATGAAATGAAATGTACCTTCCATCCTGCTCTGTTCAAGGCAGTCTGCACAACCCCCTTCCAACCATAAAAATCTCTTTATCATCTCAAAATGAGAAATTAAGAGTGGTTACACCAGCCATTTTACACAACGAACGATGAAAATAAGCAAAATGACAAATCGTTCAGAGAGAGAGAGAGAGAGAGAGGAGAGAGAGAGAGAGAGAGAGAGAGAGAGAGAGAGAGAGAGAGAGAGAGAGAGAGAGAGAATTGGGCGTAGCTTTGCAAATGGAACCTTCAGCTGTATTTCATGTGTATTGTGTTTGATTTGTTAATAATTTTTGATGTATTTGTTTTCCGAATTCTACATGCAGTGGATAGTACGTTTACCACAACGCGATCATATCTTTAAAAGTGCTTACACACTTTTATACTGTCTGTGATATTGTACCTCGAGAAACAGGTGAAATAAATTCTTCTTACAGGCTTAACTGCAGTCACATAAAGAAATCTGTAGCAAGTATTTTAATCGAAATGTGTTGTATAAAACTTCTAGTCACAGCAGATTTTTGTATTTGAAATTGGGACACCTGTCCCTGTGGAGAGCGTGTCGCCACAATAGCAGTGCCACTTAATTCTTGTTTGCATGTGTAGGCCTACTGGCTTCCTTATAAGAGTGGCTTTTTTTAAATACATAATTTTACCAAAAGCAACTTTCTTGTTACCACGACTTTTTTTACGTGCGTATAATGCGTATTGCACACAGGACCTCGGTTTTTTGTCTTAACCGAAAGACTAGCACCTAGACCATCACTCAAGGTCGGGTGGACGGAGGTAAAAGTCGGGCTCACGCGGGGATCGAACTTGCAGTTTGTGCTTACTAGGCAGGTGCGTTACTTCTAGACCACATATCCACCTTGAAATGCTTGCGCATATGAGCAAGCAAAGAAACACATAGACATCCCTCAAAATTGCTCTGTACCGATCTATCAAGTCAGAATGCATTGATCAACGCTCGGAAAGCCGAGTTGAAATAGGGGAGAGAAACGTTATTTTCGGAGCGGAACGGAGTATTCTCCCATTTGCTTAACACAAAAGAGCGCGAATCCAAAACGTGGTGTGTGTGTGTGTGTGTGTGTGTGTGTGTGTGTGTGTGTGTGTGTGTGTGTGTGTGTGTGTGTGTGGTGTGTGTGTGCACACACGCGCGCGCGCGCGCGCGCGCGCGTGCGTGTGTGTGTGTGTGTGTGGATCGATTAGCTGATTGAAAAATCTTTTTCTTTTAGAGTGGCAGTTCAGTATTAGAATTAACTTTATCTGGAGAGAGAGAGAGAGAGAGAGAGAGAGAGAAGAGAGAGAGAGAGAGAGAGAGAGAGAGAGAGAGAGAGAGAGAGAGAGAGATCAAATCAAATCAAATCAAATCAAATCAAATCAAATCAAATTAAATCAATTTTTTTATTTCGAGGATAATGGATAAGCACCCATGTGCTTTTTATTTATTTTTTTAAAATCCTGTCCCAGAGAGAGGAGAAGAGAGAGAGAGAGAGAGAGAGAGAGAGAGAGAGAGAGAGAGAGAGAGAGAGAGAGAGAAGACGAGAGAGAGAGAGAGAGAGAGAGAGAGAGAGAGAGAGAGAGAGAGAGAGGGATATTCAAGGGTAAAGAGAGAGAGAGAGAGAGAGAGAGAGAGAGAGAGAGAGAGAGAGAGAGAGAGAGAGAGAGAGGAGAGAGAGGAGAGAGAGAGAGAGAAACTTTGAAACTTTGAAACTTTTATTAAGGGAAAAGAATAAGCACACATAATGGCTTTTTTACATCCAGCCCTCAATCAAAGGAAATGATAACAATGAAAACAAATTAACAGCAAATTTAAGTAAACACAACACCCCCCCCCCCGAAAAATAAATAAACAATGGTTGTAACATCATAGAAATTTATGTCAAAATGGAGATTAAAAATGATAATAATAATAAAAAAAATAAAATAAAATAAATAAAAAAATTAAAAAAAAAAAATTAAGGAAAAGAGCACATAGAGAAAAAATAAAAATAAAAAAAGAAAAGAAAAAAATCAGACAGAAAAATTGAAGGAGAATTTGTATTGGGTATGGGGAAAGAGAAGGAATAATTTTAATGATGATGATGATAATAATAATAATAATAATAATAATAATAATAATAATAATAATAATAATAATAATAATAATAAAAATAGAAAAGGATAAAAGAAAAATAGAGGGAGAGAAAAGCAGGGGAGTGGGGGTGGGGGAGGCAGACAGGTAGGCAGGCAGCTGGGATAGGTTGCGGATGCAATGCCAGACAATAGAAGATATTATGTAAATATTCCAGTATATTCATTCATTAAAATTAAATGATAATTATGTTTAAATGTATATAGACTAGTATTGACATTAACTGAAGATGAAACATCATTCCATAATAAACCACCAGAGTAAGCAAGGCTAGATTTGAACAGATCAATTCTGGGCAGTGGTAACATTATTTTGTGAAAATAGCGACACTCGTTTATCTTAAACTTGTTTATCAGTGAAGGTGGAGCACAGCCAGACATAATTTTGAACATAAAAACTGCCTTATTGTATCTTAACTTCCATTTCAGAGGGAGAATATCAAGCGAGATGTAATCATTACATGACAATGATGATGATTTTAGTAGAAGTACTTTAAGAGCACGCCTGTACATACTTGCCACAGAGAGAGAGAGAGAGAGAGAGAGAGAGAGAGAGAGAGAGAGAGAGAGAGAGAGAGAGAGAGAGAGAGAGAGAGAGAGAGAGAGAGAGAGACAGAGAGAGACAGAGAGAGACAGAGAGAGAGAGAGAGAGAGAGAGAGAGAGAGAGAGAGAGAGGAGAGAGAGAGAGAGCACTCCCACACACATACACGCAAGTGCACATGCATTTGACTAAGCTACTAGCCTGGACGCTTTAGTAAGGGGGTACGTAAGACAATAAAAGAGAAGTATAAACACGTACATGGCATAAATGGCCGCTGTGTATATTCCGAAGAGAAGAGGTACCGCAGAAAAGACTGCAGAGAGGCATGTAACCCCACGTAAACTAACGGAATGCAGACCTCCCATCACTTGTTGAACCTGGGATGAGCAAAGATACCGTGGATGTTTTCAATTTTCCTCCCCTTCTTCTCCTTTGTCTTCTTATTCCTCTTTGGAACCAGTTCTCTTCTTGTTCTTCCGACTCTTTGTTTTTTTCATCATCATCATCATCATCATCATCATCATCATCATCATCATCATCATCATCATCATCATCATCATCATCATCTGCTTTCATTTCTTCTTCCTAATGAATCTTCTTGTTCTTCTTCATCTTGTTCTCGTTATTATTGTTCTTGTTCTTCTTGGTCTTGCTCTACTTAATGTTCTCCTTGTTGTTGTTGTTGTTGTTGATGATGTTGTTGTTGTTGTTCTTCTTCTTCTTCTGCTCCTCCTCCTCCTCCTCCTCCGCCTCCTCCTTCTTCTCCTCCTCTTTTTCTTCCTCTTTATAATTGTGCGTTGTTGTCCACATGATCATCATGGACGACAATGTTTAATATTGACATTACTGTAGGCATCATCATATTTACAGCTTTTTTTATTTATTAAAATTATCATTGTCATCATCTTGTCACATTGTCATCGCTCTTATCGACGTGGTCATCTTCGCTATTTTCCCTCTTAGTAGACATCCCTATGGTGCAGTCTACTAAGCGCGCGCGTGCGTGCGCGCGCGCGCGCGCGCGCGCGAGTGTGTTGTCTACCGGATGTATATGTTTACACTCTTATGAAATTTCGTTGCAGTTGTCACAAACTTCCTATTGAGGTTGGACGTTTCCATAACATACCACGGGAAGAAAGAGTATGTTCGAAATGCAGTATGTCTGTTATAGGGGATGAATTTCATTTTATCATGGGATGTCCCCAATTTACACATTTACGGCAAGATTTTATTCCTCAGCATTTTCGTCAACCCATGTCCAGTTATGATTTTTGCAGGCTGATGAAATGTAAATCTCGAAAAGTTCTTCTGTCTCTATCAAAATTCATAAGAGTTGCAGGTATATTTTGAAATTTGATTTGATGCCTTTAACCAGTGTAGATTGTGTCTTTTACAGAAATTTACATACCTTTAAAAAATTGCCTTGAGTCTTTAATATTGTTTGTTTATTATTTTGCGATGAACTCTTGCTTTTCAGTCCCTGTTGATATTGATAATACTTTTGGATGTATTGCTGTAAGGTTTCTTTTCTCCTGTTGAGCTTGTTTGTTATCCTCCATGCCCCAAAAGGGGTGAAAGGAATTAAATCTTGAATCTTGTGTGTGTTATTCCATTGTTTCCCAGTTTCTTCTTTCCTTTTCGTCATTTTCGTCCTCATCGCTTTCATATTTTTTTCTCCTTTTCTCTTCCTTTTCTCCTTTGTCTTACGTGTATTTAGCTGCCTGGATAATTTACAGCAAATCATGACTTCCCTGGGCTCTGTCAAGTGATTTTATTTAAAGGTTACAAATTTTCAAGCTGTCAAGAGCCAAGGGAAGGTAGGAGGAGGGGGCAGGGGGGGGGGGCTAGATGTAAACATTTGGTACACAGGAAGCCAAGAAGTGTTACACGGACCTTGGAGATAAACGAAAGAAAGGAAACATTGAGAATGAAGGCATATGAAGGACAGGAAGTGAGCAACCAGACCAGAGTACCACTGCTCCAAAACCAGCTAAACAACAACAACAACAACAACAACAACAACAACAAAAAGAGAAAAAAACGGAAACCAAACAAAAACAGAAGAAATAATACATCCTTTTAAAAGTTTTCTTTCCCTTTGCAACAATACTTTTTTTTCTAAAAACATGACATTTCGTTGTTGTTATTGTTATTCTGTTGCTTCTGTTCTGGTATTTGTGCATATACTTAAGATAACTATTTCTACATCCTTTTTTTTGCCCCTTATAAATGCCTACAACATGATTTGAAACATCGATATGTGTGTGCTAAAATCTTAATGTCAGCATGCTAGATAAGGCAAAGGATTTGAATATTTTTTTTATTGATTGGGGATGAAAATGCTTTATAATAGAAAATACATTTCAATGCAAGGGATAAAAAAAACACCCAAACCCAAGAAAAGAACTGAGTAAACAAATAAAGCCATCACCACTGCAACCACCATCACCACCACAATAGCCACCACCACCACCACCACCACCACCACCAGTACCGTTCTCCTGGAATGCAACAACACTAAAACCGCACACAAACTGCAAGAGGAAGACGATGGTTAACTCTTTTCAGACGCCAGCCGGGTCTGTATACAGCGCGGTTCGGTCCAGGGAGACATAACTGTGCCGTTTGCTGATGACTCTGGCCACTTCAAACTGACATCTGACTGTTTCTTAGGGACATCTGGTCCTTAATGAAAGGGTGGATGAATTGGGGGGGGGGGGGGGGGGGGTATGATGTGTGTGTGTGGGGGGGGGGAGATGGAGACGGAAATCTCAAAGAGTAGAGGTGTGGGGGTTGTAATGGTGATTTTTTTTTTACAAGATTTCTGATGGATTAACGGGAGGGCTCAATTGTTAA
>CM060323.1:17912312-17917312 GCA_030674155.1 Stramonita haemastoma
GCTACCCAGTAAGGGAAAACAGAGAAGAGAAGTAACAGTGTAAAAATCGGCCAAGTGGATTTTATTTTCAGACTTTTCAGGGCTCTGTGATACGTATGCCTTTTTAAATAAAATTATTATTCGAGTGTATTCAGAGGAGTGGTCTTTTGTTGTTTGAAGAAGTGAATTTGGATCTATTCTGTTATATTGGTCAAGAATTATAAGAAGAAAAGAAAAACTAATATAACTCCAAGCACTCTCAAGTTGAAGGCTAAAGGACTGTTGAGGTTTAGGATCCTTTTCAAAACAAGGCCTTTCTGGCTTAGATCCTGAAAAAGGCCCAACGTTTTCCCAAATCTACTAGATATATGATATAATACGAGGTTCTTTTTTTCCTCTATGCAACATACAAATTAAGGTCTTTTGTGCAATACGCATTTATAGCATGAAAAGAATTTTCAGCAATAAGAGTCATGACTGTGCTGTCCTCGAAAACCCCTCTTTCTATGAAAAAATAACACACATTGAATTGAAAGGAAAGTAAGGGTGGGGCCAAGCAACAGCAACACTTGAGAAGAGAGAGAGAGAGAGAGAGAGAGAGAGAGAGAGAGAGAGAGAGAGAGAGAGAGAGAGAGAGAGAGAGAGGAGAGAGAGAGAGAATCTCACTGTTTGATAATATATGAAACGCTCACACGAAATGAGTCACTGCAATAACCACTTTCGCTAGGAGCCATTAAAGGCAGTTGGGGTGGGATGTCGATTTAGATTTTGTGTTATAAACTATAGTATTATCACCTTGTTGTGAATCAGGCTAATTCTGTTTCTTTTTTTAACGCTAAATGCGAATCATCTGGCACTATTAGATGATAAACTTGTAGATTATTTTGAGATTTCCCAGTCTATCATTCAATTTGTATACTTTGATACATTGTTCATTTTCAGTCTGTTTTGTATTGAAGCCATTTCTTTGCAATTAACTTGTCATACTAAATTGACCTCTTGTGAAATGCATCCTATGTGGGCGTCACATATTTGCTTTCGTGCACCTATCAGCATGTCTCTTATCACTAGCATCAATATTTTAGCTAATTTTGTTCTTCTCCCACCCCACTTTCCCCAGACGTATGCTTTCTTAGTTGTACAGAATATGCAAAAGCCACTTCCCTTAAGTAGTCCTACCTAAATAAATGTGAAGAGCAAATATTGTTTCAAGACTTGGGGCAAACTCCTGATTGGAAAAGTGGCTGGTATTCTTCCTTTTAAAAACTCCTTGTCCTCTTTATATTTTAAAATCAAAGCTGATTGAACTGGATCTTGATGAATGCGTTTGCCAGGTCAGTTGTGATCGACAGTAAACTCCCCCCCCCATTTTTTGGAATCTTTCAACCAATTGTAAGTATAAGAAGTGACATTTCTTATGCATAGCTATGTCTTTGTTATGTACTAGAACTACATAGGAAGGAAGCTGGTGATTACTTCAAAGGCCTGTTGAACATGTTTAGGATCCGTCAGTTATGGGAGTTATGGAAAAAAACACTTTTTGTTGTCAACAATCCTGTATCTAAATCAACAGAAGGATTTCTCTGATTTTCACAGAAGCTTTTGAGAAGTATTATGCGTTTTCATGCATCTTGGAAGAGAAACTTTTTCAAGTTTGTTTTCCAGACAAAGTAGATGTTTGTCTGCATAGACTGCATGTATGTATGTATGTATGTATGTATGTATGTATGTATGTATGTATGTATGTATGTATGTATGTATGTATGTATGTATGTATGTATGTATGTCTGTATGTATGTATGTTGTGTATGTATGTATGTATGTATGATGATGTGATGTATGAATGTATGTGTTGTTGTTGTATGAGAGTGTGTGTGTGTGTACGCTGCGCGCAGGTGTGTGTGTGTGCGTATTGTGCAAGGTGTGTGCAGTTGGTAGTGCACGCAGTGTTCTATTAGATTTTTTTATCACTATTATATTGTGACATTTTTATCCATGCCTTCGACATTTATTAAATAATGATATATTAGATTAGGCGTCATAAATAACCTTCCTCTTCTGCTTCTTCTTAAAAAGCTTCTTCTTCCTGTCTTGTTTCTCCTTCTTCTTTTTCTTCTTCCGTTTCTTTCTTCTCTTCTATTTTTCCTTTTTCTTTTGTTCTTCTTCTTTTTTTCTCCTCCTCCTCCTCGTCCTCTTTATTCTCGTCCTTCTTTTTCTATTGTCTTCTTCTGCTTCTTTCTTCTCTCCCCCTCTTGTTGTTGTGTTGTTGTTGTTGTTGTTGTTGTTGTTGTTGTTCTCTCTTCTTCTTCTTCTTCTTCGTCGGTCGTCGTCGTCGTCGTCTGTCCTCTTCTTCTTCTTCTTTCTTCTTTCTTCTTCTCTTTTTCTTCCTTCTCCTCCTCCTCCTCCTCCACCTCCTCCTCCTCCTTTTTCATCGTACTTTAAAAATTACGTGAAGCTATACCCTATTTTCTCTGTGTTTCCTTGCTATGTAGGTTGGCCAAAACTATGAGTGACACCACAAACTTCTGTTGTTGTGTCATTCAACTTCCTAAACTGGAAATCTCTGCTGGACCTAAATAATTATAATCACAACAATCCATCACTCATTCACTTTCTTCTGCTGTCATTCCAAGACCACAGCAAGGTTTTCATGGTCAACATGTCTTTATTCCACCGATTTATTAGAAAAAGAAATACAAGTCGCACATGCTGCTCACAAGAAAGAATGCAAACCTATTGTGAAGTACAACGATATAGTGTATCAGAAACAATAGGCGTTTTTGATCTGAAAAAACCATTACATGTATGATATAATGAAAGAGAAACTACATCAGGTAGTCGGACTGTACATAACAAATTACATATTATTTCAGCTTGAGAAAGAACATTGATAACCTGATTGTGAAAATTGACACGCATGCACGCACGCACGCACACACGCACACTAACACACAGACACACGCAAACACACACACACATGCACACATACACACATACACACACTCTCTGTCTCTCTCTCTCTCTCTTTCTTTGTTTCTCTGTCTTCACACACACATACACACACGCACACCACACACACACACACACACACACGCACGCACGCACGCACGCACGCACGTACGTACGTACGCACACACACACACACACACACACACACACACACACACACACACACACACTCTCTCTCATTCATCCACACGTCAAACTTGACACTCTTGTAAAGAAGAAAAATCCCAGTACAAAAAAAAATCATCCACATACATGAACAACAAAACCCTGTATATATATCAAAAATCGTAACAATAGTGTCCTCACACCAGAAAAAAAACAACAAACAACAACCCCCACAAGAATTGCACTTTCCTGGGCAGTGACACCATTTTGTTTATATAATCATAATATATAACCAAAATCCCAGTCTTTCAGTCTTGGTCGTCGCGTAACAATAGAGTTAATACATATATTATTTTTTAAAAACCCGACACTGGTTCAAGACATAATAAAGAAGAATAACAATCCCAGCAAAAGTAAAAAAAAAAAAAGTACAAAAAACAAACAAACAAAAATACAATCATAACTGACAAGTCGACTTTTCATCATTAGCGTGCACGACGCAACGCTCCCGAGCGAGTCTCTTGAAATAGAAGACACACACCGTCAGAATGACGACGGTCACAAGAAGCGCTGACGTCAGCGCCACGAAGACCCACGTCAGAGCTCTCTGGTACCGCCGCCATCGTGGTTGTTCTTCTTCAGCTTGGGCAGCAGGTTGTTCCAGAAGGCCACTTGCCGGGAGCGGAGCCTCTGCCCCGTGTGTATGTCCACGTCGGCTCCGTCACTGGCGATGATGATGTAGGATTGGTTGCGCTCATCGAAGGCGGGGATGGGTTGGTGGGGGTCCGAGCTTTGGAAAGGTCGTCTGAAGTGAGATGCCGAGAGACAAGAAAAAGAAAGAAAAGATAAGAATTCTTAAGTTAGATGCGCAGAACCTGACTTGTCAGGTGCTTAGTTGATTTGCAGCACACCGCAGTTTTGCTACAGTGAGATGATAGTATTCATCATGATGGTGATGGTGATTATGATGAGAATCGGTTGATTTGGTGATGATCCATGGTGATGATGATGGTAGTAGTGGTTTAGTGGTTTTAGTCATAGTAGTTGTAGAAGTGGTGGTGGAAGTGGTAGAAGTTTTTGGGGTAGTAGTAGTAGTAGTAGTATAGTAGTAGTAGTAGTAGTAGTAGTAGTAGTAGCTGTAGTAGTAGCTGTAGTAGTAGCTGTAGTAGCTGCAGTAGTAGTAGCTGCAGTAGTAGTAGCTGCAGTAGTAGTAGTAGTAGTAGTAGTAGTAGTAGTAGTAGTAGTAGTAGTAGTAGTAGTAGTAGAAGAAGTCATCGTGCCCACAATGATGATAATGAAAACAACACTATCAAATGAAATTGATGATGAAAATGAGGAGGAAGAGGCACCACTATCCATATTTCTAAATAAGAAATCCCCCATCTTCCCACTTGCGTGCCCCCCCCCCCCTCCCCCAAGAAAAGCAACAACAGCAGCACTAAAAACAACCACCACAACCAAAAAGCAGACAAAAAAGAAAACAATCCAAGCCCCCACTCCCCACCCCCGAAAAAAGACACAACAACAAAAAACACTAAGAAGTAAGTACCCTCCCTTATTATGTCTCAAAGAAAACAAAACAACAGCAACAAAAAAAAGAACCCCAAAATTACACAGCAACAATAATAACAAAGATACACACAAAAGTCTCCTTCCCCACCTGCAGTGTCCTTTCCAGGCGATCATCTATACAGATCAGTACCTCATACAGAAAGAGTCTAATATGAAACACATACAACAGCGTTCCACCCGTGGGGATGCCAGGGGCCTGTCAGTTTAAATACCATTCCCACCTCTGGAAATTTGTGCTAGAAATCCCTCTTTTCTATCCTCCTCTTTTTGCTCCTGCCTTGCTCTTTTTCTTTCTGTCGCCTCCTTCTTGTCTATTTGCAACCATCTTGGTCCAT
>CM060323.1:17922312-17947312 GCA_030674155.1 Stramonita haemastoma
TAGTTACAACTTAATCATTAAGAAAAAAAGGTGATTTGTCAGAGATTCAAGTGAGAAAAAGATAGCCTTCAAGAACAACATCTTTCAGTGAAAGCATTTGTGGCACTATCCAGCAAGGACCAAGCTAAGGTGGTACGGGTACGTCACACGAACATCTGGACTGGCCAAGACTGTCCTACAGGGAACAGTAAAAGGAGGGAGACGAAGATGCAGACAGAGGACACGATGGGAAGACAACATCAGAGAGTGGACATGCCTCGGGTGGAGCGATCTGCTACGGAGGGCAGGAGGACCGTGAGGAGTGGAGGAGGCTGGTTGCAAAATCTTCAGTGGTCCATGGGACTACGGGACAGGTGAAGGTGAAGCTAGTAAGCCTTTAGCCTGACCCGACTCGAGTTTCGGCTTTTGTATGACCCCTTTTCAGAGGTCCAGGCGGTGATTGAAACCTAACCCACCCTCTGTGGTACATTGCAACAAAACTCTTCATAATTTAGAAGTGACTGTCACATTCACAAGAATAATGAGATATCCCTGTAACATGCCATGGGAAAGATGATAATAGAAAGCGAAAGATAATATTCTCGATGTATATGTGGTTAAAAAAAAACCCAAACAAGTAGTACGACTTTGTTTGATCTGAGTCAGGTTTTTTTCTCTTTTTTTTAAAGGAAGAAACTAGTGGATTGAAAGTGGAGGTTTTGTATGATTTTTTCCCTTCTCCTCGACTAGAGCTCAGAGGTTTATCAAACAGTGAAGTTTTGCGTATTTGACCATTTTTGCACACCTTTTTTCCCTTCTCCTCGACTAGAGCTCAGAGGTTTATCAAACAGTGAAGTTTTGCGTATTTGACCATTTTTGCGTATTTGACCATTTTTGCACACCTTTGGGGTGTATGGGGTGCTTAAGGAGAGGTGGTACCTTTGTAAACCTGGCAGTAGCATCCCTCGGGATGGACGGGAGCACTGGTCCTCACTTGGCACTCAACTCTCACTTCTGGGTCCGGGTCCTTAACCCACCCACACCCCGGTAACCGCTTCTACTGGCGGGCGAAACGTTGTGAGGGGCTGGTGCATTCTTAATCACCAGTAGGAGTCTTGGAGAGGAGATGGGCGCCACCAAGCTTCCTCAAGCCCACTGCAAGGACATGATGAGAAAAGCAAAACAGAAACACATGCCGGATCGGTCGAGGCCCGGATCAACAACGACCGCGCTACCCACTGCAAGCCTCCAGGGTGGGAGTGACAAGTGTGCCACTGGAGCAGAACTAACCCTAAAGCTTCCAGCTAAAGGGGTAACCATTGGTACATGGAATGTTAGAACTCTGTACCAAACAGGAAGAGTACAGGAACTCACACATGAATTACAGAGGTATAAATGGGACATCCTAGGGCTTGCGGAAGTCAGATGGACTGGCTTCGGAGAAACAACCACGCAAGACGGCCACAAAATATGGTACAGTGGAGATGAGAAACTACACCAACACGGAGTAGGCTTCATTGTCAGGAAAGAGATTGTGTCAAGCATCATCAACTGCACACCAATATCCAGCAGACTCATCTCAATCAGAGTCTCTGCAAAACCCCAGAATCTCACCATCATCCAAGTGTATGCTCCAACATCTGACTACGATGATGACCAGATAGAAGAATTCTATGAAGAACTTGAAAACGTCATCTCCAAAACGCCCCAAAAAGACATCCTTATTGTGGAAGGCGATTGGAATGCTAAGGTGGGACCTGATGCCTATGACACCTGGGCAGGAACCACAGGACGCTTTGGACTGGGAGAAACAAATGACAGAGGACAGCGGCTGCTGGAATTCGCAAAGAAGCACAAACTAACTCTGGCTAACACACTCCACCCTCACAAGCCATCTAGAACATCAACCTGGCACTCACCAAATGGTCTGATTCATAATCAAATTGACTACATTCTGTCACCCCAAAGATTCAAATCCAGCATAAACAAGGCAAATACAAGAACATTCCCAGGAGCTGACATTGGCAGTGACCACGACCTTGTACTTACCACCATCAGGCTGAAACTGAAAGCAAAACAACAGCCAAAAAGCCCACGCATAAGATTCGACCTGGAAAAACTCAAAGACCCAACAGTGGTTGAGATCTTCCAAGCCAACATTGGAGGAAAGTTCGCCGCACTCACAGCCATTGACAATGATGTGAACACATTAGCCAACAACATCAAAGAAGTGCTAACGACAGCAGCAGAAGAAACATTAGGCAGAAGCAGAACAAAGAAACAACCCTGGGTGACAAATGAGGTTCTTGACCTCTGCGACAAAAGAAGAGAACTTAAGAAGCAAAAGTTCACAAGTCAAGAAGCCAACAACAAGTACATGGATAGCCACAGAGAAGTGAGGAAAAAGATGAGAGAAGCCAAAGAAGCGTGGATAGAAGAACAATGCAACAACATCGAAGATGGAATGGCCAAGGGAAACAGCAAAACAGCTTACAACACTCTGAAAGCACTAACGAAAACCACACAGCCTAAAGCCTCTGTTATTGAAGACAAAGAAGGAAATCTTTTAACGGAAAACAATGCCATCCTCCAGCGCTGGACAGAATACTGTGAGGGATTGTATAACTACCCACTACGCCCAGATACCAACATAGTTTCCAACAAACCCCCTGAAAACCAAGATAAAGACCCACCAATACTAAGGTGTGAAGTAGACACAGCTATTAAGCAATTGAAGAAGGGGAAGTCCCCTGGAATCGATAACATCCCAGCTGAACTCATAAAAAATGGAGGGAATGAAACAGCAAGGCGATTCACAGACCTTTGTCAGAAGATCCACGACACCAAAGAATGGCCAAAAGAATGGACACAGTCTCTTGTAATACCCCTGCCAAAGAAAGGAAACCTCAAGCAATGCCAGAACTACAGAACCATCAGTCTCATAAGCCATCCTAGCAAGATCATGCTGCAGGTAGTCCTCAACAGACTGAAAAACCAAGCAGAAAAACTCCTGGCAGAAGAACAAGCGGGCTTTAGACCAAAACGCAGCACAATGGAACAAATTTTCAACCTGAGAATTCTGATAGAGAAGCATCTCCAACACCAAAAAGACTTGTACCACAATTTTATAGACTTCAAAAAGGCCTTTGACAGGGTATGGCATGACGGCCTCTGGCAAGTACTCAGGCACTTCAACATTGACAACTGCCTAATTGAAGTCATCAAGGCTCTGTACGAGAATGCAAGAAGTGCAGTTTTCATGAACAACCACGTGGGCGAGTTCTTCAAGACCACGGTTGGAGTCCGCCAGGGCTGCCTTCTCTCACCTGTACTCTTCAACCTCTTCCTCGAAAACATCATGACAGAGACACTGCAAAACCACCACACTTCCATCTCCATTGGTGGAAGACCCCTTTGCAACCTCAGATTTGCAGATGACATTGACCTCATGGGCAGCAGCAAACAAGAACTGCAAATCCTCACAGACAGTCTAACAGACCGAGCGAGCGCATACGGCATGGAGGTCAGTACAGAGAAATCGAAGATCATGGTCAACAGCGCGAGTAATGACAGCACGGAAATAAAGATGAATGGAGAAATATTGGAAGAGGTGAGCCAATTCAAATACTTAGGCTCCATCCTAACAAAAGATGGCACATCAAACAATGAGGTGAAAGCTCGCATTGCAACAGCAACATCTGCTCTAGTCAGACTCCAGAGGATCATCAGAAGCAACAACATCAGCTTCTGCACCAAATACCACCTCTACAAATCCCTCGTAATATCTATCCTCCTATATGGCTGTGAATCATGGACTCTGACAGCAGAGTTAGAGAGAAGAATCCAAGCATTCGAGAACAAGTGCCACAGAAGACTCCTCAAAATATCATACAAAGAACACAAGACCAATAACTATGTGAAAGAGGAAATCAAAAAGCGTGTGGGCCCCCAAGAGCCTTTGCTCTCCACCATAAAGAGGAGAAAGCTGATGTGGTTTGGTCACACCACAAGACACAACACCCTAGCAAAAACCATCTTGCAAGGAACAGTCGAGGGCAAAAGAAGAAGAGGCCGCCAAAAGAAATCATGGGTTGACAACATCAAAGACTGGACTGCCCAACCCCTGCAACGCCTCCTACTAGCCACACAGGATCGTGAAGCATGGAAAAAGATCTCCGTTGCGTCTTCTCTCATGTCCCCCCTACGTCCTTTGGGACATGGGACTGAGTGAGTGAGTGAGCACACCTTTAAGGCAGCTGCATTTCCACATTGGGGATTTGTGTGAAATAAATTTGAGAATGAGCTGTGTTGATACGCGTACAAAGATAAAGAAAGAAAGAAAGAAGTAAAGAAAGAAGAGAGAGAGAGAGAGAGAGAGAGAGAGAGAGAGAGAGAGAGAGAGAGAGAGAGAGAGAGAGAGAGAGGGAGGGGGGGGGGGGGGGCGGGGGCGGGAGGGAGGGATGGAGGGAGAGACAGACAGACAGACAGACAGAAAAACAGAGACAGAAACACAAACACACACACACAAAGCGACACTTCATACTAACTGAAACACACAGAGAAAGAGACACAAAGAGAGGCAAAGAAGGGACGGGGAGAAGGAAAAGAGAAGTTCGATACACAACCGAAGACACCACTTACACCGCCCCCCTCCTCTCCCCCCAAAAAAAAGACAGGCCAGCAAAGTATGCAGCAACCTTGTCACGGAACTAGTTTGCTGCCATGTCAGAACCAGACTCTGCACAACTTTGTAACCAGACTGCTAACATGGTTAACCACTTCGCTTGTGCACACAATAAGGTCTACGAGTGCGAGAGTGGAGTACATTTTGAAACAAAAAGATCACAAGACCCTTAGAAAGCTGATGAAGCAAGAGGCAGGCAAACGGGTCGTAGAAAAAGAACGGATCAGCCCCTGCACTCCCTCACCGTCTTTTTTAAATGACCCTGAAGTAAATGGAGGAATTGTCATCGGTCGCATCTCTCTATGGTCAATTAAAAAAAACAAAACAAAGTTCTGTTATTTTGAAAGATAATGAAACGCAAATTGAAGCGGTATAGGCACGTCGCACGAACATCTGGACTGGCCAAGACAGACTTACAGGGAGCAGTAAAAGGAGAGAGACAAAGAGGCTGACAGAGGAAACAATGGGAAGACATCATCAGAGAGTAGATTGACCTTGAGTGGAACGACATACTTACTGAGAGCTAAGAACCGCGAGGAGTGGAGGAAGCTGGTTGCAAAATCTTCAGTGATGCACCAACGGCCGACTAGACTACGGGAGAAGCCAGGTGAAGTTGAAGAAACGATAACCACATATGCGCTTTTTACATGTAGTCCCCGTGTGCATGCAATTTTGTAATTTTGTCATCCATTCATACCGGCACAATTGTGTACTCTTCCGAAAGGCAGATCAGGTTTTAACGTTTGCAGAAGATCTTCTGTGTGCGTTGGCACACAGGACCTGGGCTTATACTTTCATCTGAAGGACTTTAGGAGAAATGTGAGTTGGCACAGATGTTAACTCCAGGGCTAAAATCTCTTGTACGGGCGTCATGGTGGTGGTTTGAACCCGGCCATCCATCCGATTGCGAACTCAACATTCTAACCACTAGGCTGTCCCGTCCCCATGTAGTGATCAGTAGAAGAAAAGTACCAGACTTTCGACTTCCATCTACTAGACCAAAAATGGTGGTTTTGATGCCAGCGCTAGTCTTTTAGTTGAGATGATAAACCAAAATCTCGTGTGCAACACACGTTATTGCACACGTAAAAAAGAACCCACAGCATGCGGAGAGTTGGTTCTGGTGAAATGCTACAGAAAACGCTTCACTCATTGGGGACACAAATACATGCGTAGACAGGGAAATTCATAAAAATAATCAAAACAAGTGGGTGCCACTGTTAATAGACATCCCACCATGGCGCCCAGCCAGCACACGCGAGAACCATCCAGAACCCTCTACTTTTAACACTACTCTCTAGTGGACGCTAGAGCCGAGTGGTTAAGACCGTATGACTTCAAACCCATGGATCCATGAAGTCGTGGTTTCAAATCTCGGCAGAGTCTGACAAATTAAGGGTGGGGAATTTTAGGGAATTTTAGATCTCATACTACGTCAAATTCAAGTGCATATCTGCCAGTACCTGAATTCCCTTCGTGTATATACACATGCAGAAGATCAAATATGCATGTTAAAGATTTAGTACTTCATGTCAGTGTGAGATGGGTGGCGAAAACACGAACGTACCCAGCATAATTCGCAGAAGTCGGAATGCGGCTACCGTCATGGTGGGGATAAAACGGTCGCATACACAGAATCTTAAACATTGGAGAGCTCTAGTTGAGGAAGGGGGAAAAAGAAAAAAAAGCCCCCAACCTCAAACAGAAATCCCCCAAAGAAACAAAATAATCCCACACACTGTATGTTTGCCAGCTGTCCAATCCCTAGCCCCTACTTACCTCCTCCCCCTCCCTTCTCCTACCACCACTACCCATACACTCAGACCAGCAAGATCCTAACAGTATAAAGGAAGTATCAGCTAATCCACACAACTCCCACCAAAAACACCTCATACAACATCATCATTATTACACCCCCCCCCACCCCCCACCATCGTCCATAAACTCAGACCAGCAAGGTCCAAAATAAAAGTAGTAGGAAGTATCGCCAACACAACTCCCACACAAAAATATAGCTTATGCGTCATTATCACCCCCCTCCCCCGCCCCCCACAACCACCTTTCATAAACTCAAACCAGCAAGATCCTAAAGAAAAGTAGTAGTTGAAATATCACCCACACAACCCCCACCAAAAAAACATAGCTTATGCGTCATCATCACACCACCCCCACCCACCACCACTACCACCCCTTCTCCAAAAGATAAAATAATAATAATAATAATAATAATAATAATAATAATAATAATAATAATAATAATAATGATACAACAACAACAACAACAACAACAACAACAACAACAAGCTTACTTGTACCCTTCCTCACCTGTCAACGACCCCTCGTCTCGCGTGATGCCCGTCATGAAAGCTTGGCCGTTGAGCGGAAGTTGCTTCAGCGCCTGCTCAGGAGCCGACAGAATAAAATGGCCATCCACCAATGGGGAAAAGTTGAAAAGCCCCGGAACGTGCTGTCCAATAACAAACAAAACACACACAACAAAAATATAGCGTGACCAGGATTCGTGTGTGGAGGATGGGGGTGGGTGGGTGGGTGGTAGGGGAAGGTTTGTTGTTGTGTAGTACACGTTGAAGAGAGGGTAATGGTCTGAGCCTCCCCCCCCCCCCCCCCCCTCCCTCTCCTCTCTCCCCCTCTCTTTCTCTCTGTTTTTTTAAACCTTGATTTTATCCCTGATGAAGGCGGGGACTGGATGTAAAAAAGCACACGAGTGCTTATTCATTATCCTCGAATAAAAGAATTTGCCTTGCCTTGCCTTGCCTTGCCTTGCCTTGCCTTGCCTTCTCTCTCTCTCTCTCTCTCTCTCTCTCTCTCTCTCTCTCTCTCTCTCTCTCTCTCTCTCTCTCTCCTCTCCTCTCTCTCTCTCTCTCTCTCTCTCTCTCTCTCTCCACTCTCCCCCTCTCTCTCTCGACGATGATATACAAGTTGAAGAAGATGATGGTAGTGTATATGATGAAGAAGATGGTGTCGATGATGATAATGTAGATGATAATTATAAGTAATGACAGTGATGTTGACATACTTGCTGCAGCTGCTGCTGTAGATCATGAGATGCTGATGGTATAGGGTGATGTTGATGTTAGATGCTGAAGATGACAACGAGGATGATGATAAATGGAAGATATTGAGTGTGATTCTGTTTACTTGTAGGATTGGATATTGCGAAATGACTAAAAAGGTTCCCTGCTGTGATGCTTACTTTCCCTCTGCTCCAAAGATGTTTTTTTGTATAATGGCCCAAGGCAGAAGTACAATAAAACTTTTCAGTGTTCTTTCTTTCTTTTTGTGCTGTGTTGTGTTGTGTTGTGGTGTGGTGTGTGTGTGTGTGTGTGTGTGTGTGTGTGTGTGTGTGTGTGTGTGTGTGTGTGTGTGTGTTTGTTGTGTGTGTGTGTGTGTTGTGTGCGCCCGCATGTCTGTGTTGATTGGTAATGTTCATTATTTTTACACACAAAAATGGAAGGAGAATTTGTGATTAGATTTTCAGCAAAAGGCCTTCAGGAAACAAACTAACAAAACTAAAAGTGTCTAGAAACGAAATTTGTGACAAGTAAATTTCCCCCCAAGATTAAAAGCTGTACTCTGTATACCGTGATTGTTCAAAACAGTGCACAGTTCAATTTATACACACACACATACACACACACATACAATCACACAGACATACACACAGAGATAGATACAGTCAAACAGAGACAGAGAATCTTTACTTCCAAGGTTAACTAAGTATTAACATCATTTTTCTTTCATCCGACCCTTGCCTTTAATAGGGATTATTATTCATAATGAAGAGAGAGAGAGAGAGAGAGAGAGAGAGAGAGAGAGAGAGAGAGAGAGAGAGAGAGAGAGAGAGAGAGAGAGAGAGAGAGAGAGAGGAGGGGGGAGTGAGACAGACAGATAGACAGAGAAAGAGAATCTTTATTTCCAAGGTTAAACTAAGTATTAAGGTATTTTTCTTTCATCCGACCCTTGCCCTGAATAGGGATTATTATTCATAATGAAGACAGAAGGATGGAGAGGGAGCAGGAGGGAGGGAGGGAGAAAGAGAGAGAAAGAGAGAGAGAGACACTGACACTGACACTGAAATGGTTTAATGTACATTGGCCATGGACCACAATACATTTCTTGGGCTTGGGATGAAACAAAATATTCATTCATATCATTGGCAAAGCAAATGCACAAAAGGTATAGATTCATGACTGGTGACAGAAGAAAAACATTTGTCTAAGTCATGATTATGACCCTAGTGTCCCAAAATATGATTTTCTCTGGGGAGAGAACTATGAACACTGGGATAATTAATGTACATTGGCCCTGGCCCGCAATACATCTCTTGGACTTAGGATGTCATAATGGGTTTATTCATATTATTGGCAAAGTCAATGCACAAAAAGTACATGTTATGCCTAAACAAAGTCATGACCCCTATAACAAGCATAACCAACTCACAAAATGAAAATGATATTTAATGAAAATTTTGGAAATCATGCATATTAAGTGTAAATCAAATCAAATCGTATCAGTATTTCAATACACAGCTTGAAGTAGAATTTTCCTTTTGTTGATAGAATGAAAAATGTATCTAGATAAACCGTGCTTGCACTCATCATTTGTTGCTTTGAGCAGATCTGGCAATGGCACGTTGACACACTTGCTTAGAAACTTTTCTCTCAAGTCTGCATACATGCAGCATTCCATTAGAAAGTGGGCTTCGTTTTCATCTTTTGTTTTACAGAAAGGACACTTTTTTTCTTGAGCATTCTCACTATATCTATATACATTATTATTAAGAGGTAACACGTTACATCTTGCTTGTGTAATTGCTACTCGAAAGCAGTAGACATTTATAGAGTTTATATATTCCTCTTTTTCAAAAATACTTTTAAATGATCTGTAACTGTCATACCTCTCTTTGTCTCTTATAGTCCCATCCCATTCTTGAATGAACAGATCTACTAATCTTTGTTTAAACATACCTAAGAAAGCCTTTACATCCCCACACTTTGTTGCATCCAAACAATGTTAAAACCAGTTTCACACAAAATTTCTCTTATTTTTGAAATCCAGCAATATTTCCCGTTTCTATCTAACTCTAACTGCATGCAATAAGCATTATATGATATTCTATTTTGATCAAAATGCCGTAGTTTTAACCAGTACCTAATGGCTCTTATACAAAAATTGACATAAAGTGGATGAGAGAGAGAGAGAGAGAGAGAGAGAGAGAGAGAGAGAGAGAGAGAGAGAGAGAGAGAGACAGACAGACAGACAGACAGACAGACAGACAGACAGACAGACAGACAGACAGACAGACAGACAGACAGACAGACAGACAGACAGACAGACAGAGACAGACAGACAGAGAGACAGACAGACTGAAAGTTTGGCCTCATCAGCACGACAGCATTGGTGTGCGTGATCATAACCATTACCAAGTGGTAGGAAGTATATGATTTACACACCACGCCTGACATGTAGTCCATCATTCCTCCTCTCTGCACAACCTGAGTCAGCAACCAACCCTCTCTCTCTCCTCTCTCTCTCTCTCTCTCTCTCTCTCTCTCTCTCTCTCTCTCTCTCTCTCTCTCTCTCTTCCTGCCTCTCCCTCTCTCCATCCAGCTATCTCCCTTGACAAGAACGACAAAAGACTTGTCTACAAATCAATTTTTTTTTGGATTTCGTGGATAATGGAATAAGCATTCATACGCTTTATCTTTTTGTTGTTGTTGTTGTTTTTGGTTACATTTAGCCTAGATGTGTGGATGCAGTTTTGTAAAGTTTGGCATTCATTCCCACCGGCACACAATGGCATACTTCCCCCCCCCACCCCCCAAAAAAAAAGCGGAACGAGTTTTTAACATGTGTGGAAAGAGTAGAAGCCCTACGTGTGTGTGTGTGTGTTGTGTGTGTGTGTGTGTGTGTGTGCGTGCGTGCGTGCGTGCGTGCGTGCGTGCGTGCGTGTGTGTGTGTATGCGTGCGTGCGTGTGTGTGTGTGTGTCTGAACTATGCAGAATATTCTTAATATGCGATGTAAATCAGAGGGCACCTACGTACCTCCCTCCCCAGTGCCGAACTAATGAAAACTAATGGTGGTGCCACTCGCAACCTGCCCCCTCTGGAGACTGTTCTGTCTACTGCAGATCTGGACACTGTGTGTGGGGTGGGTTTTTTTCCCGCTAGTATAGAGCTACCGCCTGATGGTTCGGGATGTGTGATGGATGGCCCACTAGGTGGTAAGATTTCTCTTTCTCTCTGTGTAGGTACCATCCATCCATACCCTTACACCTTTTCCTCAGACACCAGAGGTGGAAGAAACCCTGCTATGATCGGTGGTCTAGGTGGTAACGCGCCTTGCCTAGAAAGCAAAAAGTCCGGGTCGGAGTATGCGGTGGTTCGTACCCCGTTTGGGCCCAACACTTTTTCCCAATCCATTAGACCCTGAGTGGTGGTCTGGGCCCTAGTCTTTCGGATGAGACGATAAACCGAGGTCCCGTGTGTTACACATCACCATTTAGCGCACGTTAAAGAACTCACGGCAACAACCCTGGTAAAATTCTGTAGAAAAAAGCCACTCTGATAGGGAAACAAATACAGTTGCATGCAGGAAAAGGAAAAAAAAATGGGTAGGCGCTGCACTAGTGGCGACGTTGTCGTATGAGCGAAAATGCGTGGCACTGCCTGTTAAGCGTCTGACAAGTCAGTCCCAGCGCATCCGATTTCGGCATAAGAGAGATTTGTCATCTATAAAGTCTTTTTCTTTTTAAAAGGGCAGGAAAATGGAAAAAGAAGGTAGAAAATAGACACGAAGGAGGTGACAGGAAGAAAATAACAAGGCAGAAACAAATAGAGCAACAGGAAGTGGCAGGAAGAAAAGGAATGAGGCAGAAACAAAGACAGTGATAGAAAAGAGGAAACTTCTAGCACAAAATTTCCAGAAGGTGGGGATGTTATTTATACAGACAGGTCCCCGGCATCCTCACGGGGGAATATTCTGGGTACCGCTGAGGGTGAATAGAATGTAATGGACGTATTTTTTTGAGATCTTTTTGAGATCGCTTTTGAGATCTTTCTTCATAATGCTAACCTACAAGCGTAGAGATCGTGATGGACGTATCATACTTATTTGAGGCCTTTCCCCCCATATACTAATCTACAAGCATAGAGATCGTGATGGACGTATCATACGTACTTGAGATCTTTTCCAATCTACTAATATCTGCAAACAGAGATATGGTAATGGATGTACCATACGTACTTTAGGCCTTTCCCCATATACTAATCTAAGAGCATAGGTATGGTAATGGACCTGATATACGCACGTGAGATCTTTCCCCATATACTAATGTACTAGCATAGAATGTAATGGACGTATCCATACGCACTTGGGATCTTTCCCCACGTACCAATGTACTAGCATAGAATGTAATGGACGTATCCATACGCACTTGGGATCTTTCCCCACGTACCAATGTACTAGCATAGAATGTAATGGACGTATCCATACGCACTTGAGATCTTTCCCCACGTACCAATGTACTAGCATAGAATGTAATGGACGTATCCATACGCACTTGAGATCTTTCCCATGATACTAATCTACTAGCATGAAATGTGAAAGACGTATCATACTCACTTCCCATATACCAATATTCACCAGCATAGAATGTAATGTACGTATCATACGCACTTGAGATCTTTCCAGAATCGCGGTGCACGTGCACTGTAGAAAGAGGTCTGAGGCAGTAAAGGAGGACTGGCAGAAGTCAGCGGGGACCGATTTGTATGCATGGTGATAGACATCGCAGAAATCGTTTGTGATCATGGCGCCGAGAAAGGGGGGACGCCATAACAAAGCGAGGTCACATCGTGACTCCGGAAACATTTTCTCAAAGGCAGCGCCACCTCCCCCACCTCTTCCATTTCTCCTCCTTCTCTTCCTCCTCCTCCTCTTCCTCGTCTCCCCCGTCCCTGTACTGTACCCTCGGGGAGGTAGACAATTGGAGTCGTCTGATGGCTTCTTGTCAGGCAAAAGCCGTGGAGCCGTTTCCGAGATGTATAGGTTTTGGTGGCGAGTGTGCCTCCTCTCGCGTGCTGTTTCCCATTCATTTTTTGGCTCTTCACCGCGTTTTGCTTCTTCGGCCTACCTTTGTCTGAGTTTCAGGTTTTGGTCTTTAGCTTTTTCCTCCCCCCCCCCCAGTCTACCGTTATAATATCTAGCCTGTTTTGTGATTCTAGCAAATCTATCATCTTGAAGGAAGAGCCCCAATACTTGTAGACATGTCTTAATCTGAGGCTGACACGACAAAGGGTGACGGAACTGATGCATATATGCATGACAGATATATTACCAGTGCTGGCCATAAATTTGTTAAAATGTTATATAGTCTCTAGAATAAACTAGCGGAACCTATGGTCGGATTAATAAGCATATAGTTTTGGAACCTCATCAGACCAGCCTTTGCTCGCTCTCTCTCTCTCTCTCTCTCTCTCTCTCTCTCTCTCTCTCTCCTCTCTCTCTCTCTCTCTCTCTCTCTCTCTCTCTCTCTCTCTCTCTCTCTCTCATAAAATATGCTCTCAAAGGGTAGGATGTAAAATTTGTCTGATAGCCTTACATCATGCAACACTGTCGGTTCTCTTTCAGGATACAGTATGTCAAAAGAGAATTTGTCTGTAAGCGTCCACTTTCGTTTTGTCATTGGCGAAGTTATATTTGTTTGTTCGCATTTTCAGTTCTCTGGAGGACTTGTGTGTTCATTTATTTTGATCACTGCTATACCTTACCGTGTGTGTGTGTGTGCGTGCGTGCGTGCGTGCGTGCGTGCTGTGTGTTGTGTTGTGTGTGTGTGTGTGTGTGTGAGAGAGAGAGAGAGAGAGAGAGAGAGAGAGAGAGAGAGAGGAGAGAGAGAGAGAGAGAGAGAGAGAGAGAGAGAGAGGAGAGAGACAGAGACAGAGAGACTCTCCCTCCCTGGGAGACCAAAAACCCTGTATCTGACAATGTCCACGATTCAATATAAACAAGTTGATATGACATCACAAGCCTCAATTCTTCAGGAATAATGTTTTAGAATATCCGCGTCTTTCAACAAAGATTAACCCGTTGCGTGCTGCATGTATGAATCGTTTACCATCGCTTTGCGATGCAAATGCTGGCATTCTGGTCCGATTCAACCGTCCACAAATTCATGAATGCCGGGTAAGACACTGGCAGATCTATCATAAACAGGGGGCTTTTCCCTGGGGCCTTGGCCTCTACGTGTTCTTTGGGAGAAGGGCAACGAAAACATTTGGTAAAATCCAGTGGGACCCCGGCATTAAGTTGTGCAGAATGAAGATGGCGATCTATTTTCGTTTCTCTTCTCTTCTCCCGTAACTCTCAGGAGTCGTTGGGGCACTGCACCGTAATTTTTCGGCTGAGTCTCGATGGGCAAGTTGGAGCTGGTGAAGCCTATATCTCTTCAAAAAAGGATGCATGCTGGGTATATTCGTGTTTTGGTAATCCACCTAATGTTGTATGAATTATGATACTTAAAAAGTGCATATCAAATCATTTTCT
The DNA here is from genome assembly GCA_030674155.1 of Stramonita haemastoma. NCBI lineage: Eukaryota > Metazoa > Mollusca > Gastropoda > Neogastropoda > Muricidae > Stramonita > Stramonita haemastoma. The sequence goes on from CM060323.1 coordinate 17,936,541, forward strand.
CGCAGAACGTGCACTTGGGATATTGTCCACTTCCCAGAAAAATAGTTCCGCTGTGATCAGGGTTTTTTTTTTTCATCTTTCAACTTTCAATACAACAGACACTCGCGATATTTTGGACAGTCATTCTTTCTGTCTCCAGAGTAGGGTTGCTTCTATCAAGCCAGGATACATAATTATAAAGGTTCTTTACCTATAATTGTTTCCTATCCATTTTTAGTCTGCACAATGAAACAACTATCCCAAAGACAGACTGTGGCTATCTTAATGTTGGGCAAAAACGGTCGCTATTTGCAAAATCTTAACATATGGTGAACCTCGGAGTTCTATCCGACGAAGGGAAAGAAATCTTTCACCCAAAACAGAAAAAAGTCCTAAGCTCATGTGTAATAGTCTATAAGATATATTTCATATATAGTGATATCTCTTTGACAAATTAAGATAAAACTGAAAAAAATGTCAAAGATCATAAGTTACAAAAAATCGCAGAGACTACAAACTATTATGATAAATATGAAGGTATTGCTGCAGCATTTAAGATGATAAGAAGAGGTAATAAATGACAAAATTCATACAAAAACTATCATGAAAAAATTGAATATGGAAAGAGCATTTTCACACAAATTCTTAAGTCCTTTGAAGTCTTACTTTGAACTCTGTAAAGTAAGTGCCAGTGAAAATTCTACCACAATTAAACACCAGAAATTCGACCATGAAATACACGCAAAGGATTTAATTCCTTGTAATCCCCTCTCTGTTTCTGACCAAAATGGTGAATAGTTGAACGAATCCACAAAAACATACCTCTGTACTAAGATGCATTATTTTTCTAACAAAAAAGGAACGATGAACATAAATTTTCATAGAGCACAGCCTGTCTTTTGTACTTTTGGTTTATTCTGCTGGTAAAACAGAGACAGCAGTCATTGATCCTATCAGTTTTTTGTCATGAAAACTGGCGCTCCACTCTTCTGTGTTGTTACAATGCTTACTAATGCAGCTTCCCTTCTTCTTCTTCTTCTTTTTCTTCTCTTCTTCTTCTTCTCTTCTTCTTCTTCTTCTTCTTCTTCTTCTTCTTCTTCTTCTTCTTCTTCTTCTTCTTTCTTCTTCTTCTTCTTCTTCTTCTTCTTCTTCTTCTTCTTCTCGTCTTCTTCTTCTGCACTGTCTGCCAAATTATGAAGAATGTATCCCACACATATCTCCAATACTCTCTAAAGCCTGCGGGTCTAGTTTGTGACCCTAAATAGAAGACAGCGATTGTAAGTATCTAAAAGGGGACCCCAGAAACCAGACATGTGCATGCATGATGGCTACAATGTCTAAAAGCCAATGGTCAGTGATGGTCATTTTCCACAGAAGTCTGGACAGTAGAGACTAAGGACTGAGCCAATATCAAGAAAGTCAGCAAGAATCGCGATATACAGGGGATCAGAGCTGCCAGTTTCAGTGCTTTTTCCCCCACCCCACCCCTCTTTTCTGCCTTATCTCTGTTTGCTTACAGAGGGAATGGATCTTCTGAGAGTGTCTGGGATGCAAATACTGAGAGTTTGTCTTCTTGTCTTCTTTGACGTATGTATCTTTCCCTGTGAGGGTTTTGCTGGGCGATGTATAATGTAGGTTAACGTTTCTTACGCTAAAGGATTGAAAAGGTTTATATACACACAAAGACAGGCAGACAGACAGACAGACACACACACACTGTCTCTCTCTTTCACACAAACAGTCACTCACTCACTCACTCACTCACTCACATCACTCACTCACTCACACACCACTCACTCACTCACTCACTCACTCACTCACTCACAATGTATGCATGCATACATGCATACACACACCCTCGCACATGCACACACACACACTCCGATCACTTTATGTGGAAGGACGTAAATTGAAGACACTACTACACACACACAAACACACACACACACACAACACACACACACACACACACAACACACACACACACACACACACACACACACACACACACACACACACACACACACACACACACACACACACACACACACTATTACAATTCAAAGCTTGACCCCCATAGTGGGTTACGCATTAGTTAAGAACTCGCTACAGGAATGTCAGATTTTTACCTTTACGTTTTTTTTGCTATCAAATTTTCCTATCTCACTAACAGGAATCATCCCCGAAGTCGGAATATGTCTGCCTTAATGATCAGTAAAAACAGTCACATCCACAAAACTCACTAATTGACGAACATTGGAACTCCAGCTAAGGAACAGAAAAACAACAACAAAAAACAACCAACAAAAACAAAAGAAAAACCTAAGCTAATGCCGCAAACCCTATACAATATATTTCAAGCATTATGACATATCTTTGAGGAATAAATACAACTGTGAAAAAAATGTCAGTGGTGATACAAAACCTGCAGTCATGGATTCTTTTCTGTTTTGTCATGAAGACTGCCATTTCTCTCTGCTGTGCTGTTACGCTACTCAGTAATGCAGCTTCCTTCTTCTTCCTTCTACTTCTGCACTGTCTGCCATACCGTGGCCTATGATGGATGTATCCCCCCACATCTCCAATAACTCTCTAGAGCCTGTGAGTCTAGTATGTAACCCTAAACAGGAGACAGCGATGTAAGTATCTGAAAGGGACCCCAGAGACCAGTCAATACACATATATCATGGTTATAATGTCCAGAAGCCAGTGGTCAGTGATGGTCATTCTCCACACAAGTCTGGACAGTAGGGACTAAGAAAGACACAGACATCGAGAGAGTCAACAAGAATCGCTATATACAGAGGATGACAGCTGCCAATTTCGGGGCCTTTTTTTCCCTCTTCCCTTATCTCTGTTTGCTTACAGAGGGAATGGGTCTTCTGAGAATGTCTGGGATGCAAATACCCAGAGTTTGTCTTCTTGTCCTCTTTGACGTATATCTCCCAGTAAGGGTTTTGTTGGGCGGTTTGTGTGTCTTGTGTGATGCATGGTGTAGGTTAACCTTTATTCGAAACACACAAACGCAAATGAATGCATACACGCAGGTACACACGCGCGTGCACGCGCGCCGCACAGCACACACAGACACACGCACGCACCGCACCACACACACACACACACACAAACACACACACACAGATGGCTTTGAGAAAAAAGCAAGTGAAATGCGTATTCAATGTACATCTCTGGAAATAAAAAAAAGACTTTGACTGTGACTCACGCACAGTCAGAGACACACACACGACACACACAGAGACACAAACACACACCAGAGACACAAACACACACACACAACACACACAAACACACACACACCGCCACACACACACACACACACACACACACACACACACACACACACAACACACACACAACACACACACACACACATACACACACCGTCACATGCCTTAATTTCATACCAAACGCATACCCAATCTGAAGAGTGTGTGCGTGTGTGTGTGTGTGTGTTTGTGTGTCTGTGTCTGTGTGTCTGTGTGTGTGTGTGTGGTGAACATAATAATAATACTGTTTGCATACTTACATAGATGCAAAATAATGTCTCTCTCTCTCGGCTTCCAACTTCATCATAGTATTAGTAATAGTAAACAAAAATATAGTAGTAGTAGTAGTAGCAGCAGCAGCATAGCAGCAGCAAGCAGCAGCAGCAGCAGCAGCTGCAGCAGCAGCAGCAGCAGCAGCAGCAGTAGTAATAGTAGTAGTAGTAGTAGTAGTAGTAGTAGTAGTAGTAGTAGTAGTAGTAGTAGTAGCAGCAGCAGCAGTAGCAGTACAGTAGTAGTAGTAGTAGTTGAAGTAGTAGCAGCAGCAGCAGCAGCAGCAGCAGCAGCAGCCAGTGGTACTAGGAACATCAGCAGCAGCAGCAGTAAAAGTAATAATATTGATAAAAGCGACACCTTTACAAAAGCTTTTCTCCCCCTTCCCAGAATACAGTCCCAAGCGCTTTTACACTGTACCTAGTACGTTTACCACCGAGAGGGCCAGACAACTGCAATAGGAGGAAACACATTTACCCTGCACACATAGAGAAGTTCCTGCGCAAGTATTGTATTTTTCCCCCAGGCAAGCATACCAAAACTGAAGGACGGAAAGTAGCCAGTCTATGTGGAATCAATTGACTAAACATCTAGCCGCCCGGTGGTTATGACTGGAAAGATGATACAAAAGCTTACAGTCTCATCATTTACAATGCAAAAATACAAAGTCTCCAGAGATGTGTGATTACAGATTTCTTGTTGCTGTATTTCGGGACATGATAACATAACGCTGGTTATCATTTACAAAGTTACCTCGTCCGTTTGACTCATATTTCGATAATAATTCATGGTATTGACTTTTTATCACTCTAAACTAGAAGCTCACCTAAGTCAGCAAGATCGTGTTCCAAAATATTCTTTTGTACTTACTACTACTATCTACTACTACTAACTACTACTACTACTACTACTGCTAACTGCTACTACTACTACTGCTACTACTACTAACTCATCTAGCTTGCTACTAGACTATACTACTACTACTAACTACTACTATACTACTTACTACTACTACTACTACTACTACTACTACTACTACTACTACTGGATAAAAAGGAATATGAGAGGACCGTTTAGACTTTTACCTGCCCAACAAGCAAACCAGGAGGTTCTGGGTTCGATTCCCGGCCAAGCCTATTCTTTTTTTCTTTTCTTTGTATTCTTTTATTCTTTTATATCGAGGGTAATAGAATAAGCAAGCATGTGCTTTTTAACATCCAGTCCCCGTGTTTATGCAGTTTTGTAAATCTTGTCATCTGTTCCCACTGGCACACAATGGCCTACTCTTACGAAAAGCGGAACAAGATTTAGCGTCTGCGCAAGACGTTCTGCGTGCGTTCGCACACTTGGCCTCGATTTATAATCTCATCCGGAGGATTTGTGGGGAGAGTGGAATCAGCACTGATGTTAACTCCAGGGAAAAAATTCCCCCGAACGGGGATCGAACCCGGTCGTCAAATTGCGAGCACAATGTTCTGACCACTAGGCTATCCCGTCCCCCATTCTTCCCAATTTGAGGGGGAAATCAAACTGAAATTCAAATCTTTCGAGAAGACTAGTAAACCAGTCGGACCCGTTCGCTTCAGACTTGCGCACGTCAAAAAGAATCAACGCAGTTGAAAATTGGAAAGAACAAAGATATACCTCCTGACTTCTCTTTGCAAAATTGGTAGGTTGAATTCCCAGCTGTATCCCGAAGCCGAAACGTGGCTACAGCAATGGCGAGGAAAACGCATATGCAAGAATATTACTATGGTTAACCTCGGAGCCTGTAGCCAAGGAACTTTTTAAAGCAAAAAAAATGGTGGATATCTTTAGAGTGCTTTCCTTTTACGTTGCAGATGTGACCCAAATCAATTTATATAACAAAGATAACTATAGATATAGAAAAACAATGAAGATCTAAGCGATTCGCTTTAGGTGTAACGCTTACTTTAGGAGCAAACGACAAAACCGAAAGCCGTGCCAGAGTAGCAGAAAAGTACTTCATAAACCACAAGTGTAACAGTGAGACAGCCATGAGTTTCAAGCCCACCAAAGAAAACCCCCCCAAAAAGTAGGAGAAAAGATATGAGCATCTCTCTATGTCTCTGTCTTTGTCTGTCTGTCTGTTCTCTTGCTCTCTCTGTCTCTGTCTCTCTCTAAAGCGTAAAGTTTAACGTTTACTTTATGAGATCCCACACAAGTTGGAGCTAACCATATTCCACACAAAACCGGAAAACATAACACACTAAATCAAATTTTTCTACAATAAAAGTCACACACAAGAAGGTGCATTTTGAAGTGTGTCAGCATTTTCCAGACACGAGGGTATGAGAGGAATTCAATTACCTCCCCTCCCTTCAGACATAGAGGGAATGGAAGGGGATCAGGGGGGGGGGGGGGGGTTAGACTCGTGATTGGTAGGTATCTCACTTTGGACCTCGCCATAGATATCGGTGTAACCCAATTTTACAGTCCTTGTCTTTCAAAAGTCTCTTTAGTTTGAAATAGAAGCAAGGCAGAAGAGCAACTGGGACTTGGAGGGGGAGAGAGAGAGAGAGAGAGAGAGAGAGAGAGAGAGAGAGAGAGAGAGAGAGAGAGAGAGAGAGAGAGAGAGAGAGAGAGAGAGAGAGCGAGCGAGCTAGTTAGATACTTGCTCTACATATGGATTGGGTCCCTGTGCAAATATCCTTACAATCTCCACCTCTACACAACCCATGTGTACCAGAGTCAAAAATCGAATAAGAATCGATTGAAATACCAAAATTTAAATTTCAAATAAAATTGTCAATAACAATCGTCTATGTGGAAGGAAGAAAAATAAGACAAAGTTAAAAGTAGATTAAACTAAAATCTAAAAGAAATAAAAGCTTGCACCACTCGGTGTGAATTTTTCAAACTTGAGTTAGAACAGGAAAACAATACTGCAAAACCTAAATCATCTATGGTCTGTTATATTTCACCAATGTGCTAAAGTATTGAACATATTACGGGTTCTCTGGGAACGCCAAAAAAGAATAAGCCTAACATAGTTTTATTTTTCTTTTGGGGGGAGGGGAGGAGGAGAGAGAGAGAGAGAGAGAGAGAGAGAGAGAGAGAGAGAGAGAGAGAGAGAGAGAGAGAGAGAGAGAGAGAAGAGAGAGAGAGAGAGAAAAGACAAGACAGACAGACAGACAGACAGACAGACAGAGAGACAGAAGAGAGAGAGAGAGAGAGAGAGAGAGAGAGAGAGAGAGAGAGAGAGAGAGAGAGAGAGGGAGGGAGGGAGGGAGGAGAGGTTAGAATAAATGTCAAACATGAGAAAGGTTTCAAGATATTTTTATGGCCGTCCCAAGACAGGTTTTACGCTTATCTCGGAATGTTGAAAAGCAAAGAAAACAGAGGACTGTTGGTTATATCCAGAACGTTGTAAAACCGGTGAGAAAGCAAGAGCGGGTCTATGCTTATCAGTCTTTTTAAGAGAAATCATACCCCATGGCACACAATCCTCTAGTTTTTATTTATTCATCTAGCCATTTACTCTTTTTTGTTTGGGGGAGGGGGGGGGGGGGCGGTTGTCACAGACAGAAGGCATGATTAAAAAATGAAACTGTATGTATTTCAACGGTAAAATTTCTGGTGTTTGGTTTCGTCAGACCAGCACCCATGGTCTAGCAGGTTGGAGCAATAATTATCAGGTTATGGACGGGATCGAACCCCAAACTTCCCACTTTCGAGACGGAAGTTGTATCATCTACCACCGGTCCCCCCGGTGTAGTTACTTCCACAAAAAAGGCACCGAGAGCCAGGTTTTCTTCTGTCTGTCTGTCTGTCTGTCTCTCGTCTGTCAGTTGGTATGTCTGTCTGTAGGTCTGTCTGCCTCTCCATCTCTCTCTCTCTCTCTCTCTCTCTCGTCTCTCTGTCTCTCTCTCTCTCTCTCTCTCTCTCTGGTTCAACTACCCCCCCCCCCCCCAAATCCTTGCCTCTGGTAGGAACAGAATCAATGGGCTTTGTCTGATAACCTTGAATGGGGCGGAAATGGTACCCTCTCTCCACCAAGGTGAGCCGCGTCTCCTGAGAGAATCTCTCTCTCTTCGTCTCTCTCTGTCGTGTCTCTCTCTCGCTCTCTCTCCCTCTGTCTGTCTGTCTGTCTGTCTGTCTGTCTCTGTCTCTGTCTCCCCCCCTCTCTCTCTCTCTGTCCCCCCCCCCCCCACTCTCTCTCTTTCTGCCCTGTGTCCAGCCGCTCATCCCTTCCGCTAGAGGATGACAGGTCTAGTTGGTCCTTGAGGGACCAATCATCTGGTGCACTCGTATGCAACCCTGTACTCTTGGCTCTGATGAGAGCTTTTGGCAATGCGGTGTCCTTTCCACACTGATGCCAGCATGCAGCGTGTGACTGTTGGTACTACTGTGTGTTCACGGGATGTTGTTGTCAGTTCATTTCTAAGTAATGTTTTCTTGTGCCACCATCGAGAGGAAGATTTTTGTTTTGGTAACGGTCAATGTCTGTCTTGTGGGAGCACTATTTTGTTGTGGTTGTTGTTGTTATTTTGGCCACGTGACGTTTTTGGTAGTAAGTACTTTTTGGATCTGGGTTTCCTTGTCGCATCATTTCCACTGGTGGGAGCAGAATATCTTTTGGGCATTTTGGCCACATGGCATTTTGGTAACACGAGATTTTGGCCCTGGGTTTCCACGTCACGGGCATGCCATTTCCACGGGTGGGAGCAGAATAACCTTTGGGCATTTTGGCCACATGGCATTTCGGTAACACGAGATTTTGGCACTGGGTTTCCACGTCACGGGCATGCCATTTCCACGGGTGGGAGCAGAATAACCTTTGGGCATTTTGGCCACATAACATTTTGGTAACTCGAACTTTTGGCGCTGGGTTTCGGCGGGCATGCTATTTCGACGGGTGGGAGCAATATGTATTTTTGGTATATTGGCCACATACATGGCGTTGTGGCGACATGGACTTTTGGTATTACGTTTCAATGCGATGTAGCATTTTACCGTTCGGAGCAAAATATTAAACTTCTGGCATCTCATCTTCAAGTGATGCCAGTTCCACTGATGGTTTCATGACGTTTACTTGTGCGCACACTCACCACAGATTCGTTTACATTCGTTGATTATCTGTTAGCGTTGACATTCGTTAATATCTGTTGATGTATGTCAGAAGCGATTTTTTTTCATAAGTAGAGGACAGAATTCAAGGTCTTGTTGACTAAAACGGTTGAGGTGAGTTTCCCACACCCGTACCATCATTATCAGCTTTACCACCACTACTTATTCCTCTTCACAATCACCATTACCATCTCCGCCATCACCACTATCACCACCATCATTGCCACTGACACCATCACCACAGCAACACCATCACACTACCACCTCTGCAATCACCACCACCAAAACCACTGCAACCACGACGGCAACCAATCACCTCCATGACCAACACCATCCCCACCACCACAACCGCAACCACCACCACCACAACTACTACAGGAACCACCACCACCACCACAACTGCAACAACAACAACCACCACCACCAACCACCAGAACCACCAGCAATCACCACCACCACCACAAACAACTACCACAACACCACAATCACCATCTACCACGACCACCAACAATCACTACTACCACCACCACCACAACTACCATAATAACACCCACAACCAACCTCTCTCCAGCCAACCACCACCCACCCACCAAGCAACCAATCAACCATCAACTAACCAATCAACCAGCCAACCAACCAACTAACCAACCACCCACCCTCAACCATCCACCCTCGCAACACCAACCCCAAACCATCCCAACACACACCACACACACACACACACACACACACACACACACACACACACACACACACACACACACACACACACACACACACACACACACTCAACCCTTCTCAATCAAGTCCTTCGGATGAGACTTTAAACCGAACCCCGTGTGCGAACGCACGCAGAACATCTTGCGCACACGTTAAATCCTGTTCCGCTTTTCGTAAGAGTAGGCCATCGTGTGCCGGTGGGAACAGATGACAATATTTACAAAAACTGCATACACACGGAGACCGGATGTAAAAAAGCACATGCTTGCTTATTCTGTTATCCTCGATATAAAAGAATAAATAAAAATAAAATAAAATAAATAAAATAAACCCCTCCCCCATACCCCCCCCCACACAACACACACACCCCACCCACATACACCCCACCCCACACACCCCCACCCCCCACCCCACAAACCCACCCCCACCACCACAACCCCCCCACACCCCACCCCACAAACCCTGACCACCACCCCACCCACCCACCCACTCTTCCACACAGACTCACAATATACGTGGCACTGTTGACGGTTTTCCAAGAGAGCTTCTTGAGGCAGGCTTTGACTGTGGCCATGCTATAGGAGGAATCACAGCCAGGTTCCTGACGAAAAGCCTCGTGGAGGAAAGCGTAGAGGCTGGGGGCTGAAGCAGAGCCCAGTAGGCTAGCGGGGATCCACTCTGCATGATGGCGTAGCGGAACAGGCCTGTGAAGAAAGAAAGAGTTTGTAGTAGTAGTAGTGGTAGTATAGTAGTAGTAGTAGTAGTAGTAGTAGTAGTAGTAGGAGGAGGAGGAGGAGGAGGAGGAGGAGGAGGAGGAGGAGGAGTAGTAGTAGTAGTAGAGGAGGAGGAGGAGGAGGAGTAGTAGTAGTAGTAGTAAGTAGTAGTGAGTAGGAGGAGGAGTAGGAGGTAGTAGAGAGTAGGAGGAGGAGTGAGTAGTAGTAGTAGGAGTAGGAGGAGGAGTAGGAGTAGTAGAGTAGTAGGAGTAGGAGAGTAGTAGTAGTAGTAGGAGGAGTAGAGTAGGAGGAGGTGGAGTAGGAGGAGTAGTATTTTTAGAAGTTATGTAGCGAGGTTTATTTTCTTTTTTTCAGTTGTTTATTTATCTAAAAAACGAAACAGGCCTGTGAAGAAAGTAGGAGGAGAAGAAGAAGAAGAAGAAGAAGAAGAAGAAGAAGAAGAAGAAGAAGAAGAAGAAGAAGAAGAAGAAGATAGTAGAAGAAGAAGAAGCAGAAGAAGAAGAAGTAGAAGAAGTAGTAGTAGTAGTAGTGGTGGTAGTAGTTAGTAGTAGTAGTAGTAGTAGTAGTAGTAGTAGTAGTAGTAGTATAGTAGTAGTAGTAGTAGTAGTAGTAGTAGTAGTTAGTAGTAGTTAGTAGTAGTAGTAGTAGTAGTAGTAGTAGTAGAGAGAGGAGGAGGAGGAGGAGGAGGAGG
>CM060323.1:17952312-17954812 GCA_030674155.1 Stramonita haemastoma
CGACCGTTTGCAAGCATGCACCCATGCAGTACGTGCACACGTTGACATAAAACGCGCGCGCGTGCGCGCGCGCGGCCCAACATCAACAATATCAGAAACACAACCCTAAAGAAAGACAAGCTTTAACAATCCAATATTTTTTGTTTTGGTAAACCTGAAGTGTGGCTTTTCCTCATCATCAAGTCTTTGAATGTTATGTTCCGTGTCATTATTGTATTAATGATTAATTTGCACCTGGGATCTTTTCTCGTTTCTAGTGCTAAGTCCTCATAGTGCTTCCCAGGAGGATGAGCGAGATAGAGCGCAAGTTCAGGGTGACACCCAGAGTGTTAAGCTTGGGAACGTCCAATGTCATGTTAGATGCCCTCGTTTATATTCTGGGAAGAAAAGCAATCAGCACTGAGCCGATACTATACAAGAACAAAAAGACCAGTTTGATTATAAAAAAATCGATCGATATTACAAGATGACTGCTTTGTGTGGAATTTTCTTGTGTTTTTTCCTTCCTTGTTGTTCTTGTTGTTCTTGATCTTGTTGTTTTTTTCTTCTTGTTCTTGTTGTTTTTATCCTCCTTCTTGTTCTTGTTTTTGTTCTTCGTTCTTCTCTTGTCTTGTCTTGTTGTTGTTGTTGTTGTTCGTTCTTCTTCTTCTTCTTCTTCTTTTCTTCTTCTTCTTTCTTCTTCTTCTTCTTCTTCTTCTTCTTCTTCTTCTTCTCTTTCTTCTTCTTCTTCTTCTTCTTCTTCTTCTTCTTCTTCTTCCTCTAGACCTCTCCTCCTCTCCATTTCCTCTCCTTCTCTTCTTCTTTCTCTGCTGCTGCTATTTCTTCTTGATTGGATATTAACCCTATCTTTTTGTCTCGCTTCTTGCTAATATTGTCTGTAATTTCTTGTTATTCTTCTTGATTTTGCTGTTTTTGTATTTTTTGTTATTCCTTTCTTATTTTTCTACGTGTTTACCTTTTTCAGTGTCTTTGAGAAACTGGTAAGTTGCGATATGAAAAAAACTATGCAGGTAGGCAGGATGCACGCACGCACGCGCATGCACGCACCACAAGCGCGCGCACACACACACACACCACACACACACACACACACACACACACACACACACACACACACACACACACACACACACACACACACACACGCGCGCAGCCCATAGAGAAGAGAGAGAAAGAGAGAGAGAGGAGAGAGAAGGGAGAGAGAGAGAAACAGAGACAGAGACAGAGACAGAGGACAGAGAGAGACAGAGAGAGACAGAGACACACAGAGAGAGAGGAGAGAGAGAGAGAGAGAAGAGAGAAAAGAGAGAGAGAGAAGAGAGAGAGAGAGAGAGAGAGAGAGAGAGAGAGAGAGAGAGAGAGAGAGAGAGAAGAGGCGGTAGGGGAAGGGCAGGCTCTCAACAGCAAAAGCGTTAATTTAAAATAACGTATTTCTTTCCCTTTGTTTCTTTTTATCGGTCAAAGAATTGTAATTTTTAGAGTATCTTGTTACCTTTCATCATAAAATATTTTGTTTAGGCAACAACAACAACAACAAACAAAATGGAAGAGGGCAGATCGATGCAAAATATTTCCTAATTTTTTGCATTCTGAACAAAAAAGCGATCGGTGCGTTGGCGTGATTAATTATTGTGAAACTGCCGCCGCGCTTTGCGCTTTGGATTGTAATGTTGGTCAGGCGTATGTGAAGTGGATTGATTCCTTTGGGCAACTGTGGTGTTGTGATTAGAGAGAGAGAGAGAGAGAGAGAGAGAGAGAGAGAGAGAGAGAGAGAGAGAGAGAGAGAGAGAGAGAGAGAGAGAGAGAGAGTGTGTGTAGCTCACTTTTTTTTTTTTTTTTTTTTTTTTTTATTAGATTTCCTTGGAAAAAAAATCTTAAAAGTATGGAAAGTATTCCTGAGTTGCACTTGTGAAAATGTTGGGATTTTTTTGTTTGTTTGTTGCAAGGTGTTTTATTTTTTAAATTTTCTTTGTTTGCTTCTTTCGTTTTGTTATTTCCTCGTTTGTTTGCTTGTTTCTTTGTTTCTTCTTTGTTTCATTCCTTATTTGTTACCTTTTTAATTGTAGGTTGTTATTTTTTTCTTGTCTCCCTTCCTTTGCTTCTTTCTTGTTTTTTTTTTGTCTTTCTTTCTGTCTGTTGTCCTTTTCTTTTCTTCTTTGGTCTTTATCTTTTTGTTTTTCATCCTCTTTTATTGTCTCCTTGCTTTTTTCTTCTTTTTCTTGTGTTTCTTTCTCTGTTGTCTCTTTCTGGGTTATTTGTATCTGTCTTTTGTTCTTTAATCTTTTCGTTCCTTTATTCTTGTTTCTCCTCCCCTCTCTCTCTCTCTCTCTCTCTCTCTCTCTCTCTCTCTCTCTCTTCTCTCTCTCCTCTCTCTGTCTGCTCTCTTCTGTTCTCTTCTTCTTTCTCGTCTCTCTCTCCCCCCCTCTCTCTCTCTCTCTCTAATTTCCTTCTTCTTCTTTTTACGGTCTTTTTTTTTTCTGTTTCCTTTCTTGTTTGTTTC
>CM060323.1:17975123-17977623 GCA_030674155.1 Stramonita haemastoma
ACAAATTCATTTAATTGTATGATCATAATATGCTATGAGGGGGATGTAATGGCGCTGCAATGGAAGTACACGTGCTTTGAGACTACTCTTAGACTAAATTTCTCTGCTTTGAGGCTACTTTACACGGCTGTTTTCTACGCTTCCTATTGTAATACATCCCAGTGTCAGAGTTAAGAGTTAGTTGGAGCTTGCACAACAGGTGGTCAAAGTTATAGCTTGCATATGACATCGATGTAGAACAGCCATACACCATACGCATGATTTGTGTATCCTCTAAAGTAGGAGTATGGCTTCCTATATATGGCGAGGCATTTGAAAACAGCAACACACTTCTCTTTGAGGGTGTAGTACTTAAGGTCTGACAGTGATTTCCAAGTGTGAAATGAGACAGTGTGCATGTTCTGGGTGAACACTCATGGTGTTGTTAAGCTGAGGAATGCCCAGCGCAACGCCAGAACAACAGCAACAACCACAACAACAACATAACATGTATAAACTTGTAACCGTAGGGGCGCTGACGAATTTTTAGGTTTTTTTTGTTGTTGTTTTTTGTTTGTTTGGTTGGGGTTGTTTTGGGGTTGTTGTTTTTTGTTGTTGTTGTTTTTTTTTTTGGGGGGGGGCTGTTAAGTCTGTTCCGAGCCATAAGGCTCATCAGGAACGGTGCTTATCCCGGTTTCTGTGGCGTTAAGCGACTGAGAGTCATAGACTCCCCCTGGATAGGACGCCAGTCTATCGCAGGGTTAACCCCCAACACAAGGTTGGTACCCCTTTTACACCTGGGTGGGGTGAGAAACTAGCCGTAAAGTGCCTTTTCCAAGGGCACAACGCCATAGCCGAAAGCTGGGATCGAACCCGCAACCTTTAGATTACGAGTCCAACGCCCAAACCACTAGACTACAGCGGCGGCTGGGGGGTTGGGGGTGGGGTGGGGCGGTCTGTTTTTTTTTTTTTTTTAATATACTTTTTGTCCGTATCTTACCATTTCAACATAGCAGTTGCCTGTAACTTTAAATTCGCTCTTCATCGCTTTATTTCACACAGACATCTTGAAATAGCAGTCATCCTTTTTTTCCCTTATGACTTTAACACTTGCGTATAAAACCAACCCCCCCCCCCAAAAAAAAAAAAAAAAAAAAAAAAAGCTGGCTGGCCGCATTCTTCAGAGTGTTTCTACAAGATCTGATAGATGTAGGACGTTGTTTATCAGTGTAACAGTAAACTGATTTCTAGTAAGAACAAGAATAAAAATTAAAAATAACAACCCCAAACTAACTACATGTTAATGTAACATTAAGCCGATCGCTGGAGACAAGAACATTCTGAGAGTGAGAGAGATAAAAAGGAAGGAATAGACATAAAAAGGGCTTCGGCTTACAGGATTTGCTTTCCGTCGTCTGCTAGAATCTGTAGATTGAAAACAGTTATTACCTTGGAAACAAGGTGTATGTATGTATGGGTCTGCAGACGTAGTTTATGTTATGTGTGTGTGTTGTTTTTTTTTGTGTGGTCTCTCTCTGAGTCGTTTGCGATCGGTCGCATCGTTGTTTATATATATTTTTCTGTTTATTTATGTATTCATTTCGCTGTTTATTTATTACTTTCCCTGCCTTTATTATGTCTTTTCCGTACCTTGGTCCATCTCAGTTTCAATACCTCACACACAGTCTTTTCTTTCTTTCTTTCTTTCTTTCTTTCTTTTTTTTTTTTCTTTCTTTCTTTCTTTCTTTCTTTCTTTCTTTCTTTCTTTCTTTCTCTTCTTTCTTTCTTTCTTTCTTTCTTTCTTTCTTTCTTTCTTTCTTTCTTTCTTTCTTTCTTCTTCTTCTTTCTTTCTCTCTTTCTTTCTTTCTTTCTCTCTTTCTTCTTTTTCTTTCTTCTTTCTTTCTTTCTTTCTTTCTTTCTTCTTTCTTTCTTTTTTCTTTCTTCTCTTCTCTTTCTTTCTTTCTCTCTCTCTCTTTCTTTCTTCTTCTTTCTTTTCTTTCTTTCTTTCTTTCTTTCTTTCTTTTCTTTCTTTCTTTCTTTCTTTCTTTCTTCCCTCCCTCCTCCCTCCCTCCCTCCTCCATCTCTTGCTCTCTCTTGTTCACTCTTCCTCTCTCTCTCTCGCTGTCTCTCCTCTGTCTCTGTCTCTCTCTCTCTCTCTCTCTCTCTCTCTCTCTCTCTCTCTCTCTCTCTCTCTTCTCTTCTTCCTCTCCCCTCCCTCCCTCACTCCCTTCCAATATGTATATTCCCTGTGTATCTGTCTCTCTGTGAGGCTGTTTCTCTCTGTCTCTGTGTCTTGCCCTGTGTCTCTATCTTTACCTTCCTCCTTCTCTCTCTCTCTCTCTCTCTCTCTCTCTCTCTCTCTCTCTCTCTCTCTCTCTCTCTCTCTCTCTCTCTCTCTCTCTCTCTCTCTCTCTCTCTCTCCCTTCCTTTCTTACACCATTGTCTCTCCCTTCTCTGGCCCAGGAGAAGACAGTTACATTATTTTAATTATTATGTCAGTGATCTAACAGGATGCGACGTT
>CM060323.1:18012801-18017801 GCA_030674155.1 Stramonita haemastoma
ATCCCCCAAGGCGTGCCAATGGGCCCCCTCTTCTTCTTCTTCTTCTTATCCGATATTTCACAGGTGCTCTTCCTTCTTTTCACAGCCAATTCTTCATCCGTTAAATGCAGGAGATATATGCATGCGTGTATGTGTGTGTGTCAGAGTGCGTGTATGTGTGTGGGATAGGGGTGGTTGTGGTGGTGGTGGTGCCGGTGGTGGTGGTGCCGGTGGTGGTGGTGGTGGTGGTGGTGGTGGTGCGCGCGCGTGTGTGTGTGTGTGTGTGTGTGTGTGTGTGTGGAGTGAGAGAGAGAGAGAGGAGAGAGAGAGAGAGAGAGAGAGAGAGAGAGAGAGAGAGAGAGAGAGAGAGAGAGAGAGAGAGAGAGAGAGAGAGAGAGAGAGAGAGAGAGCGAGCGAGCGCGTTCAGTGTGTGTGGGATAGGGTGGTGGTGGTGGTGGTGTGTGTGTGAGTTGGTTAGTGGAGGTCTCACACACACGGAAACACACACACATACGCACACATATTCACGCACACACAAACACATATACACACAAACATACACACATACTTATACACGCATCACACACGCGCACGGGTGCACACACATACACACACAAACACACACACAGACACACAGACACACAGACACACACACACACACACACACACACACACACACACACACACACACACACACACACACACACACACACAGAGAAACACACACATACACGCACAATACACGCACATACACTATATAAAAAAAAATAAATAATAAATAAATAAACACACAGACATACACAGACACAGACACGCACACACGCACACACACACCACACACACACACACACACACACACACACACACACACAACACACACACACACACACACACACACACACACACACACACACACACACAAAACACACGGCTTTGAAAGTGGGTGAGGAAATGGGTAGACAAATAGATTGTTAGACAGGCAAGTAGAGTACATGAGAGAGAAAGAAAAGAAAGAAAAAGGGAGGAAGAGGTATAGGGAGATGCGTACAGAGAGAGAGAGAGAGGAGAGAGGGAGAGAGAGGAGAGAGAGAGAGAGAAGAGAGAGAGAGAGAGAGAGAGAGAGAGAGAGAGAGAGAGAGAGAGAGAGAGAGAGAGAGCGTTCATGTGTGTGTGGGATAGGGTGGTGGTGGTGGTGGTGGTGTGTGTGTGTGTGTGTGTGTGTGTGTGTGTGTGTGAGTTGGTTAGTGGGAGGTCTCACCACACGGAAAGACACAACATAGCACACATATTCACGCACACTCAAACACATACCACACAAACATACATACATACTTATACACGCACCACACCCCACGGTGCACACACATACACACACACAAACACACATACAGACAGACACACACACAGAAACACACACATACACGCACGTACACGCACATACACGCACGCCATTAACACACACACACACACACACACACACACACACACACACACACCAACACACACACCACACGGCTTTGAAAGTGGGTGAGCAAATGGGTAGACAAATAGATTGTTGACAGGCAAGTAGAGTACATGAGAGAGAAAAAAAGAAAGAAAAGGGAGGAAGAGGAGAGAGAGAGAGAGAAGAGAGAGAGAGAGAGAGAGAGAGAGAGAGAGAGAGACGAGAGAGAGGACGAGAGAGAACACGACAGACAGACACAGACAGACAGACAGACAGACAGACAGACAACAACACGACTGACTGACTGACTGATGACGGTGACGGCAAATGAGCAGACAAAAGAAACATAGGCAGAGACAGACAGAATTGATCAAATGAACCCATTTATGTTCTATTCCAAAAAAATTACAAGGAGACAGGGATATTCAGAGAACGGAAGAGATACACGAACAGGTATTCAAGCAAATTGGTAGACAAACAAGCACAAATTGACACAAAACAGAGAACCAAACAAAATCTTCAACACCAAAAATAAACCCTTTAAAATAATCCAAACAAGAGCAAGGACATAACGTGAGGCAGAGCAATGAAGAAAAATCTGCGGAAACAGTCTAATTACAGAGCCCAACTCTTCAACAGGAGAACCCAAAGGGAGGTGACTCGCACAGGAAACAGTTAAATGACAGGAACTGGCTGGGGGAAAAAAGTTCGGGTTACTGGTCACGTGATGTGAACGGAAACGACCGCGCGCTATGTTTTGCACGAAGCGAACTTGGAAATATATATTTTTTTAAAAAAACACACTAGAAAATATCAGGTTTTTTGTTGTTTGTGATGATTCTATAAAAAGCATCTTCTTTTCGCTGTTGCATGCCTATTGTTCAAGTCGTCGTCATTCTTCATTATCGTCTCACTTTGAAACAAAAATGATGAGGATGAGGGGTTTTTGTCTTTAATCCTCAATCATAGATCATTGTCATTGCTTTATGTTGTTTTTTTCCAGACAGTATCGGATGCAAATTGTGTTTCTCTTAGATATGTTTTTGTGGTGTTGTTTTTTCTGAGGTGCTTGTTAATTTAACGAAGTCGAATGTTAATGGTGAGTTTATGAAATATTCTCGAGACTTTGGCAACATTTTCCCTGTTATATCTGACTTTATTGCTTTGCTTTTCTTCTTTGTCTCGGTCTCGGCTGCTCCGCCTTGTCCTTATTGTTGTTTGGCGTTCTCTAGCTTAACTCCCTTGTGGTCACTCAGATATGTACTCTGTGTCATTCATCCCTCATACTTACTGTGAGACCGTAAGTAACACGCTGGATAAGAAGTTTGCATACAGGGGATGTTTTCAAGTACTTCGCCGTAGAGCAGCCATATTCAAATTTCATGTCTTTAAAATTCCTTTTAAAGGACAGTTTTTATTGTTATGCCTAGAGCCTATCATGGCAGCCAAAAACAGCATGTACATATTTTGATACTGGTTTATATTCGGAGGGTTAGAGAACATACAGTACACATTATAATAAGGCAGACACATAGCCCTGATAAACCACACAATCACATAGCCTACATAACATACGCAAAAGTCCAAATAAAAATCGTGCGCTTGAGAAATCGAGGAAAACATGGAGAGAGACAAGCTAATTGGGAACAGATTTGAAAACAGGATGACTCAAGGGGAGGTGACACTCGCAGGAAACAGCCACATGGCAGCACGCACCCGGAGAGTTCAGTCCCTTGAGACAAATCACACAATGCCCGGATGCAATGAGAGGACAGAGCCGCCATGTTTGCTTCACTCATTCAAACTGGGACTTGTGTGAGATATTCACAGGGGTTATCATTATAATGGCGGGATATTGATCATCGATCAGTCTGTATTGTTTTGATTAGAAGGCAAAAGCAAGCGTCAAAGCTTTCTTTGATCAGAGTATGCATTTTAAACCCCCAAAACAATATTTTTCAGTATTTCTGCAGTTTCGATTGTTATAGCTGTTTGTTGGGGTGTTAGTGGGTGTAGTGGGTATTACTTCTTGTTGCTCTTGTCTTTGTTAACGGTGGTTGAAGTGGGTTGTAATGGTGGTGTTTGTTGTTGTTATAGTTTGTGTTGTGTGTATTTTGTATAGGATACGAATTGTGTGCTGGAGACTTCAGTTGTTTTGTTTTCCTGTTTAGTGCATGGTATTTTCTGTTTGACTTTGAATGAAAAGATTAAAATTGCAAAAGTGCCTATCTTCTATTTACACAAGAAGTGAAACCGGTTAAATAGTAGAGATGCTCTGAAAGTATCAAGCCATAATCTCTAACTGAATTTCTATAGAATTCATGAATTGTTTTGCATTCTCTGTTTGCTTTTCTCCTTTCTTTCATTCCGGAGATGGGGGACCGGATAGCCTGGTTGTCAGAGTGATGCGATCATGATCTGCTGACCGGGTTCAAATATCGTCAAGAGGATTTTTCCTCTGGAGTTAACATCAGTACCGAATCCACTCACCCAAAAACCTTCGGATGAGACTTTAAACCGACGTACCGTGTGCGAACGCTTGGAGAACATCTTGCGCACATGTTAAATCCCGTTGCCGGGGACAACATCCTTGTTCCTTTTATGTGGTCTAATTCGTGGTACACACGGAACTCCATTTATCGGTCACCCGAAAGACAAGCACCCAGACCATCACCACACTGAATGGGAGAAAATCTGGGTTCAAACGGGGGCCGAACCGAGACTTCTCGTTTTCTGATGTGGGGCGAGTGTGTTACCTCTAGAGCACTATGTAGAATACACGAATTGGTGATTACAAAGCTTGTCAGTGACAGATAAGTCTCGTGTGTGTGATAATGGGCGCATCCCACACATTTCACACACACTAAAAGGTCAACACATTCAGAGAGAGAGAGAGAGAGAGAGAGAGAGAGAGAGAGAGAGAGAGAGAGAGAGAGAGAGAGAGAGAGAGAGAGAGAAGGGGGAAGGAGGGGGAAAAACTATCTGTCATTGTCACTTTTTTTTCATCCTGCCGGCTAACTGCTCTCCACAGCTAGTAGAATTGTGCACTTGGCAAATTCTGTTCTGCGTGACTGGTTGGTGGATTGGTTAGTTGCATGGCTAATTTGTTGGTTGATGGATTGCTTGCAAGCTGATTGGTTGGTTCGTGAAATATGTTGTACTTGATGATTTGCTTCTTGCTGATGATCAAACTTACAATAACCTTTGTGATGTAAAAAATAGGTAAAGGTGTTCCATTTGTGGTCGTATAGGGAAGCTAGGCATCAGAGACCTCAGCTTCTCTAGGGCCCAGCATATTGAGGGCGGGGCCCATCTCCTCTCCCTCACTGCTTTACCTTCCCTGACCCTAAAGAGGGCAGGTACCCATTTACAGCTGGGTAGACTGGGTGGACTATACTGAAGCCAAGGCGCGCAAACGGTCACCCACCCAACTGGTAACCACTCTCGACGCTGCTTAACTGGACTTGGGGAAATCGAGCGCTCTGACCACTTAGCTATCCCGCCCTCTTCTGCCCCCTTGTACTTAATCCAATCCAGTCATGTTGTTATTGGCCCCGCCAACCACAGACGCCATAAT
>CM060323.1:18025301-18030301 GCA_030674155.1 Stramonita haemastoma
GAGAGAGAGAGAGAGAGAGAGAGAGAGAGAGAGAGAGAGAGAGAGAGAGAGAGCAATGCAACATAACACAAAATGATACGATACGGTCATATGATTTTCAATTGATATATCATAACTATATCGCGTCACGTCTTACCATAAAATATCATACAGAACAACATAGCACAATAATGAAATGTTAACCGTTGGAAATGGAAGAGAAGAGAAGAGAGTAGTTTGGATCTATGGTCTAGTGGTCACGCACTTGTTTTGAAAGCTAGCAGTCGCTGGTTCCATCCCCGCTTGAACCAAAACTTTTCCCGTATCCTCTAAACCTTGAGTGGTGGTCTGGGTGCTAGTCTTTTATATGAGACGGCAAATCTAAGGTCCTGTGTGAAACATGCATTAATTAGCGCACGTCAAAGAACCCACGGTAACAAGCGAATTGTCCTGACAATTATATAGATTTCGTTTTTGTTCCTCGGCTAGAGCTCCGAAATTCACCTACGGTGAAGTTTTACGTATCTGACCGTTTTTACCCATCAATTAAGGTAGCTGCATTGCGATTTCGGAGATAAACTATATAGAATATGGAACCATTTTCATAGGGGAACAGATACCCATGCAGACAGGAAGTAAATATTCGGGGTGGCTCTGCTCTTGTGGCGACGCATTCTCTTGAAGAGAGAGAGAGAGAGAGAGAGAGAGAGAGAGAGAGAGAGAGAGAGAGAGAGAGAGAGAGGAGAGAGAGAGAGAGAGAGAGAGAGAGAGCACTGAACACTGAACATTGAACATTGAACATTGAACACTGAAATGATTTAATAGCACATCGGCCTTGGGCCACAATACAATGCAGAGTCGATTTGGGAAAGCATCACGATATAAAGCAGCACAATATACACAGGAATCCAGATTCCTTGAGAGCAGCCGGAATTTCATGCAATGCAGTGGAATCTACCGTGACTGAAAGTGATATACAATGATAATAATAATAATAATATAAAATATATGATAAAATGAATAATAAAAACAAGAGAAATAACAGCAAAAACAGCAACAACTATTATGATAATAATAATAATAATAATAATAATAATAATAATAATAATATAATAATAATAATAATAATAATAATAATGATGATGATGATGATGATGATGATGATGATGATGATGATAATAATAATAATAATAATAATAATAATAATAATAATAATAATAATAATAATAATAATAATAATAATGAGGAGGAGGAGGAGAGGAGGATAATTATAATAATAAATAACAATAATAATCATGATGATGATGATCATGACAATAACAACAAAGATAATAATAACGATGCTAACGAATTTTTCTTCATGAAGATCAGGGCTGAAGTGATAAAAAAAAACAAAACACCAGAGAAGCAGGGGTTAAAATAAGCCTGATGTTTGATGCTCTTTCCCTGTTTCAAGCCTTTTTTTTCTTGTTTTTCTTTTGTGGGGAAGCAGAAGGGGGATCTGTTGGCCTTATGTCATCTCTGCTTGAATAAACTGTGTTTTAGCCAAGAACAACGCTTCAGCATACAACATAGCTCGTCCTTCCTCCTTTTTTTCGTGCACGCGCGCACGCGTGTGTATGTGTGTTGTGGGAGTGTGTGTGTGTGTGTGTGTGTGTGTGTGTGTGTGTGTGTGTGTGTGTGTGTGTGTGTGAGTGTGTGTGTGTGTGTGTGTGTGTGTGTGTGTGTGTGTGTGTGTGTGTGTTTCGCACGCGCACGGCTCTCGTACACGTGCGCATGTAATGTTAAATGTTACACAAGAGACCTCAACGTTCATCCTCTCATCCCATCCAACCAGCTAGCATAGTTATAACATAGTATCACAACTCAAAAAAGTCTTGAGCCTAAAAATACACGTTGTTTGATTTTGAAATAAGTATTTCAGAGACAATCTTTGTCAGCTGCATTTAGGCCAGGGCTTTTATTTACCCTGATGGAAAGACGATGTTTAGTTTTAAACCCCTTTCGTGTTTGGATCAGCAATGTATTGAACTTTTTTTTTTTTTTTTTATCGTTGACAGCTTTCTTGACGTTACCATTAGAAGGAGAGAGAGAGAGAGAGAGAGAGAGAGAGAGAGAGAGAGAGAGAGAGAGAGAGAGAGAGAGAGAGAGAGAGAGAGAGAGATAGAGAGAGAGAGAGGGTGAGAGAGAGACAGACAGACAGAGAGAGAGAGAGAACACTGAAATGATTTAATGTACATTGGCCATGGACCACAATACATTTCATGGGCTTGGGATGTAATAAAGTGTTCATTCATATAACTGGCAAAGCAAAATGCACAAAAGGTTTGATTCATAACTGATCAAAGAAGCAAAACACACGTTATTCTAAATCATGATTATGACATCAAGCATAACCAAATCACAAAAGAGAGAGAGAGAGAGAGAGAGAGAGAGAGAGAGAGGAGAGAGAGAGAGAGAGAGAGAGAGAGAGAGAGAGAGAGAGAGAGAGAGAGAGAGAGAGAGATGATTGATTTTGATTTCTTTTGGTTTATTCTTTTATATCGAGGATAGTGGAATAAGCACTCTTATGCTTTTTTCCATCCAGTCCCCGTGTGTATGCAGTTTTGTAAATGTCATCTGTTCCCACCGGCACACGATGGCCTACTCTTACGAAAAGCGGAACAGGATTTAACGTGTGCGCAAGATGTTCTGCGTGCGTTTGCACACGGGGCCTTGATTTAAAGTCTCATCCGAAGGACTTTTTGGGGAGAGTGGTGTCAGCACTGATGTTAACTCCAGGAGAAAAATCTCCTCGACCGGAATCGAACCCGGGTCGTTAAATTGCGAGCGCAATGTTCTGACCACTAGGCTATCCGTCCCCCTAGAGAGAGACAGACAGACAGACAGAGAGACAGAGACAGAGTTTGTAGTCAGATATCTGAAGTTCACAGGGATCGTTAAAAGTCTGGAAGCGATCACGCCTGTCTTAGCAGTTTCAAACGCTTGGCTAGTTGTATGGTTCTGATTCTGCTCTCTTCCTACTAGATCTAGGAGTGTGCGAGTGTGTTGTGTGTGTGTGCATGGTTGCTGGGTTGGGCTGTTTAATGTGGCGGGCTAAAATTGCCAGGTTTTTGTTTTCGTTTTTCTGTTGTTTGTGTTTTTTAAAAACTTTTTTCTGTCTATCTGCAAGTTTGTTTTTCTATATGTGGAATTCTTTTGTTGTTCTTGTTTTTCTTTTCTTTTCTTTCTTTTTCTTTTTTTTTCTTCTTTTCTTAATATTTTGTTACTTCCTCTCTCTCTCTGTCTCTGTCTCTGTCTCTGTCTCTCTCTCTCTCTCTCTTGTTTTGTCTCCCATTCTTTTTATGTTTTTTTTTTTTTTTCTCTCTTTCTTTTCTTTCTATTTATTCTATTCTTCTTGTTTTCTTTCCTTTTTCTTTTTTTTTCTCTCTCTCCCTTCCTTCATTTTTTTTCTTTTTTCCTTTCTTTCTTTTTTCTTTCCTTATGTTCTACCTGTCTCTATCAAGCTATCTATATGTCTGTCTGTCTCTCTCTCTCTATCTGTGTACTGTCTGTTTTCTGTTTGTTGTTGTTGTTTTTGTTTTGTTGTTGTTGCGTTTTGGCTGATATTACACACCAACATAAAAAATATCTTCGAATCTGGTTAGAATCGACAGGTTTTTCTGGTAAAAATTCGTAAAAACTGTTCGCAGTCTCAACTGAGTCTTTATTTAATTTATAAATGTTATTACCGTTATTTTCGGCCGTGTTTACATCTGCGTTGATATATAAACAAAAGTGCTGAGCAGTCTAAAAAATAATAGTCTCTAGTTACTTATGAACGAGGTGCGCGCAGGTGAGTGAATGTCTTGTTACCAGTTAGTGACAAGAGAACCACTTAATGACACCCCAATCACTCTTCCTTTGGATTTTTTTTTTTTTGGGGGGGGGGGGTGGTTGGTTGTTGTGTGTTTTTTTTTGCCACGTGGGCAGACTGACTTCACGGACAGTTTGATGTCTGAAGAGTTTCCCTGACGTTCCCCCTCTGACCGGGAATAATAAAAAGAAGAAGAAGAAAGAAATGATTCCAGAAGACTTTCTGTCTGACAGATGGTAAACAGAGTGGATGGAGCGAAAAGGCCTTCACTGTGATGGCTTGAGGTCACTCAGGCTACACTCCACAGATAACTCGTTGATTCTCTTGCTATAGTTAGGTCTACACTTACCTTAGTTTTCGGGTAAGTCGTATTTTATAGAGTCGCTTAGTCAGATTTTTGCTGTTGTTGATGTGTTGATTTTTACTTTTTTTTTTAAATATGAAGAAAATTGTACCGTGTGGAATCATTTTAGGAATTTAAGACATAGAGCAATACTAGGTAGTCTTTAAAAAGTTGGAAATGATCATCGAATGAGGATTGCTTGTGTTACCATCACAATTGATAGAATAAGTAAATAAACTTTAACCGCCATAAGCATATTGCAATTATGACAGGCATATGTACAATGATAATCTAAAGACACAATTAACGTGGAGGGTACAGTGTTAGCTGACTTTTTTTTTCAATTTCAAGCCTACCTAATTTTGCAAAATCACACAAGTTTTGAGTCAGAGGCTAGTCTTTCACTAAAAAATGTCTGTTCTTTTTTCGTTTTATGGATGCTTTAGTACGTGCGGTTAATAAAGCAAGAGTGATGTACGAAAACAAAGAAAAGTGGCAGAATTTAACGGTGATGTGTAGCCTTGGGCCTGTGTATCCTATCACTAAAACGGGATCGTTTTTTTAACCAAAGGTTGTTGAATGAAATGTGTGTGTGTGTGTGTGTGTGTGTGTGTGTGTGTGTGTGTGTGTGTGTGTGTGTGTGTGTGTGTGTGTGTGTGTGTGTGTGTGTGTGTGTGTGTGTGTTTGTTTGTTTTTTTTTGGTTTTGATTTTTTTGTTTCCTGTATCTATTGTATATCCAAGTTTGATTTCGTTTTTTGCTTTGTCATAATTTGCCTTACAAGTTTACACGTTTTCTATCTGTGTTTCTTTATTTTGGTAGG
>CM060323.1:18035301-18037767 GCA_030674155.1 Stramonita haemastoma
TGAGCATGCGACGAAGTAGAAAATGAGAAGAGAAGAGAAGAAGAAGAAGAAGAAGAAGAAGAAGAAGAAGAAGAAGAAGAAGAAGAAGAAGAAGAAGAGAAGAAGAAGGAGAGGGAGGGAGGAGGAGGAGAACAAGAACAAGAGGAACAAGAAGGAGAATGAAGAAGAGAAGAAGAAGAAGAAGAAGAAGAAGAAGAAGAAGAAAAGAAGAAGAAGAAGAAGAACAGAACAACAACAACAACAACAACAACAACAACAACAACAACAGCAACAGCAACAACAACACAAGAAATTGTGAGTGCATTGCTCTGACCACAAAGTGTCCCACCCCACTACTGTCTACCATCCTCTTAGTGACAGACGGCTATTGTTCTCTCAAGGACGTACATCAGTTGGCAACTTTCTCTCACTACGGAAGTAGTTATTCAGCCGGTCATTCCTCTCCTGTACTGAATCACCTTGATTAGTGTCGTTCGCTTCTTGCTAGTCTGTCCTCTCAGGAAATTGCTCAGCTGTATACAGCCTATTCAGAACAATGGCTGCGTGCTTGGATATTTCTAGGCAATCAACCAAAACCAACCCCGCCCCCCCAAAAAAAAAAAAAAAAATCACTCCAGTTTTAATCAAACTCCCCTGGCTGCCACTCATATCTGGAATAATGATTACTTTCATAAGCGTATTCGGGGGTGGGGGATAGCTTTTGTGGTTAGAGTGTTGAGTTTGCGATCAGACAGCACGGGTTTGAGCTACCACTGAAATGCCTGTTCAAGGAGATTTATTTTTCCTCTTGAGTTAACATCAGTACTGACTCCACTCCCCTGGAAGTCCTCCTGAGGATATTATAAACTGAGATCCCGCATACCGCCACATGCAGAACATCTTGCGCACATTTTAAACCCGTTCTGCCTTTCACAAAAAAAAGTAGGCGGTTGTGTATCGATAGCGGCATATGACAAAATTTTAAAAACATACTTTATGCATACTGGTGTCGTGTTCAGATATCGTCCCCGAAATGAGAGAGAGAGAGAGAGAGAGAGAGAGAGAGAGAGAGAGAGAGAGAGAGAGAGAGAGAGAGAGAGAGAGAGAGAGAGAGGGAGAGAGAGGAGAGAGAGAGAGAGAGAGAGAGAGAGAGAGAGAGAGAGAGAAGAGAGAGAGTAATCAAATCAAATCAAATCAAATCAAATCAAATCAAATCAAAATTGTATTTCAAGATAGTACATTGAGTAAGCAATGAATTTGCTTTTTTCATCAAGCCATCTATCTAAAAAATATTATATTAAAAAAATTATAAGAGAGACAGACAGACAGACAGACAGACAGACAGACAGACACAGAGAGAGACAGAGAGAGAGAGGTTTACATCAATAATGGACACCGAGATCGCGCACCAAAGTCTTTTCTTTTAAAAAGGACTTTCTAACTCCCATAGCCCCCTTACTCCCCTTTCTTCTCCCCCCCCCCCCCCCCGGCTCAGCTCACCATTTCGACATTTTATGGGATTAAGGACATTGACTTTTCGAAAGTCAGTATTGCACACAGTACCTCTGTTTTGATATCTTTTAAAGCGAGTTTGTTTTGCTGGGAAAATAACCCAAACCAGCCCAGAGCAAAAAAGAATCCATCAATTCAGAGGATAAGCGACCAGACAATGTTTGATCACTTAAGTGCTATTACTTAACAGACAGTAAGTATTTTTGTAAGTAAATGCCCACTAGGAGCTTATGAACTGACTTGCTTTGTGTTGGTATGGTGTGATGTGGAGTGTGGTGTGGTGTGTGATGTAGTATTGAGTGGAGTGGTATGGTGTAATGTGGAGTTGTGGTGTGATGTGGTGTCGTGTGGTATGGTGTGGTGTGGAGTGGGGTATGATGGGGTAGGGTGGGTGGAGTGGAGTGGAGTATGATGGGATGTGGTGGGGTCGTGGTGTGGTGTGGTGTGGTATGGAGTGGTGTAGTGTGGTGTGGTGAAGTGATGTGTATTTTACTGTAACGTCCTGATTAGAATTCGTTTGTATTGTCTTGCATTGTATGGTATTGTGTCGCACTGAACTGTATACTGTATGTGCTGTATTGTGTTGTATTTGTTGTATCGTATTGTATTTTGGTATATTGTATTTGTTACATTGTATTGTGTGTTATATTGCATGACATGGTATCGTATCATACGGATTTGTATTGCATCGCATTGTTTTGTATTGTACTGATCCACCGATTACACCACTCTTTATTCCAAGGGAAAAAAAGGTCATGTTTACAATGAAGTGAAGGGTTCTAAATTCTGTGGATGAGCCACGACGAGATGTAAGGAGTTAAAACTTTGCAGAAGAGATCAGTGACAAGGATGGGGTTTAGAGCTAGAGTGCCGACGTGCGTGCGAGTAGGTGGTTTATTTGGACAGCTAGGGAGGACCTGTGAGAGTGCGTGAGCGGAAATAGCGTCAGATGGTCTCGGAATATGTCAGAAAAAA
>CM060323.1:18037867-18042867 GCA_030674155.1 Stramonita haemastoma
GGTTGTGTGTGTGATATACACACACGTAAACACATACACACAGGGGGGAGTGAGGGAGAGAGAGAACAGACAGAGACAGAGAGACACAGAGAGAGATAGAGAGAGAGAATACAATGGACAACAAATGGTGAAATAATCATTTTTTACAAAGAAAGGAGGGAGAAAGGAGCGGAACAAAGAAAGAAAGAAAGAAAATTGAAAACAAAACCATTTCATAAAAGACACAAAAAGACAGAACAGAAAGAAAAAAAACCCAACCATACAGGACACTAAAATACGAAACAAAGAAAATTCCAATAAACAACAGCAACAACAACAATTAAACACAGCAAAGCAGAAAAGAGTAGGATAGGGGAAGGGCAAAAAACAAACAAAACAAAAAACGAAAATAGAAATTGACAGGAAATTATTTAGCAACGACACCCACTCAAACAGAAAATAGAAACTCGGAATTAGCAAACAAATACAACGGAAGGAAGGAAGGAAGGAAGGAAGGAAGGAAGGAAGGAAGGAAGACGGAAGGAAGGAAGGAAGGAAGGAAGGAGGGAAGAAGAATAAAAAAGGACCAGAAAAAATTGTAGCAGCCCAAATCAAAGCTGTACACGTTAGTTATTCATGTAAGCAAATTATCAAAGCCTACATTAACATGTTGTTATATTTTGAAATTGTTAGATTGTTTTTTGTCACACGAACAAGCACTCTTACTGGAGACTTGCAGTCTCCAGTAACGAAAGGGAAAATTCTCTGAAACCTGAGTATGGTACCTGTATGGTAGGGTACTTGAAAAACAGCCACACACCAAAACTTTTCATTCAGTGTGTACGTTAGTTACGGTCTCACACTTGTTCCCAGGTGGGATGAGTGAGTCAGAGTGCATATTCTGGGTGACCTCCAGGGTGTTAAGCTGGGGAACGCCACCACAAACAACAACAACAAAGCAAAAAAAAAGAAAGAAAGAAGGAAACAAGCAAACAAACAAGCAAGTAAGCGGAACAAGACTAAAGGAAACTAAAAAATAGGAAAGAAAGTCTAGAAACAATGTAAAGTTAAAGGTAAAGGTATCCCATAACCTATGTGGTCGTAGGGGAGCGAGGCGTCAGAGACCTCACTTCTCCAGGGGCCAGCATATTGAGGGCGGCGCCTATCTCCTCTCCCTCGCTGCTTAGCTTTACCTTCCCTGACCCTCAGAGGGCAAGTACCCATTTACGGCTGGGTGAACTGGGGGACCATACTAAAGCCGAGGGGCTCTGACAATTGAGCCATCTCTTTTCCTCAGAGAATATATTGGTTATAAAGTCTATTTTCTTATCTTAAGTAATTGACATCAAACATTTAAAGCCTCTGTCAAGTGTTGAAAAAGAGAAAGAAATATTTCTTGTCTTTTTGATGCAAAAGGCAGACCACAAGTCACAAAATATTATCCTATTATCATTTTCCGCAGTGGCAAAATAGGCAAAGCCGTCTTTCGTATAGCTCTGGGAAAAACAACACACCTTGACATTAATATGATTTTTTCACTTCGTAGACAGAAAAGGCAAGCATGTGCGGTCAAGTGTGTGTGGTGATGTGTTGTGTGTGTGTGTGTGTGTTGTGTGTCTGTGTGTCTGTGTGTATGACCTGTGTGTGTGACCCGTGTGTGTCTGTGTGTGTGTGTGTGTTTGTGTGTGTGTGTGACCTGTGTGTGTGTGTGTGTGTGTGTGTGTGTGTGGTGGTGTGTGTGTGGAGAGGATGAGTGAGAGGGAGAGACAGAGACAGACAGACAGATAGCCAGAGAGAGAGTCAGAGAGAGAGAGAGAGTGGTGGGGGGGGGGGGGGGGGGGTGCGTGTGTATGGGTTGAGACAGAGATATAGACAGACAGACATACATACATACAGAGAGAGATATTTGATTTAATCTTTTTTATTCTTTTATATCGAGGATAATAGAGAGAGGGAGAGAGAGAGAGAGAGAGAGAGAGAGAGAGAGAGAGAGAGAGAGAGAGAGAGAGAGAGAGAGAGAGAGAGAAAGAGTGTGTGTGTGTGTCTGTGTGTGTCTGTGTGTGTCTGTGTGTTCGTGCCTGCGTGCGTGTGTGCGTGTGTTCAATTTTATTTTAAGTCTCTTCACAAATTGGGATATTAGTGAAGAGATTTAAACTGAAATTGAACGCACACACATTAGACACAGATGTGTGTGTGTGTGTGTGTGTGTGTGTGTGTGTGTGTGTGGTGGTGTGTGTGTGTGTGTGTGTGTGTGTGTGTGTGTGTTTAGCGTTTTGGACAATTCGGAAAAAACACTATACTTGGATTAAAGTGGGACATAGGGGCCGAAACTGATGACATTTTGTTTACAAGTTAGAAGTTGTTCCATAATTCATATTGAAAGGGCATCACTTGGAAAGCCTAGAATACATAATTATACAAATTACTCAATTTTATACACTGTTGCCATCAAAACAATCCAGTATGGTTGCTAAAACTAGATGTTTAAAACCTTTCAATCTTTTTATCTACAAGAAAACTGTTTCTATACACACGTTTTACAACCTTTTTTATTAAATTCACACCGGGATACCTCCCTATTTGCATCTAGCAATTTCTTATTCTAAGAAAATTATTTGAGCCACTTTTAGACCTATGTCTATCCTTAAGAAAAGAAAATGCCATTTTTTTCCTTTATAAGAAGTATAACAAGCCACTATTGAATATTGCAAGTACATATTCATAATACAACATTCCATTTATACAATTAAAGCATTATGAAAGTAGTTGCCTTCAAGTCTTTGGATATTTTGACAATGGGGAATATATGACAAATTATGAAGGAAAACAAAGAAAGACTTTTACGTTTGTTTGTTTGTTTAAAAGAAGTTTTATCAACAGTGCAATAATGTGTTCACAACATAAACATATACAAATAAAACATTGCAATACATAATCATTTTCTCAACAATTTTCTGAGACCTTGTCAATGTAAAGAAAACACACCATACCTTTTAAATACGAAGAAATATGGGAACGTTTTCTTTCCTTTTTTTGTTTTAATTAAAGGAAGCACAACTCAATACTTCTGAGCAGACGAGTTTAGTCAAGAAAGTAAAATAAGCTAGTCATTTGCGGGTCTTACGTTAACAACCATCATCCCTCTCTCCCTCCTCTTCCCCCTCCTTCCTCTCCCTCACTGTTCCCTTAAAAAGAGACTTAATTATGTTCATAGAGTTTGTTATGAAATAGCAATTTTAACAGCTGCTTGCGCCTGTGTTGTATTTATTTCTCTCTATATATATTTCTCCCAAAATGTGCCCGTTTTCACCCAGAAATTTTTTTTCAGCAAAGTCATAATCATAACGAAATGCTCTATTTTTCAGTCTGTCTGTTTGTCTAGTCTGTATGCGTGCGTGCCATAAAAGAGTGCATGTGTATGTGTTGGTGAGTGTGTGCACGTGCCCACGCTCGTTGTCTGCCCCCCCCCTCTTGCTCTCTCTTCCTCCTCTCTCCTCCTCCTCTCTCCCTCTCTCTCTCTCTCTCTCTCTTCTCTCTCTCTCTCTCTCTCGTTTCTCTCTCTCTCTGTTTCACTACCCTCATAAAATCCAATTTCGTCCCCCCCCCCCCCCCTCTCTCTCTCTCTCTCTCTCTCTCTCTCTCTCTCTCTCTCTCTCTCTCTCTCTCTCTCTCTCTCTCTCTCTCTCTCTCTCTCTCTCTCTCGTCCTTGCGAAAAAAAACCCACCCCACCTCATTTAAAATGCCTACATAGATAGGTGTGGATAAATGTCTTGCATACAGTGCGTATTTGAACTAGAATATGAGACTTTGGGATGAGTACATTTGCACTAGTGTCTTGGACATGTAATACAGTGTACATCAAATTTTGTTTTCGCTTACGTTATATATATGTATGTATGTATGTATGTATGTATGTATGTATGTATGTATGTATGTATGTATGTATGTATGTATGTATGTATATGTATATGTATATGTATATATATACATTTATTTATTATTTAGACAGTTCTTTGGTTCATGTCATCTAATGTGTTACTCTCATTAATTTGAGTTCTTTCTACTTAAAAAAAAACACAACACATTCTTTTTGAGATTTCTTCCCTCTTTCTCTTTCTTTGTCCATCTTTCTGTTCTTTTTTCTTTTTCTTTTGTTTGCCTACCCTCAGGTAGGCATCAGAGTGGTAGCTTCTTCCTCTTGTTGTTTTTGTTGTTGCTTTGTTGTTGTTGTTGTTGTTGTTGTTGTTGTTGTTTTCTTCTTCTTCTTCTTCTTCTTCTTCTTCTTCTTCTTCTTCTTCTTCTTCTTCTTCTCTCTTCTTCTTCTTCTTCTTCTTCTTCTTCTTCTTCTTCCTTCTTCTCTTTTTCTTCTTCTTCTCCTCTCCTCTTCTCCTCCTCTTCTTCTTCTTCTCCTCCTCCTCTTCTTCCTCTCTTCTTCTTCCTCCTCCTCCTCTTCTTCCTCCTCTTCCTTCTTCTTCCTCCTCCTCCTCTCTTCTCTTTCTTCTTCTTTGTCAACACTCAAACAGCAACTATTGATGGTGGTTTAAACCCACGTTGTCTGATCGCGACCACAACGCTCTAACCACTGCACTATCCTGCACCCCCCCCCCCCCCCCTCCCCGCCAATCCCCAGCCATCTTGTGGAACTAACCATAGTCTTTAGTGCAAAACCATGCAAAATTGTGCAAAGAATGAGCAGTGTCATTTCTTTCAGTGAGGTATATCCTGTTTCGTGCATTAATATCCGAATTTGATGAATCTCCTCCGATTTCTTTCATAAATCCTCCTTCCTTACCCCCCCCCCCCCCTCCTCCCAGTATGTCTGCTTGTCTCTGTCTGTATGTGTCTTCAAGTGTCTGTGTCTATTATCTCTGTGTCTATGCCTCTCTCTATATGATGTCTGTCTCTATGTCTGTCTATCTGTCTGTCTGTCTGTCTGTCTGTCTGTCTGTCTGTCTCTCTCTCCCCTCTCTCTCTCTCTCTCTCTCTCTCTCTCTCTCTCTCTCTCTCTCTCCTCTCTCTCT
>CM060323.1:18057867-18067867 GCA_030674155.1 Stramonita haemastoma
GGGTATTGGGCTTATTTTATTATCATGATGTGCCTGTATTGAGTTCATTTTATGATGATTATCATGGTATATCACTACGGGCGGGGAACGGATGTAAAAAAAATGCATATGGGTGCTTATTCATTATCCTCGAAATAAAAGAATTTGATTTATATTCTCTCTCTCTCTCATCTCTCTCTCTCTCTCTCTCTCTCTCTCTCTCTCTCTCTCTCTCTCTCTCTCTCTCTCTCTCTCTCTCTCTCTCTCTCTCTCTCTCTCTCTCTTCCTGTTTACATCTAAGTGCGGAGCGAGAGGAATATTTGAAGACTGAATATTATGTTACACAAAACTGAACTTGTTATTCCCCCCTTGTCTGCAGGGCTGTAATGTTGAATGGACAATAAAACTGTCAGTGTCTCTTTCTCTTCCTCCCTCCCTCCCTCCATCCTTCTCTGCCACCCTTTCTCTCTCAGAGAGGGAGAGAGAGAAGGGCAAGAGAAGGGAGAGAGAAAATTTGTATTTATGTATTTATTTTTATTTTGTCATTTTGTTTTGAGGATAATGGAATAAGCACTCGTGTGCTTTTTCTTACATCCAGGCTAGTCTCCTTGTGTACAGGGGGAGGAGAGAGAGAGAGAGAGAGAGAGAGAGAGAGAGAGAGAGAGAGAGAGAGAGAGAGAGAGAGAGGAGAGAGAGAGAGAGAGAGAGAGACAGACAGACAGACAGAAGAAGACAGACAGACAGACAGAGACAACAGCAGGCAGACAGACAGACAGACAGACAGAGACAGACAGAGAGAGATGAGAGAGAGAGAAGAGAACGAGAGAGAGACGAGAGATTGAGTGACTGAGAGAAGAGCAGATGGAGAACAGACAGTACAAGGCAGGCAGGCAGGCAGGCAGGCAGGCAGGCAGACAGACAGACAGACAGACAGAGAGGGGGAGAGAGAGAGGGGGGGGAGAGAGAGAGAGAGAGAGGGAGGGAGAGAGAGAGAGAGAGAGAGAGAGAGAGAGAGAGGGAGAGAGAGACAGACAGACAGACAGACAGACAGACAGACAGACAGACAGACAGACAGACAGAAAAAAAACGCGAGAGACAGAAAGAGACAGACAGAGAGTATGTCGTGAAAGAGAAACAGGAGACCACATAATTTTGAGTTGTCTGAATGCTCCAACTGCTTTCCATGTACTGTTCTGCCTCATTCTCCATGTATAAGGTCTTTCAGGTGCTGTACAATGATGGTGCCCGTGCTCTATAAGACTATGCTGGGCTATGCTCTACAGAACGATACGATACAATACTTACTGTACTCTACTTCTACTGTACTCTACTCTGCACTAGCTTGCTCTTCTCTGCTCTACTCTACTCTACTCTGCTCTCCTACTCTACTCTGCACTGCTTTGCTCTCTCTCTGTTCTACTCTACTCTACTCTGCTCTACTCTACTCTGCACTGCTTTGCTCTGCTCTGCTCTGCTCTGCTCTACTCACTCTACTCTTTGCGACTCGACTCTGCTCTACTCTACTCTACTCTGCACTGCTCTGCTCTACTCTACTCTGTTCTTGTCTGCTCTCTCTACTCTGCTCTACTCTACTCTGCTCTACTTTACTCTGCTCTACTCTACTCTACTCTGCTCTGCACTGCTTGCTCTGCTCTACTCTACTCTGCTCTGCTCTGCTCTGCTCTGCTCTACTCTATCTACTCTACTCTACTCTACTCTACTCTGCTCTGCTCTACTCTACTCTGCTACTGCTCTGCTCCACTCTACTCTACTCAGCACTGCTCTGCACTACTCTACTCTGTTCTTGTGTTGCTCTACTTTTTACTCTGCTCTACTCTACTCTACTCTACTCTGCTCTACTCTTCTACTCTTCTCTGCTCTACTCTGCTCTACTTTGCTCTGCTCTTGTCTACTCTGATTACTCTACTCTACTCTACTCTACTCCTACTCTGCTCTACTTTGTTCTGCTCTTGTCTACTCTGATCTACTCTACTACTCTGCTCTACTCTACTCTGCTCTACTTTGCTCTGCTCTTGTCTACTCTGACTACTCTACTCTGCTCTACTCTACTCTGCTCTACTTTGCTCTGCTCTTGTCTACTCTGATCTACTCTACTCTACTCTGCTCTACTTTGCTCTCTCTTGTCTACTCTGATCTACTCTACTCTACTCTGCTCTACTTTGCTCTTCTCTACTTTGCTCTTCTTCTGCTCTGCTTTGCTGTTCATAACTGTAATCCGATACCATGGTGAATACTCTATGCTGTATCATAAACTTCTGTTGTGTTATCTCAGAGCAGAGCTATTTTGTGTGCGTTTGGAGAAAATTTCAATGTTTAATCAAATAAAATCAGATTAAAAAAAAATCAAGAAAGTCAAACTCAACTTTTTAAAACAATTTTTTTAGCTACATGTCTGTCCAATTCGTCCACACATCACAATACAAAAATAAAAAACCCTGATTAAATATTTGCCAAAATATTGCTGTATGGACCAATTTTGACGAGCTGGAAAACTCGTGCCGAGGCATGCAAGGTGGATTTTTGTGGTTTTTGGGGGGAAGGGTTATTTTTCTTTGCTCTTTAGCGTGAGAATTGCCAATTTGAATTACACACACGAGTTGGCAATGTTCTTTCTCATCCCACCCCTACCTCCCATCCCCTACCATCACACGCACACATGCACACACACAACACCGAGCTTGCGTGCATGCACGCGCGCACACACATCACATCTGCCTCGGAGCGCGTGTGCGTGCACACACACGCACACACAACCACACATACACACACCTGCGTGCGAACGCACGTGACAAGTTCTAGTTCCATTA
Organism: Stramonita haemastoma; assembly: GCA_030674155.1. Classification (NCBI taxonomy): domain Eukaryota; kingdom Metazoa; phylum Mollusca; class Gastropoda; order Neogastropoda; family Muricidae; genus Stramonita; species Stramonita haemastoma. The sequence goes on from CM060323.1 coordinate 18,060,675, forward strand.
CACACAACACACCACACCCACACACACAACAACCACACACCACGCACACACACACACACACACACACACACACACACACACACACACACACACACACACACACACACACACACACACACAACACACACACACCACTCTCAACAAGACCACCATGTACTAAGAATCACACCGACAACAACAGAAAACCTGAAATTCTAAAGAAGCTTTCAAGGAGAAGGTGGTCCAAAACAATCATAGATGGCTTGATGAAAAAAAGCAAATCAATACTTAATCAATGTACAATCTGGAAAAAAAAATTGACATTGACTTATCAACATCACACACACACAACACACACACACACCACACCACACCACACCACACCACACCACACCACACCACACCACACACCACACCACACACACCACACCACACCACACCACACACAACACAACACAACACAACACAACACAACACAACACACACACAACACAACACACACACACACACACACACACACACACACACTACAGAGTTAACATCAGTCCCGACTCCACTCTCCCCCAAAAGTCCTTCGGATGAGACTATAAACCGAGGTCCCCTGTCCGAACGCACGCAGAACATCTTGCACACACGTTAAAACCCGTTTCCACTTTTTGGAAGAGTAGGTCATTGTGTGCCAGTGGAATGGATGACAAAATTGACAAAACTGCATACATACACACGAGGACTGGATGTAAAAAAAAAACAATCGCATGAGTTCTTATTCCATTATTCTCGAAATACAAAAAAGAAGAGACAAAAACAAAATCCGCACCCACACATACATAACCATAATCACGTCTCCATACATAATATGCAAGTTTGTGTGTTTGACATGGTGCGTGTTTACGCATAATTCGCCACACACACACAACACACACACACACACACACACACACACACACACACACACACACACACACACACACACACACCACACACACCACACACACCACACCACACACACACACCACACACACACACACACACACACACACACACACACACACACACACACACACACACACACACCACACACACACACACACACAACTCGTCCAGAAAATGGGGAATCATTTCCTAGCTCGACCGGACCTCGGGCGATTGTCCCAGGAGGCTTGCCCAATTTGAAAATATTTGTCCATATAATTCCTAAAATCAGCACGAGTCCTCGGAGACTGGCCTTCGTTTATGGGACGTTTCGGATGTTGTACTTGTTTTGTTTTGTTTTTGTTTTAATACGAAAGTCTTCAGAATAATGAGTTGTTGTTTTTTAATTAAACAACAGGAACAATTACCATCATTCTGTTATTGCTATTGTTATGGTTGTTCTGTTTTGCTTTGTTTTATTAAATCTGAAAAGTTCTTCAAGAACATTAATGAGTATGTTCTCTTTTGCTGTTTATCTAAGTTAAAAAGCAACAAGAACAATTAACATCATTCTTTATTGTTATTGTTACGTTGTTCTGTTTGTTTTGCTTTGTTTTTTGTTTTAATCTGAAAGTCTTCAGAATAATAGTTATGTTTTTTAAAACAACAGGAACAATTAACATCATTTTTATTCTTTGTTATGGTTTTCTGTTTTGCTTTTGTTTTAATCTGAAAGTCTTCAGAATAATGAGTTATGTTGTTTTTTTAAAACAACAGAACAATTAACATATATTTGCTTTGTTGTTTGCTGGTTTGTTTTGTTTTGCTTTTGTTTTAATCCAAAAGTCTTTAGAATAATGAGGGTTTAAAACAACAACAAAAATTTTCTTCCTTGCTGTGTTGCTATGGTTGTTTAGCTTTGGAATTAGTTTTTTAAGTTATCGTATTGTTTTAGGGTGGCCTGTAGAAACTGTAATTCATTCTGTCACTTCCCAAACTTAAAACAGTTTCGATTTTCTCTCTCTCTCTCTCTCTCTCTCTCTCTCTCTCTCTCTCTCTCTCTCTCTCTCTCTCTCTCTCTCTCTCTCTCTCTCTCTCTCTCTCTCTCTCTCTCTCTCTCTCTCTATATATATATATATATATTAGATTTTTTTTCATAAAAAAACTGACTAAAATGAACACCCACGGAAATAACCCAGAAGCAGAACGGCATTTTCGGTGGGTGGCTTTGGGGCAGCCCTCGATTTTAAAAAAAAAGAAAAAGAAAAAGAAAAGTGCATTCTTTCCTACTACCTACTTTTCTTCTTCATGCATTTCTATATATTTTTTCTAATTATGTTTTTACATTTTCATTAAGAATTATATGTGCAATGACTCTGAAGAGATGATTCAAACTAAGATAGTTGTTATGAAAGGTTTTTTTTTAAATCGTCATTTACAGTTTGAAAAATTGATGCCTACCAGCTTCCCTATGAAAACAGAACTTGTATTGTTGTTGGGAGGGGAGGGGAGAGAGAGAGAGAGAGAGAGAGAGAGAGAGAGAGAGAGAGAGAGAGAGAGAGAGAGAGAGAGGAGAAGAGAGAGATTGGGAGGTGAGGGAGGGCGGGGGCGGGGGAGAAGCCTGGAACAGAGAAGAATTGAACCCGAGACCTTTTCACTTTCTAGTGTTTAATGTAACCGTTAGAAAACAGATCTACCCAAAGGTGGGCTCTCTATTAGCCTAGATTTACAAATCTGACCGGAAGTGACGCAACTCGACTTCCTGCATCAAAGTGTATTCAGCATATAATAACCCCGGGGGGGGAGTGAGGGGGCTCCTTTTTTTTTTTTTTTCCTATTGATAAAATGAAACGATGCGGCGCAGGAATGGGATTGTTTGTTTCTTTTGCTTTTATCTTGATGAGGTAGATCTATATAATATATATACTATTATTTATTTTGTATGGCATCCTAGTGCAACACATATGGTGATTGTGTGTGTGTGTGTTTGTGTGTGGGTGTGTGTGTGTGTGTGGTTGTGTTGTTATTGTTGTTGTTTTCTTCAATTCGATTTAACGTCTATTAAAAATTGAGTGAGTTGGTGTGAGTGTGTGTTGTGTGTGTGTGTTGTGTGTGTGTGTGTGTGTGTGTGTGTGTGTGTTGTGTTTGTCTGTGTTGTGTTTGTGTGTGTGTGTGGTGTGTGTGTGTGTGTGTGTGTGTGTGTGTGTGTGTTAATCTCGGAATGAATGATTCTTCTTGAATTATTAATTACAGCAGCACTGAGCTTACTGCAGGAAACTATTACTGCTGTTAACAGTATTCTACGTCTTCCTTATGATAATTATCGTATTCATTGTGTTGTACTTGTATTGCCACTGTATTGTATTTAATTGCATTGTGTTGTATTGTATACTGTATACCACTTTAAGTCACGGCAGCTTTCTATGCAGAGAAATTCGGGCTGCTCTCCCCCTGGGAGAGCGCTTCGCCACAAGAGCAGCCACCTTTTTTTTCTTTTCCTGTTGAATGTGTTTTCCTATCAGGGCGGCGTTTTTTCGTTACAGAATTTTGCCAGAGACAACTCTCTTGTTGCCATGTGTTCTTTCACGTGCTCTAAATGCGTGTTGCATACGGGACCTCTGTTTATCGTCTCATCTGAAAGACTAGCGCCTAGACCAGCACTCGAGGTCTAGTGGATGGGCGAAATGTTTCGGGCGTAAATGGGGAACGAGCCACCATATACTTCCAACCATGACTTTTTGCTTTCTTTCGGAAGGTGCGTTACCTCTAGACCACCGTATTGTGAAAACACTTTAAAGTAGATTTGTTATTAACACTTTGTACCACACTTCATCTTCACCTTCCCTATCCCGTAGTTTTGTAGATGTTGGTGCAAGTATTAAGATACTTTGTACCACCTTCTCTTCCCCCTTCGCCTATCCCGTAGTTTCGTAAGACTGTTGGTGCATCACTGAAGATTTTGCAACCAGCTTCTCCACTCTTCGTGTTTTCACCTTCCCCGTATGTTGTCGTTCACTCAAAGCCAGCCATCCTGATGTTTCTTCCCATCGTTTTCTCCTTCTGCCTCCCGTTCCCTCCTTTACTTTCCCTGTATTTTATACTATCACTTTCTACCTCAACAAAAGATTATTTTAGTTCATACTTCGAAAATATTTTTTCTGTATTTTAACAAAAATTACTTTGGTTAGGAGGTTCTTGAAACTCGGTTTATGAAATTATTTTCGCCAGTTTTTACGACAGTTGGAAAAGTTTACCAGTTCAGTTAGATCATCATAGCTGCATGAACGTTTGTGTTTTGTGTGTAAGTGCGCTGCTGCATGTTATTATTATATTTCATGATTTGAGGTATTATGGTCCTTTGGTTGTCTGGTGTGTATGTGTGTGGGTAGTGTTCATTATGGTCTACACACACACAAACACACACATACACGCGCGCGCATGCACGCACGCACGCAAGCGCGCGTGCGCACACACATACACATAAACAAAAATTCCTCTCTCTCTCTCCTCTCTCTCTCTTCTCTCTCTCCCTCTCTCCTCTCTCTCTCTCTCTCTCTCTCTCTCTCTCTCCTCTCTTCTCTCTCTCTCTCTCTCTCTCTCTCTCTCTCTCTCTCTCTCTTCCTCTCTCGTCTTTTCACATACTCTGCGTGTAATTATATATATATATATATTTATATACGCCCCACCCAGAAATTGTTCATTTCGAAATGTATGCTCTGTTTGTCTCTATAATTGGGGCGTAAACAGAAATTACACTGGGTGGTTGGATGGTACACAGAATCTGATCAATGTGATAGGCAACAATTACCGTGTTCTGTGCAGGTGATAAGTGGCTGTTGCTTCACCTAGAAATGTCCTGAGAAGATGAAAATGAAAATAATCCGTCTTGGTGTGTCTGTCTGTCTGTCTTCTTCTGTCTGTCTGTCTGTCTGTCTGTCTGTCTGTCTGTCTGTGTGTGTGTTGTCTTCTCTCTCTCTCTCCTTCTCTCTCTCTCTCTCTCCTCTCTCTCTCTCTCTCTCTCTCCTCTCTTCTCTCTCTTTCTCTCTCTTTCTCTATCTGTCTATCTTCTATCTATCATCTTCTATCTACTCTTCATCTTCTATCTCTTCATCTATCTCTATCTATCCTCTCTCTCTCTCTCTCCTCTCTCTCTCTCTCTCTCTCTCGCCCGCCTCCCCCCCCCCCTCTCTCTCTCTCTCTCTCTCTCTCTCTCTCTCTCTCTCTCTCTCTCTCTCTCTCTCTCTCTCTCTCTCTCTCTCTCTCTCTCTCTCCTCTCTCTCTCTCTCCTCTTTCTCCTAATCAGGGCAAGGGAAAATAAAGAAAGAAAGATCTCTCTCTCTCATCGTACATGTAATGTTGATCCCTCGACGAGTATTGCTCTGAATATCACTTTCAGTCACGGCAGATTTCTCTACGTGAAATCAGGCTGCTCTCCCCTCATAGGGAGAGCGCGTCGCCACAAGAGCAGTGCCACCTTTGTTTCCCATTTTTTCTGTCTTCATGCGTTTATGAAGATGGGACGGGATAGCTCAGTGGTCAGAGCAATCGCTTTCCCTAAGCTACGGTTAAGCAGCATCGAGCATGCTTACCAAGTGTATGGGTGACCGTTTGCACGCCTCGGCTTCAGTACAGTCAGTTCCCCAGTTCACCCCAGCTGTAAATGGGTACCTCCTCTCTTTAAGGTCAGGGAAGGTAAAACAGCGAGGGAGAGGAGATGGGCGCCGCCCTCAATATGCTGGGCCCCTGGAGAAGCTGAAGTCTCTGACGCCTCGCTCCCCTATGACCACATAGGTTATGGGACACCTTTACCTTTTTTACCTCTTGCGTCTATACAACTTTCATGTTCCCTGTTGTTTGGGGGGGGGTGGTTTTCTTTTCGTTCCTCTTTGGTTTTGCTTTTATATTTGCATTAAATGTGTTTTACACACACGACCCTTAATTCAATCAACTCATCCGAAAGACTAGCACGCAGACCTATCCCTCAGGGCCTAGTAGTCTAGTGGCTAGGTAGAGAGAAAATTGGGATCCAATCTTGAGAGCAATTATTAGTCGGTATCCATAATTAAAAAATCAAGAGAGATAGAGAGAGAGAGATGAACGAGAGAGAGATACGAGATTTTTTTTCTACGTAGTTAGTGAGGATCGATATCTTTGCCTATGATGTCCTTCAGTTCAAAGCATCGCCATAGCAATCACAGTCCACACATAAGTGTGTGTGTGTGTGTGTGTGTGTGTGTGTGTGTGTGTGTGTGTGTGTGTGTGTGTGTGTGTGTGTGTGTGTTTGGTTGTGTGTGAGTGTTTTCTATGTATGTGTGTGTTGTAATGCATGTCTGTATTATGTATGCTGTATGTGCATAATATGTGTGTGCACTGTTTGTGTCTGTATTTGTGTATGTTGTGTGTATATGTCATGTTTGTCTGTACCTGCTGTGTGCGCATTATGTATGTTGTGTATGGGTGTGTCTGTATCAATGCACCAATTGTGTATGTTTCTGTATCTATATATGTTGTGTGTGTTTGCTCTGTGTGTGTATGTATGTCTGTATCCATGTATGCTGTGTGTGCATGCATATCTGTACCTACGCACACTGTGTGTGTGCTGTATGTGTTTGCTGTGTCTCTATGTGTCTGTATCTATGTGTGCTGTGTGTGTGTATAGATTAGGTTGTGTGTGTGTGTGTCTGCTGTCTGTCTGTCTGTCTGTGTCTGTGAATGTATGTCTGTATCTATATAGGCTGTATGTGTGCTATATATATGTGCGTATGCTGTGTATGTTTGTATATATGTATGGTGTAAAGGACTTTTTTTATTTCGTGGATAATGGAATAGGCATCCATGTGCTTTTTTTGCATCCAGTCTCCGTGTGTATGCAGTTTGTAAAATTTGTCATCCGTTCTCTTCCGAAAAGCGGAACAGATTTTAACGTGTTCGCAAGATGTTCTGCGGTGTATGCTATGTGTGTATGTCTGTATAGGTCGATTATGCTGTGTTCATAATGCCTCAGCTTGAAAAATAATCGGCAGGGCTCTAAGCAAGATGGAATGGAGTGGATTTGCCATTGTTGGGGCTCGTGTGTGGAGAGACCAAAACACTTGAAGACCATAAGACAGTTTATAGATACTGAGCTTGTCATGAAGCTTTCTTTTGTAGAAAATAAAGTGATAATGATACTGCTGCTGCTGCTTGTGTTACTACAACTACTACGACTTCTATCTTGCTCTTCACACTACTACCCTACTCTACTATCTACTACTACTACTACTCCATGCTGCTTGCTGCTGCTGCTGCTGCTGCTGCTGCTG
>CM060323.1:18070367-18072867 GCA_030674155.1 Stramonita haemastoma
CCCCACCCCACCCACACCCCACCACACCCTTACACCCCAAACCCAGCTTACCTCGAACCTCAAATCCCCTACAGGAGGACTGGCGTAAGGTAGACCCAGGTATCGCTCCACCCGCCTCTTGCCCAGGTAGTTCAGGGTATGTACGCTACCCCGCACCTTCCCGTACAGGGTCTGGCGTTCTGGTCCCCCCTGGGAACTTTCGGAAGGGGCCATGGAATCCTCCATCCCAGGAACGCAGCACCCCAATGTCCATAACTGGCGCGTGTAGTTATCCGCTGCCAGAAGCAGAGCCACGCGAGGAAGTACAAGGTTGATGACATTTTCGTTTTTTTTTGCGTGTGTGTTGTGTTGAAGTTTGTGCTTTCACTTTTCCTTAGTTTTGTAAGAGGAATACTAAGGGTGGGAAATATGGAGAAGGTGAAGTAAATGTTTTGTTTCAGGGGGATGCGTAGAATAAGTAACACATTTTACGGAGAAGAAAGCCAAAGTAAAATTTTGTTTCAAGATGGTATATTGAAAGCAATGCATTTAAGTCAAAGTCACAGTAAATGTTTAATTTCAAGATAGTACGTTGAATAAGCAACACATCTACAGAAATCAAAGCCAAAGTTTTCGTTCAAGATGGTGCATTGAATGAGCAATGCATTTTTAGGGAGAAGAGATTTCTGAGCGCAGTCCATCAATCTAGCCTGGCTGTCCTTGTTGTTTGGCGGAGTGTCAAAGTTTGGTCATGTTGACAGATGCCGGGTGTGTCGTCATTATCACGGATTGGTCACACAGGTTTAAAGGTTCGATCGTTCATGCGTTGTCAAACAAATTGTTTTAAAAAAAATTCTGATGGTTTATCTTCAAGTTGATCTAAAGATCGTGAGAAAGTACATTGTGGTAAGTTAGCAAACTGTGGCGATGTCTTTTGGGGGGAGACAAATTCTTCCAATGGTTGGACCGCAAACTTTGGTGGTTGTTGTTTTTTAACGTTTAATTTTTAGTGAAACTGTGAATAAAGTTTTGAAGAAGCAGACGAACACAACTTGACACAAGCTCTGCAATGGTTGCAACAGTTGTGTGTGACACTCTCTTTGTCACCTCTCGAACTGACTTCACACTTGTGTTTTTTGGTTTTCTTTTATAATCTCATATGACGTACTTTTTGTAAAAAAAAAACCAAAGACTTCTAGGTAGTGACACAAACTTCTTCAAGGACTTAAGATACAGGCCGTCTCCTTTTGTGATGCTTTTGCCAATCAGAACACAGTCTCTGCTCTTTCTGGGTTTTGTTTTTTTTTAGGGGGGGGGGTGGGGTGGTGAGATTGGGTTGTTTTTTGTTTGTTTGTTTTTGCAGAGATCGCATTTACTTTCCAATGTGTTCATAGATTTCTGTGTGTATCTTTTACAAAGTTTTCTCTCTCTTGTTTCCCCCCCAGTTTTGTCAGTTATGTTTTACTATATTACTCATATAATATTGTCACTCTGTGTCATCTCCAAACTCAGAAATATACAGGGTCACAGAACTCGAGTGTCTTCAAAGTTGACCGAACACTTACACAACAATTGTCTGTTATTTTCAGAATACCGGCTTTTTTCAAACTTCTTCTTCTTCTTCTTCTCACAGCATCACCGTCACACTGTCATCACTGAAAACAAAACTTCTCATTCTAGAATGTTCTCAGGGTCAGTCAGTGACCTTTGTTGTCTACACATCACTGACTTAAGAACTTTTTGTTTGTTTGTTCTTATATAACCCGACTCACAGACAAACACAAAACCCAATTTAACCACAAAAAATAAAAACTTTTCTTTCACTAAAACCTTAAACATATAGCTTCACCCAAACGCAGCACCGAGTTTTTTGTCTTTTTTTTTGTTGTTGCTGCCCCCTTCTCTGCTAAAAAACATCAACACACATACATACACATACACTTCATAACACAGATTCGGGTCGCCAGTTACAAACAAAAACCCAGGCACCACCACTACCTACCACCACCACCACCACAGAAACGAAAGTTCACAACGAGCCGCGTTTTACTAGCGCTTCCTTCACCCGTATAGTAATCACAGTAGTAGAAGTAGTATAGTAGTAACACCAGCAGCAACAGCAACAGCAGCAGCAACAGTGGAGGAGGCAGCAACGTGCTTCATAATACTTGTTGCAGCCCCGGTACATGTACTCCCAATTGCCTGTACGTTCGTTCAGGCCCTCTGAGAGTTAGTTGACTGTAGCAGGCAGGGGCAAAGACAGTGGAAGTGGTAGTAGTAGTAATCTTAGTGATGGTGGAGGAGGTATAAGACCGGCTGTGGCTTCAGGAACGACGGCGGCACGGACGGCACGGCACGGCACGTTACGGCACGGCAGAGAAATGCAGCAGCAGCAGCAGCAGTAGTAACAGCAGCAGCAGCACAATAGATAGATACAGCACGCAGCTGCGCAAACTGCTTGCTAGCCGCGAGGCGCGTCTTTTCTGTCTTTGTCTGTCTTTGCAGTCAGTCTTTCAGCTAG
>CM060323.1:18092867-18102862 GCA_030674155.1 Stramonita haemastoma
TAGATAGATAGATGGATCGATGGATAGATGGATAGATGGATCGATAGATAGATAGATAGATAGATAGATAGATAGATAGATAGATAGATAGATAGATAGATAGATAGATAGATAGATAGATAGATAGATAGATAGATTACTAACACCAGCAATTGACAACAAATAACCCCAGTATAGATTAGGACACAAAAATGCATATAGAAAGAAAAGAGAGAAAATAAGCAAAAACAACAGACCAACGTGGATATGCAACAACAGCAATGACAACAAACACCGGCAACCACAACAACAATGGCAACAACTGCAACAACAACAACAACGGCAACCACAACAACAATGTCAACAACTGCAACAACAATGTCAACAACTGCAACAACAACAACAATGGCAACAGCCACCACAACAACAACAACAGCAACTACAATAACAATGGCAACAACAACAATGGCAACATCAGCAACAACAACCACAATGGCAACAACAGCAACAACCCCAATGGCAACAACAGCAACAACCCCAATGGCAACAACAGCAACCACAACAACAACAGCAGCAGCAGCAACTGTGGCAAAAACAACAACCACAATAACAATGCAAACAACAACAACAAAACCCCCTATACATTATTTTTTTAAGAGTTTCTAAAATCCATGGACTTTTTTTTTGAGAGCAGGAGCCGAAGACACGAAGTCTTTGAAGTGTGGGCGAGGTGGCGGAAAAGTAATCAGTGAAAGTGTTTGTCAGATGACAGACACACAGACACACAGACAGACAGACAGATAGGGCCTTTGGCTTGGCTGGGCTTGGCTTGTCTCTTGTCGCTTTTTTTGGCCAAACATGAAAGGCCAAAAATCATAGCTTGAGGGGAGAAGGGGATAGGGGTAACCGGGTGGGGGGATGGGGATTTGAGATGACGGGATGAAGGGGGCAGGAAAAGTACTGAAGGGTGGGGGGTGAAGAGGGGAGGTGGTGGATATTGTGATGTGTTGACATAAAATTTGTGGGGGTTTTCTGTGGTTGATTTTTTTTTTCAGTAGTTTGTTGTTGTTGTTGTTGTTGTTGTTGTTGAATTTTGCTCTTTGTTTCTTTGTTCCTTTGTTTGTTTCTTTCCTCCTCCTCCTCCTCCTCCTCCTCCTCCTCCTCCTCCTCCTCCTCCTCCTCTTCTTCTTCTTCTTCTTCTTCTTCTTCTTCTTCTTCTTCTTCTTCTTCTTCTTCTTCTTCTTCTTCTTCTTCTTCTTCTTCTTCTTCTTCTTCTTCCTCTCTCCTTTGATCTGTTTGTCTCTCTCTCTCTGTCTCTCCTTGTCTCTCTCTGTCTTCCTCTGTCTTCCTCTGTATCTCTCTCTGCTTGTGTGTGTGTGTGTGCGCGCGCGCGCGCGCGTGTGTGTATGTGTGTGAGGGGGGTGGGGTGAGTGTGCGCGCGCATGTATGTGTGTGTGCAAGCATGTGTGTGTGTATGTTTGTGTGTATGTGTGTGTGCTTGTGTGTATGTGTGTGTATGTGTGTGTGTGTGTTTGTGTGTGATTTGATTTAATTGATTTGATTTAATTTATTCGTTTATGTCGAGGATAATGGAATAAGCACTCTTGTGCTTTTTTACATCCATTCCCCGTGTGTATGCAGTTTTGTAAATGTCATCTGTTCCCATCGGCACACGATGGCCTACTCTTACGAAAAGCAGAACAGGATTTAACGTGTGCGCAAGATGTTCTGCGTGCGTTCACACACGGGGCCTCGGTTTAAAGTCTCATCCAAAGGACTTTTGGGGAGAGTGGAGTCAACACTGATGTTAACTCTGATGTGTGTGTGTGTGTGTGTGTGTGTGTGTGTGTGGTGTGTGTGGTGTGTGTGTGTGGTGTGTGTGTGTGTGTGTGTGTGTGTGTGTGTGTGTGTGTGGTGTGTGTGTGTGAAGGTTTTCCGGCTTCATTTTGTTTTGATCGAAGTATTTGTGGGTTTGTTTTTTGCTCTTTTTATTAAGAGGGTGGCGGCTCGGAAGTTGTCGTTTTTGCTTGTACTTTTCATTTTGTTTTGTTTTTGGATTAGCGGTTGTAATTGTTTTTGTTATTGCTGGTCTTGTTTGTTGTTTTGTGTTATTTGCGGGGAGTGTTTAGAATGTAAGGTGACACTGTCTGTCTGTCTGTCTGTCTGTCTGTCTGTCTGTCTGTCTGTCTGTCTATCTATCTATCTATCTATCTATCTATCTGTCTGTCTGTCTGTATATGTCTGTCTCTCTGTCTGTCTGCCTGCCTGTCTGCCTGTCTGTCTATCTGTGATTTCTCTCTCTCTCTCTCTCTCTCTCTCTCTCTCTCTCTCTCTCTCTCTCTCTCTCTCTCTCTCTCTCTCTCTCTCTCTCTATATATATATATATATATATATATATATATATATCTTTCACCCCTCGCTGTTTCTCTCTCCCCCCCCCCCTCCTCACTTCTTGTCTCTCCATCTCTCTGTTTGTCTGTCTGTCTCTGAATATATATATATATATATATAATATATATATATATATATATATATATAACATATATATATATATATGTGTGTGTGTGTGTGGTGTGTGTGTGTGTGTGTGTGTGTGTGTGTGTGCCCGTGCGTGCGCGCGCGCGCGCGCGCGTGTGTAATACCTGCATATATACGTACTGACTGGATGTAGATCAGCAGAATGAATTGATAGATAGATGGACATTGTGAAAGAATGCATAATAATTATACATCCGCCCACACTCGTAGCATCTTTCGCTTCCAATACATGCCACATTTCATCATTAAAGCCGCCACAAGTCAACCACATGCATTAAGGTATTGAATAATGTATAAAACATTTCAAACAACATTTTTTTCTAAAAAAAAAAAAATGTTTTCACATAGAAACGGTAAGAAAAGTTAGGACAGTGCATGGTATTTTTTCAGTTAAAAAGAAAAAAAAGGCATCGATTTTTTGTTGTTGCTGTTGTTGTAAAAACACATTTTGCGTAGGGCCGGTGATTACTATAATTGAAATGTCGGTCTGTTTTCTCGTCTGTCTGAAAAAAAACCCACCCTCGCTCGTTCCCATAGAGATTGGAGGAGAGTTCGTTTAGAAGATCGATGTACTCTCTCTGTCTGTCCGTTTGTCTGTCTGTCTGTCCTGATTTTCTTTGTTTCTGCTTCTCTTCTGTCTTCTGTTTATGTTTCTGTTCTTCTGTCTTCTGTTCTTTTCTGTCTGTCTGTCTGTCTGTCTCTGTCTGTCTCTGTCTGTGTCTGTCTGTCTTTTCTGTCTGTCTGTCTCTTCTGTCTCTCTCTGTCTCTCGTCTCTGTCTCTCGTCTGTCTGTCTCTCTGTCTGTCTCTCTGTCTGTCTCTGTCTTTCTCTCTCTCTCTCTCTCTCTCTCTCTCTCTCTCTCTCTCTCTCTCTCTCTCTCTCTCTCTCTCTCTCTCTCTCTCTCTCTCTCTCTCTCTCTCTCTCTCTCTGTCGCTTGCTCACACGCAGATGCATGCATGCGCGTGCACACACACCAGTCACACACACACACACACACACACACACACACACACACACACACACACACACACACACACACCACACACACACACCACACAACCCAAATGGCACACCTTTACAAACGCAACAACGTAGCTCTCCTATCAACGGAAAAAAAAGACTTTTTAAAAAATGTGTTCACATTTGAGACGTGACGAGGGTACTTGCAGGGTACGAGCAGCAACAGTAGTAGCAGCAGCAACGTCATCTACAGCATCGGCGACAACACAGCAGCAGCAGCAATAGCAGTTACAGCAGCAGCAACATAAATGACGTCTTATACTGGATGGACTTGATTGCTAGTCGTCACAGAAATCCTGGACTATGGAGGACAAAGAGAATGAGGGCAGCAAGAAGGATTTGTTTCGATGAAAAGAAAAATAATGTGAGTATTGTTGTCTGGCTGATTTGTTATGAGGTATGGTTTGTTGTGGTGTGTGTTTGTGTTAGTGGTGTATTGCGTTGTATTGTGTTGTTCTGTTTGCATTGTGTTTTTAATGCATTGAAATTGCCCAATCGTGAGACTGAGAACTGGACAGTGCAGACTCATGCAGTCAACTTCTCAGATGCGCTGTCTGTGCTTCAGACCATTCAGAACTCACAGAAACAAGGAACTAACGCAGTCAGTCTGAGCTTTACAGTCATCCAGTGGGTTCCTTCACACTGCACATCCATGGCAACGAGGAGCTGGCTTACTAGTGAGGTAGGGAGGTCAGATGCCTTGAGAGGAGCAGAAAGGGAGATAATAAAGTGAAGACATATTGTGAAGGAAAAGCAAAAGAGAAGTGGCTTCAGCAGCACCCTGATTTCAACAGTAGGATGACTACTACCTCCTTTCCCCAGTAGAAGACCGAGTAACAATTGTGAGGCTGAGGACTGGACACTGCAGACTCAGACATCACTGTATGTGTTGAATAAGGAACTAGTCCTTGATGATAGTTCTCAATGAGCCCCTGTGGCACTTCTCCATGACAGTGGAACACTTCCTCCAGACCTGTCCAACACACCAAAAACCTGAGTGAGCCATATCTGGCCTAGCTGACCTGCCGATGAGGGACAAGCTTTTTGGACCCCATGGAGGGCCTTCAGCGTACCACGGCATTTTCAGGGCTCTGGAGTTGCTGTCTGAGCGTTCGACAAAGAAAAAGAAGTGTTGCAAAGCACTACCATTTTATCATAATTATTGCATTGTGTTGTAGAGTAGAGAGCAGATCACACTTCACTTCATCTGTCTCCATCGTTGTGGGCGACAGTGGAAGCTCCACCCCGCTCTATGAAGGATGGCCAGGCTATATATACACACGGTCTGTGTCTGCTCCCTCCTGTGTAGGATGGAGGATGTCTTGCAGCCTCCCTCAGTGTGCTGCTGCTGCTGCCAGCATCAGTGATGTTGTCCGTGAAGGATGTTGCTGGTCTTCTTCCTTCCTTCCTTGTTTACTTCCTTCCGTCCTTGCTTCCTTGCTTTTTTCCCCTTCCTTCCTTGCTTCCTTCCTTGTTTTCAACTCCTTCCGTCCTTGCTTCCTTGCTTTTTCCTTCCTTCCTTGCTTCCTTCCTTGGTTTACCTCTTCTGTCCTTGCTTCTTGAGTGTGTTTCCTGTCTCCTTCCTTGCTTCCTTCCTTCCTCTGCCTTCCTTCCTTCCTTCCTTCCTTCCTTCCTTGTTCTCCTTCCTACTCCTTCCTTCCTTACTTCTTTCGTTCCTTTCCTTGTTCTTCTCTCTTCCTTTCCTTGTTCCTCCTTCCTCCTTCCTTCCTTCCTCCTTGTTCCCTTCCTCTCCCTTCCTTCTCCTTGCTTTCCTCCTTCCTTCCTCCTTCCTTCTCCCTTGTTTTCCTTCTTCCTCCTTCTTCCTCCTTGTTTCCTCCTTCCTTCTCCTTCCTTCTCCTTCCTCCTTCTCCTTCCTTCCCCTTGTCTTCTCTTCCTTCCTTGCTTCCTTCCTTCTTCCTTCCTTTCTCTCTTCCCTTTCGCTTCCTTGCTTCCTTCTTCCTTGCTTCTTCTTCTTCCTCCTTGCTTCCTTCCTTCTTGCTTCTTGCTTTTCTTCTTCCTTCCTTCCTTGCTTTCTGCATTCCTTTCCTGTCCTTTGCTTTCTGCATTCCTTCTACCTTGCTTTCTCTTTGCTGTGGACACTCTACCATGAGGACTGAGTGTCATCAAGTCAGTTCTGGTGTTTCTGGTGATGTGGCTGATTTACTTCAGGTTTCTTTTTGTTTATCTTTAAGGAGATTTTTTTACTGGCAGAAAATGGCCTACTCTCCCGCAAAGACAGAACGGGTTTTAAACGTGTGGGCAAAGACATTCTGCGTGCATTCGCATAAGGGGCCTCGGTTTATAATCTTATCCGAAGGACTTTCGGGGGAGTGGAGTCATAACTGACGATAACTCCAGGGGAAAATCCCCTTGAAGGGGTATCTCGGTGATGGCTCAAATGCGGGCTCAATTCCAGACTGTCAGATTTCGAGCAGAACACCCTAGCCACGAGGCTACCCCCCCCCCCCCCCCCCCCCCCCCCCACACACACACACACCACCTTCATAGAGTTAAAGAGCATAATGTGAACTCTATTCTCTGCATTCTTTCATTGTGTGGGATGTATAGTGCCTAGTCTTCTCCTGTGCTTGTATAGTGCTTAGTCTTCTCCTGTGCTTGTATAGTGCCTAGTCTTCTCTTGTGCTTGTATAGTGCTTAGTAAAGTCTTCTCCTGTCCTTGTATAGTCCCTAGTCTTCCCCTGTGCTTGTATAGTGCCTGGTCTTATCCTGTGCTTGTATAGTGCCTGGTTTTCTCTACGCTTGTAAGTGCCTAGTATAGTCTTCCCCTGTGCTTGTATAGTGCCTAGTATAGTCTTCTCCTGTGCTTGTAAAGTGCCTAGTATAGTCTTCTCCTGTGCTTGTATAGTGCCTGGTCTTCTCCTGTGCTTGTATAGTGCCTGGTCTTCTCCTGTGCTTGTATAGTGCCTAGTATAGTCTTCTCCTGTGCTTGTATAGTGCCTGGTTTTTTCCTACGCTTGGAAAGTGCCTAGTCTTCTTCTGTGCTTGTATAGTGCCTGTGTGTGTGTGTGTGTGAGAAGAGAGAGATGAGGAGAGAGAGAGAGAGGAGAGAGAGGAGAGAGGCGAGAGGAGAGGAGAGATGAGAGAGAGAGAGAGAGAGAAAGTGTGTGTGTGCGTGACTTTTGAGTGTTTTTTGTGGGGTTTTTTTCAGTTTTTGTTTGTTAGTGTTGTTGCTTGTATTTTCTATAGGCATATTGTATTTTGAGGCTGTTGAAAGCATGTTGGTGAATTAATGTTGGTGAAATGTTTTTCTCTGCTTTTTAAATTTTTGATTTTATTTTTATTTTTATTTTGTTGTTGTTTTGTTTTTGTTTTTTTCCTTAGATAGATGGCTTAATGAAAAAAAGCAAATCGATGCTTACTCAATGTACCATCTGAAAATAAAATTTTGACTTGACTTGACTCGACTTGACCTGTTATAGTCTTCTCCTGTGCTTGTATAGTGCCTGGTGTTCTCCTGCGCTTACAAAGTGACAGCCCCCCGATATGTGTGTGGTCGGCAGAGCTATAAACAACACGATTAGATTGGATTGGAATGCTGGAATATGTTTGTGCTTCCATAACCCACCCAACACTGACATGCAAAAATACGGGTTTTGCACTTGTATCATTATTTTATTTTCTCTTAATTGTGTACAAAACCCCAATGAGAGGACAGTCAGTGAATTATGGCACTGGCAGTTCTGCACTTTAAAGTGAGCTGGGAGATTGTAAAAATGCCCACCACGCCCATGATTATCCAACTTGTTGTTAAGATTCAGACCACTTTTTTTTTTTAACCGGGATGAAAACAAATGGTCTTAACCACTTTGGGTGTAGATAGCGTTATCCCATGTAGTGTATGGGGGAGGATAGCCTAAAGGGGAAAATTACGCTGGCAATTGAAGACCCATTTCGATTCCCGGTCAAGGGGTTTTTTTTCGGAGTTAACATCGTGCGGACTCACTCTCCCCCCAAAAGTCTTTCGGATAAGCTTTAAAAACCGGGCCGTGTCGAAAAGACGCAGTACATCTTGCGCACACGTTTTTAAAACCTGTTCCCCCTTTTCATGAGAGTGGGCCATCGTGTGGGTGGGAAAATAATTTACAAAACTGCATACACACGGGGACTGGTGTAAAAGCACAAGAGTGCTTTTTTCCATTATCCTCATAAAAAGAAAAATATAATATATATATAATAATTTATTTTTAATTTCATATTTTATATTGTATGACAAAAATCAGCATGCTTTAAGACATTCCCCGGAGGAAATAACTAACAAGTTTTTTTGGAGTTCTGTGTTTCAGGTTTCTGCAAAATCATGCTTCAATATTCTGATCTCACAGTTTTAAAAAAAAAAACCCAAACCAGAAAGCCACTGCACTAATGCAGAAAGTGGGTGCACAGAGGTATGAACCTTAAACTAAAGAAGGGGGGTGAAGCCCGTGTATGGAATGGGGTGGATAGCTTCCACTGTACCCGGTACTAACCACTGTGTGGAAAAGTTTTACAGGTGGTAACCATCTATAACTCTTGTGTGTTGTTGTTTTAACAAGTCCTTTTAAAAACAAAAAAAATTCAAGCATAGTACAGTTTTTCCCTTAAGAAAAAAAAACAATATATATTGTATATTATTATATTATTATATATATATTATATATATAATATATATTATATATATTATATTACCATCCATAAACGCCCCACTAAAAACAAACACACACACACACACACACACACCACCCACACACACACACACAACACCACACACAACACACACAAAACCAAAAAACCGTCTATTTTTTTAAAATTTATTTAAGGGTTTTCAGGGTTGTTTTTCAAAATGACAAAACAGAAAAAAGTGAAAAAAGGGGGGGAAGCAACCGTAACAACCCATTAAAAAAACAGCAACAAAAAAACACAAAGAACAAGGAAAAAAGCTCTCTATAAGTTGTACTTAGAATAAGCCCCCTAGGTGTGTAATTCACATGGAAAGAAAAAGCTCAAAACTCTTTTGGCTTTGGGGAATGCGAAAAAAAAAAAAATCTTTAAAAGCACATACATTTTTTTCCACATGTTGGATGCAAAACCACAAAATAAGGGGGAAATGTTTGGCTTTCCCCAAATGCACACCCACCCCCCACACACACACACACACACAACACCCCACAAAAACACACACATCATTAAAACCCCCACTCACTCCCCCTCACTTCACTAAATCCCCCTCACTCATTTCACACAAAACTCGCTTTTTTCAAATGCATAAACTTTTCCAGTGAATTGCCAGTACTGTACTTATTCTGGGTAACTTAAAACTTTTGAATTCTATAGAAAAAAAACAAATAAAAAGATGTAGCATAAAAAGGATTAAGCCCATTTAAAAAGAAAAACACTTGTAATCATTAAACCAAGCAAATTGTCAATTTTTACATGTGAATTTGACAGCTAAAAAGGAACACACACACCACACACAACACACCACACCACACACCCCACACACCACACACACACATATGCTCCACACACCCCACACAAATGCTCAAAACCCCCCCACACACGCTTTTCCCCCTCACCTACAAAAGTTTTACAAAACAATCAGTAATACTGTGATAACAAAAGATACTAACCTGGAATAATTTTTTTTACAAAAGAACAACCACCACTACTAAAAACATATAATCTTATGTGTTGAATCATTTTTTTCCAATGTTTTGATCCCAAAATTTTTCACTTTATAAAAGGAAATTCACAACCAAGTATCACTTTGGTTAATGAAATCAATTTAGTCAGCATTCTCTCTCTCTCTCTCTCCCCCTCTCTCTCTCTCTCTCTCTCCCCTCTTTCTTTTCTCTGCTCTCTCCCCCCCTGTCTCTTTCCAAGCAAGAAAAAAAAAAAGATTACAATCAGATAAAACCCACTTCTATTTGGAAAAGCTTCTCAAAGAAAATACGGGAAAAAAAAAAGAAACACACACACACACATGACAATATACATTATATAGTTTTAATATATACCTCAGCATTCACTTCATACTTGGTACTAAGCACAATTTTTTTAAAAATCTAAAATAGATTTTAAAAAATTGTTTTTATAAAAACCACAGGATCATGAAGTATTTTCAAAATTAATGTTCCTTTGTATAGTTATACATGCACTTTTTCATGTGAAGGTGAAAATGAGGCAAAACTGTAACAGGAAATTTTTTTCATTTATTTTAGTGTTAATACTCAAGGGCAAGTTTTTCACTTTGTAATTGTCAGGAAAAGTCACTTGAAATATGTCAGTTCATTTTCTGGGGAGTGGGGATGAGGGGGGCTGTTTTTTTTTTTGTTGCGGGCAGGTACATTTAAATTTGGCGGGGGGGGGTAGGGTGGGGGGGGGGTCTCACATACCGCAAACATTTAAAATCCTGACCCGTGGCAGTGTCATTTTAAAAAATTTATTTACTTTTTTTTTTTT
>CM060323.1:18107962-18122093 GCA_030674155.1 Stramonita haemastoma
GCATCATTCTTGCAGGAGTGGCTAAGGTCCGGCAGACTGTTCATCACACTGTCTCTCTCCGCCTCGCTCACATCACGGGGCAGGGTGGCGCCCGGTTTGAACTCTAAGCAGGGGACGCTGGTGTGGGCGGGGCTGGAGGGTTCGGGTCTTGATGTGGAGGCTGGGATGTGGGTCAGAGAGGGGGAGTGGTGTTTCGGGGAGACGCTGTCTGCTGTCTCCCGGGGTTTGTTGGCAGCGTTGTGGATCAAGACGCGCTCGGATTCGCTCTGCCTCAGCATGAGGGGTTCCGTCTCTGGGGACACAGACCCTGGGTTTGTACCGCTCTCTGTGACGGTGTCTTCTTCCTGGTCTGCTGCTTCATCATTGGCTGTGGTGGAGGAAGCAGCCCCTGCCTGCACGCCGCTATCACTCTCGCCCCTCTGTCGCTTTTCTGGTCGCTCTCTCCCAAGTCGGAAGCGGAGAGAAAGTGGGACTGGCGTTTGGAGAGGGTCTCCACAGACAGACCCGCCACGCGATCCAGACACTCCTGCACGTCCTCCTCCCCACTATCCTCCTCCAACTCCTCCCCCCTCCCGAATCCTCAGAAGACGTGGAATATCGCTTTTTCTCTGACAGCACCTGCATGTTCTGCTGGCAGTACTCGGAGACAAACTCGCTGTCTACCACCGAGCAGTCCAGCACCTCGGAGAGTTCTCCGGCAATGGCGCTCATCTCCACGGGGCGGAGAAAGCGGGGGTCAGGGGAGGTGCAGGAGGGGGAGGTGGAGGGGTGCGACAGCTTGCGGTTGTTGTTGTTGGAGTTCTCGAGGAGAGGCGGCTGGAGGCCGTTCCTTCTGAGGAGCTGGGGTTGGAGCTGCTAGGGTAGCGGTGTTCTGCAACAAGGTAAGTTAGAGGTTAGGATCGTGGTTAAGATTGTTGAAAGCGGTGTTCTGCAACAACCAGGAGGAGGAGGAGGAGGTCAGCGATAGGCTAGGTTTGTGGGTTAGGATTATGCTTAGGATTATAGTTAGGATTGTGGTTAGGTTTATAAGGATTATGGTTAGGGCTGTGTGTTAGGATTATTTTATTTTATTTTTTAAAACTTTTTTTTTTATTTCATTTTTTTGTTACAAAAGCATATATATGCATTCCAAGCATTCGCATTGAGAGTAAGTGTAAACCATTTGTAGTCAAGTGTTTGTGAATGCACAACAAAGCTGAAAATAACCACATTTATACATGCATATGATGCCTACATACATACATAATACATGCATAAACATAAGCATTTGATACAATGAACCATCTACATACCATGCTCTATAAACCACACAGCTGGAAATTTATAATAAATAGTTGCTTTTTTTCCCCCTCCTCAAGAGTTGGGCTTATTTGTTTTTCTTTTCTTTTCCTTTTATTGTTTTATTTCAAATTTATGTGTTGATGCTTTATGTGACTAGAAATAATGCTTTATAGTGACTCCATTCTATTTCAAATTTCATAAGGTTATTTGCAATTCGTGTATTATACTGCTCGGCTTTTAAATCTGTTATGTAGCTGTGCTTGAAAAACCGAAAGTTTTATGGTTAGGACTGTGGTTTGGATTGCAGTTCGGATTATGCTTAGGATTATAGTTAGGATCGATGAAAGCGGTGTTCTGCAACAAGGGCTGTTATAGATTAGGATTGTGGTTAGAAGTGTTGCAAAGAATAAACACAAAATTTAATGCATGCATCAGGTAATAGATCCTTCTCTCTCTAACAACACACACCATTCCACCCTCCCTCACACATACACAAACACATTCTCTGATTCTCTCTTACCAGTTTATTTTCTCTCAGTAGTTAAAAACAAACACATAAAAGCTAAAAAAAAAAAAAAAAAAAAGTTGTGTACGTAGTTACTACGTAGGTTGGGGGAGATGATAGAAGAATGATGAATATAATCTTTTTGCGTACTTAATGATATGGATGTTACATGTCTGTTGGGTTTTTTTGGTGTTTTTTTTTTTATTTGTGATGCTCCACCACAAAATGAATCGCTTTGCACCTGACCCACTTTTCTGCTAGGACCATTTTAACCAAGTGGGGAGATTTTGAGATTTTGAATGATTATAAAACTACAGCCATTATTCTACTGTGTACAGAAGTCTTGAGACGTAATTTTGCTTCCTTTATTGCTTTAAAAACATTTTAAGCACTTTCTGTGGTCTACCATTTCAATTTGTAATAACTTTTCACAGAAATGTCCAATTTACAATTTTTTGGTATCAAATAGCCTTTTTATTGCAGATTAATGACATGTTAATAACTAAAGATTAACCTTCCGTGCAAAGCGACTCCTGTGCTGGAGCATCACATTTTTTATTTCAGGGATAATGTGTGCATGCGGTTTTGTCATCTCTGTCATCTGTTCCCACCAGCACACAATGGCCTTCTCTTCCTAAAGGCGGAACGGGTTTTAACATGTGGGTAAGATGTTTTGCGTGCGTTTTGCACATGGGACCTTGGTTTATAGTCTCATCTGAAGGACTTTTGGGGGGAGTGGAGTGGGCACTGAGGGGGAAAATCCCCTTGAGTGGACGTCTTGGTGGTAGGTCAAACCTGGGATCAATCCTGGGCTGTCGGGTTGCGAGCGCAACGCTCTAACCACCAGGCTATCTTGTCCCCCACAGAATATTACCAATATCATATTATCCGCCATATAGTATGATACTGGTAATATTCTGTGGGGGACATGATAGCTTGGTGGTTAGAGCGTTGGGCATTGCACTTGCGACCTGATGGCCCGGGTTCGAGGCCAGGTTAGAACCACCACCACTACTGAAACGCCCATTCAAGGGGATTTTTCCTCTGGAGTGAACATCAGTGCCGACTCCACTCCCCCCAAAGTCCTTCAGATGAGGCTATAAACCAAGATCCCATGTGCGAATGCAAGGGCGCACATCTTAAAACTCGTTCCGTCTTTCAGAAGAGTAGGCCATTGCATGCTGGTGGGAACGGATGACAGAACTGACAAAACCGCAAGCACACAGGGGCAGGATGGAAGAAAGCACATAAGAGCACGCAAGAGCATATTGAAAAAAAAGAATAGATAAAATAAGGGTTCTACTCCCTCTCTCTCTCTCCCCCCCTCTCCCTCTCCCCCCCCCCCCTCCCCCCCCCTCCCCTCCCTCTCTCCCCCTCCCTCCCTCTCTCTCCCCTCCCTCCCCTCTCTCTCCCCCCTCCCTCTCTCTCCCCTCCCTCCCTCTCTCTCCCCTCCCTCCCTCTCTCTCCCCTCCCTCCCTCTCTCCCCTCCCTCCCTCCCTCTCTCTCCCCCTCCCTCCCTCTCTCTCCCCTCCCTCCTCACTTTTTCCTCTCTGAAATTCCAGCAACTCGGGGGAAAGGGGAAAGCGGGTCAATGGTTTTAAGCCTCCCTCCCTCCCTCCCTACCAGTGAAATCAAAGATCGAAGCTGATGCCAGGAGTTGTGTGTGGTTGTGGTGTGCAGCAGACACTGTGATGTGATGTGATGCAGGGCAGAGTGGCCTGGGCTGTCCTTGTGAGAGGCCTGCTAGCAGTCAGTATTAGCATTGACCTAGTCTTGATACATGTAGTCCTGGAATTCACTGTTTGTGAAGGCTGTTGGTATGTCTCACCATAGTATGCCTATTTATCTTTTATCTATTTTATTCTTTTATATCGAGGATGATGGGATAAGCACTAGTGTGCTTTTTTTTTACATCCATTCCCCGTGTGTATGCAGTTTTGTAAATGTCATCTGTTCCCACCGGCACACAATGGCCTACTCTTACGAAAAGCGGAACAGGATTTAACGTGTGTGCAAGATGTTCTGCATGCAATGTTCTGACCACTAGGCTATCCCGTCCCCCCTACTATGCCTAGTATCATTTTGCACGGCCTGAGATTTTTGTGTTTGCAACTATTTTATATATATATAAACCCCACCATTTAGGTAGCTGCATTCTGACTTCAAGGATGGTGTCTAACCGCAACACCTGTGTGCATGTGTTTTTATCATTTTTTTATCTGTTCCTACTGGCACAAAATGGTAAACTCTTCCAAAAGGTGGAACGAGTTTTTAACATATTATGCGTAAGCTGTTCTGAGTGCATTTGCATGTGAGGCCTCAGTTTAGAGTCTTGGTCTGAAAAGACTTTAATATTATTTGATTATTTTTGGTCAGACTAGGGGAGAAAAAGGGCAAGGCTGGGAATCAAACCCAGAACCTCACAGTTAGCTTTCGTTAGGCAGGTGAATGTCTTAAACAACCTGCCACCTTCCCTCTTGCAAGAAATAATGTCGTGTGTCATAGCAGGTGGAAAAACTATTTATTTATTTTTATTTTTATTTTATATCGAGGATAATGGGATAAGCACTCTTATGCTTTTTCACATCCAGTCCCTGTGTGTATGCTGTTTTGTAATTAATGTCATCTGTTCACACTGGCACACGATGGCCTACTCTTATGAAAAGCGGAACAGGATTTAACATGTGCGCAAGATGCTCTGCGTGTGTTTACACATGGGACCTTGGTTTATAGTCAGCACTGATGTTAACTCTTATATACTCTTTATGTTAACTAATATACTACCGTGAGACATACCAACACTCCAGCAAACTATTCCAGGACCATGGGTTTCAAGACAAGGACTAAAATGCTAATACTTACTGCCGGCAGGCCCCTCTCAACAACAGCCCAGCCCAGCCCAGCCCAGCCCAGCCCAGACCACACTGCACTGCATCACTCCACATCAGTGTCTGCTGCTACTGCACTCACCATCACACAGACACAGACTCCTGCTGCATCCACACAAAACTCCTGGTATCAGCCTTGATTTCACTAGGACTGGGAGGCTTGCAACCATTGACACTTCCTCTTCCCCCCCCCCCCCAAAAAAAAAAAAAAAAAAGGTGGCTGGAATTTCAGAGAGTCAAAAGTGATGAGAGGGGGGAAAGGAGGGAGGGTGAGAGAGAGAGAGGGAGGGAGAGAGGGAGGGGGAGAGAGAGAGAGGGAGGGAGGGGGAGAGAGAGAGAGGGAGAGAGAGAGAGGGGAGGAGAGAGAGAGAGGGGAGGGAGAGAGAGGGGAAGAGAGAGAGAGAGAGGAAGAGAGAGAGAGAGGGAGGGAGAGGGAGAAAGAGAGAGAGAGAGAGAGAGAGAGAGAGAGAGAGAGAGAGAGAGACTGACTGTTGTTACCTTTGTGCAGGAAAGGCTTGGCAGAGTTACTGGAGGAATCTCCACAGCCGCTGTGTCGCCTCTTGACTCGGAACAGTCGGGCCATCATCTGGGGACATCAAAGTTTCCTCACCGTCACTGACAATTTTGTCCATCCTAGCAGTTTCTTTTTCCCGAATAAAAGATGATACAAAATATATATAGTACTGCAGTGGTTCTATTTGAATGAAAGCAATCAATAGAAAAATGTGTGAAAGAATCAAGGTACTAGCTGAAGTGCATAGTATGTACACCTGTGTGTTTTTTCTCTGCGCAATTCTTTCATGTCTAATATTATATATATTGTATTTGTGACACTCCTCCACATAAGGAGTCACATTGCACCAATGGTCAATTTTTAGTTATTGACATTTTATTAATTTGCAATAAAATGGCTGTACAATAGAAAAAAAAAACAGATTGAAAATTGGACAATTCTACGAAAAGTTATTACAAGTTGAACTGCTCGACTGCAGGAAATGACAAAATGAGAAATGGTCAAGTTTAGCATCAGAATGAGGGCTTGGGCATTTTTAAAGCACGTTTAAAAGCAAAAGGATACACAATTATGACTTGATATTTTATCACAAGGTAGAATAATGGATATAGTTTTTTAATTGATCAAAATCTGAAAATTGCCAACTTGACCCCACCTGCCTTTAATGGCTTCCAGGGGAAAAGTAGGTTATGTGCTAAGTGACTCATTTCGTGGTGGAGCGTCACATTTAGATAAGATAGAAATCAAAATTTTCATTGGCTCACTTTTTTTTCTTTCATTTGATTAATGCAGTTTTTGTGTTCATAAGCACTTTGTGTTCAAATAAAATCAAAATCTTGAATATGCTTTTGTCTTCACTGATTACTGTTGAGTTCATCTCTCTCTCTCTCTCTCTCTCTCTCTCTCTTCTCTCTCTCTCTCTCTCTCTCTCTCTCTCTCTTCTCTAATATGTTTGACTTTTCTGATTTTGAATGGTCTGTGTCAACATGACTTTGATGGTGTTGGGGATGTAAAACTTTTCTTAGGTATAATTAAGCAAAGATTAGTAGATATGTTCATTCAAGAATGGGATGGGACTGTAAGAGATAAAGAGAGGTATGACCATTACAGATCATTTAAAAGTTTTTTTTTTTTAAAGAGCAGTATATAAACTCTATTGATGTCTACTGCTTTCGAGTAGCAATCACACAAGCAAGATTTAATGTTCTACCCCTTAATAATAATGTATATAGATATAGTGAGAATGATCGAGAAAAAATGTGTCCTTTTTGTAAAACGAAAGTTGAAAATGAAGCCCACTCTCTTTGGGAATGTTGCATATACACTGGCTTAAGAGAAAAGTTCTTAAGTGGGTGTATCAACGTACCATTGCCCGATCTGTTCAAAGCAACAAATGATGAGTACAGGCACAATTTGTCTAGATATATATTTCACTCTATTAATAAAAGGAAGACAATGTTAATTCAAGATGTATATTGAAAAACTGTTATGATTCAATACGTAATTGATGTGCATGATTTCCACAATTTTCCCTAGACATCATATTTTTGTGATTAGAATAACGTGTGTTTTGCTTCTTTGATCAGTTATGAATCAAACCTTTTGTGCATTATTGGTTTGCCAGTTATATGAATGAACCCCAAGCCCATGAAATGTATTGTGGTCCATGGCCAATGTACATTAAATCATTTCAGTGTTCAGTGTTCTCTCTCTCTCTCTCTCTCTCTCTCTCTCTCTCTCTCTCTCTCCTCTCTCTCTCTCTCTCTGTCTCTCTAATATTAATTTAAGTATATACATTAATGTCCAATTGCCAGATCTGTTTGACAAATGCACTGTCGCCTAAGGCTAATGTACATTAAACCCATTTTGATTTCAAAGCCATCTCTCTCTCTCTCTCTCTCTCTCTCTCTCTCTCTCTCTCTCTCACACATATTAATTTAAGTATATACATTAATGTCCAATTGCCAGATCTGTTCAACAAATGCATTGTCGCCTAAGGCTAATGTACATTAAACCTATTTTGCTTTCAAAGCCAGCTCTCTCTCTCTCTCTCTCTCTCTCTCTCTCTCTCTCTCTCTCTCTCTCTCTCTCTCTCTCTCTCTCTCTCTCTCTACCAGAAAAGCCAGGGTCTTACATTTCCTGAGGAGTTGTCCCCGGAGGCAGAAGAGGAGGTGTAGCCATAGCGGGATCGCAGGCAGGTGGGGCACCAGCTTCCTTGTCTGATCATCCGACGATACTCCTTCTGCACCTGCATCCACACACACACACACACATAGGTGTACATTTGTTTAAACAATGCATTTGTATGAGTACACACCACACACACACACACACACTACACTACACCATTTTTTCCCATCACCACAACCATCTAGGAGGCAAAGTAGCCTGGTGGCTACAGCATCATACAGTAACCGAACGTGTGGGTTCAATCTTTGCTAAGATTTCTGCTCAAATGCTTCTTCCCCTGCAGTTAACATTGGTGCCGACTCCACTTCTCAAAAACATCCTTTAGGTAAGACTTCAAACCGAGGTCCCATTCGCAAATTCATACAGAACATCTTGCATGCATATTAAAGCCCCAGGCCCTCTTTTGTAGAACAGTAGGCCCCACAGCCTGTCAGCTCCTCTCAGCTGCTATCCATTCCATCCCAGCCCAGCCCAGCTGGGGTTAGCTGGTACTAGTCTAATTATAGCAGGAACTGACCTCAGACCACACTTGGACAAGGTAAATGGAAGGGGCACTCTAAATTTAGTGTCTCCTCTGAGTGATGTTGGATTTGTGCCCTGTGGCCCAGCCATGGCTCATGGTATGGATGGCATGAACATACCAGCATGCACCCTGCTCCTGACAAGCGATCAGTTCCACCTGGTCGACAGCGCCTCCGTGCGGTACATAACCTTCAAAATTCAGCGCAGAGCCTTGAACAATCATTATTCAAAGAGTTACAGGAGAAAGAAGTCAACCCACAAATGTTGAAGCTTTGTGTGTGTGTGTGTGTGTGTGTGTGTTGTGTGTGTGTGTGTGTGTGTGTGTGTGTGTGTGTAAGTGTGAGTGTGTGTGTGCATGAGTGTGAGTGTGAGTGAATGCAAGCATGCATGCGTCCATGTGGTTTTTGCATTCAGTTAGTTTTGTCTATCATCTCTTATTCTACTAAATGAATTGTTGACTTTTTTGTTGTTGTTTGGTTAGGTTTGGTTTTGTTTCTTTTTTTTATTATTTGGTTAGCTTTTGTGTTGTTTGGGGGGGGGTTGGGGGGTCAGGTAGGTGAGGGGGGGGAGGCTTGCATACAATGTTCGTTGTGTTGTAACAAACGCTACAGAGGGCGGAGGACCCGTGAGGAGTGGAGGAGGCTGGTTGCAGAATCCTCAGTTGTGCTCCCACGGTCCGGTCCACGAGACTTGAGGACAGGTGAAGGTGAAGGTGAAATATCATGCAGAGCCCCACCCCCCACCCCTACCCCCCCACCCCAAAATTTTTTTTTCAAGTATTTAAAAAACAACAACCACACATGACCCATTAGCAGCTAGCTACCTTCTCGTTGAAGAGGCAGTGGAAGAGGAAGATGAAGAGGCCCTGCAGGGTGTTGAGGAGGGTGAAGACGTAGGAGAAGACCAGGGTGTGGTAGACGTTGTCCAGGTACAGCACCCCAAAACACCCACGTCAGGCCCAGCAGCACCACCAACACCACTGCCCCCTTCAGCCACGTCCTGCCACACAGGGGGAAAATAATATAGCATGATTTTATTTTGATGATGAGTGAATGATCTCATATATTGTAAAAAGGTAAGGTAAAGGTTAACAAGGAATGATTTTATTTTGATGATGGGGAATTATCTAATGTATTGTATTGTAAAAAGGTAAGGTAAAGGTTAACAAAAAGTAAAAGTCTGTCCCGAGCCTAAGGTTCATCAGGCCGGTGCTTATCCTGGTTTCTGTGGCGTTAGAGCGACTGAGAGTCATAGACTCCCCCCCCCTGGATAGGACGCCAGTCTATCGCAGGGTTAACCCCCAACACAAGGTTGGTACCCCTTTTTTTACACCTGGGTGGGGTGAGAAAATAGCCGTAAAGTGCCTTTTCCAAGGGCACAACGCCATAGCCAAAAGCTGGGATCGAACCCGCAACCTTTAGATTACGAGTCCAATGCCCTAACCGCTAGACTACAGCGGCGGCGCATAGCATAGCGGGATGAAGAAAACCGTGTCGCATTAACAAGGAATGGTTTTATTTTTTTGATGATGAGTGAATTATCTCATGTGTTGTATTGTAAAAAAGGTAAGGTAAAGCTAAAGGTGCCCCATAACCTAGGCAGATCACTGCTGCCTTAATCGATGGTGGGCAAAAGCGTTCGCATATGCAAAAAATCGCACCATGAGTGAACCGTTGCTTATTCATTATCCTTAATATAAAAGAACATTTTAAAAATCTATAAAATAAAAAAAAAACTCAGACCACTAGCCAAGGAATAAAAAAGAAAATTTTTAAGTGTTTTGCTGAGTAAATTGGAATGTGTATAAAAAGTTTGATGGACACTTTGGCCAACTGGTTAAGAGTGTTGGACTTTGTCTCCATGGGTCCATGAGGCTGTGGGTTTGAATCTCCACAGCACAGCCTGGTGAATTAAGCACGAGGATTTTCACCATCTCCCAGGTCAATTTCAAAGCACAGACCTGCCAGTATCTTTTGTTTGCGTTGTGTACATATGCATGCACTCACTAGGCAACAAAAATCCCAGAATTCATGTCAGTATTCATTGGGTTACGGAAACATACGCATGTCCAGCATGCACCATATTCTTGGAGAGGGATGGGCTCTGCCAGTTTCAACTTGCCTCAAGAGACATGGCCTGGAAAATGCAGTGCAGTGCTCCAATGACTCCTCAGGAGTTAAGGGAGAAGAGAAGTTTAAAAAAAAAATAGGCAGAGAGGAACTGGGGGAAGAGGAGGGAGAGGTGATCCAGACAGCTCTCTCTCTCTCTGTCTGTGTCTCTGTCTCTCTGTGTCTGTCTGTCTCTCTCTCTCTCTCTCTCTCTCTCTCTTACTTTTGGTATTTGGATCATTATAATTGTTGTTGTGTAGTTGTGGCTATTATTTTTATTTTTTTCTATCTTAATGTTATCCCTGAAAAGGGCGGGGACTGGATGTAAAAAAGCACACGAGTGCTTATCTATTATCCTCGAATAAAAGAATTTTGCCTTTGCCTTGCCTTGCCTTTCTCTCTCTCTCTCTCTCTCTCTCTCTCTCCTCTTCTCTCTCATCTCTCTCTCTCTCTCTCTATATATATATATATATATATATATACACACACACAAAAACAAACAAACAAACAAACAAAGAGTGGAGAAGGAAAACAAGTGCAGGTAACCATTACAACTCCTTCATCACAGCAAGAATGCTTCCAAAGATTTTTTTAAAACCAAGAAAGAAAAAAAAGGTATATAATTTTTTAAAAATTATATATATATAGCACAGAAAAAGTTTTCTCCAGTTACTCAAGAAAATTTAGTGGCCTACAAACACTATAAATAGTTCTCTTAAATACTGATCATGGTCAGAAACTAAGGACTGCAGTCTTAGTGATAAAGGATTTACACACGCAGAACATCTTGCGCACACATTAAATCCTGTTCTGCATTTCATAAGAGTAGGCCATTGTGTGCTGGTGGGAACAGATGACAATATTTACAAAACTGCATACACATGGGGACTGGATGAAAAAAAGCACACGGGTGCTTATTCCATTATCCTTGATATAAAAGAATAAATAAATAAATAAATAAACTGTGCTTTATCAGTCAGACACATGCAAGAAAAACATTATGCCAAAGTTCAACCGAACTCTACCTGGCACTATTAAGCACCAATTTTAAAACCAGGATATAATTATACATCAATACACATGTGATAGCACTCACCGAGGTTAGTAGTTTAAGCTGCACCATTGTGTGCATATTACTTTTGTTCAAAAGTAAACACACCACTTTTGTTTAAGTTTGAGACATTCCAGCTATGCTTCTTTGAAGCAGAACACATACTGCTTCACAGTATTTTCATTGAAACAAAAAGTAAGACATACTGATAGTATTGTTTTAAGTCACATTCCCAAGTAGGAGTGCACACAAAACCAACACTTACAATAAACACCAAAAAACAAACAAGCAACCACATGAGAGAGAAAAAAACTGCGTTGAACAGGTAATGATATAGTTAATTTGCTTCACATCAAATGCGAAAAATGAAGGTATTTTGCAGTTCTGCACACCAAAGTCACAAAACGTTTCATTCAAAAAATCATATGCATGCACACATGCATGTGAGCAAAGAGGCATGCAGATAAGATGCCTGGTCAACTTAAAATGAGAAGAAAAAAGAAAGGCAATTGAATGTGCACATCTTAGCAAGAAATAAACAACAGGCATGCACACGCACATGCACACACACACACCCCACACACCACACACACACAGGATGGGATAGTCTGGAGGTCAGAGTGATGTGCGTTGTTTTCCTCTGGAGTTAACATCAATGTCGAATCCACTTCCCCCAAAGTCCTTCGGATCAGACTCTAAACCAAGGTGTGTAAACGCACACAGAACATATTGCGCACATGTTGACATCCGTTCCACTTTTCAAGAGTAGCTCATTGTGTGTTGGTGGGAACAGATGACAAAATTTACAAAACTGCCTACACATGGGGACTGGATGTAGAAAAGCACACAAGTGGTTATTCCACAATCCTTGAAATAAAAGAATAAAACAAAAAATGAATAAAATAGATATATGCCAACACCACACAAACACACCACACCCCCCCACCCACCCACCCTCACACATGCGTGCACCCCCCCACCCACCCACACACAGAGGCATCCAACAACAATACCTGGCAATAATTTTTTTTTCTGAACAAGAAATAAACAAACACAAAAAAACAGAATGCAGGCACAAAATAAGTCAATCAAACATTTAAACAGACTTTCTTCACAGCTGGTAATCTGTCACTTCACACAATGTACAGTTCTGGAGAGAATGAAAAAACACCATCATAATTAACACAACCATCAATCTTCTCCTGTTTTTTAGGGGTGGATATTTTTATAGCATCTCCTCTTTCCCCTCTTCAGCCAGATCCCAATTAATTAAACTGACAGCAAATTATATGTTACTGCTTGTTGTATGTCAGACATTTGGCTTTTGCACACATTTTTTAAAAAATATATATTTATTTCCTAAATTTCTTAACCTTTCATCAGTAAAGGACCCAACAAATTTCACTCCTGCTTACCCAAATCAGGTAGCATTCAAAAGTTTCATCAGTTTTCTGCACTTTTCCTTCCTCTTTTTTTTTCAGTCTTGAATAGCAAAATTCCTAACGCACTTTACAATCAGAAATCCAAACAATGTAATAAGTTACACTTCTGATTTTACTCAAATCATGTTGCAATCAAATTCATTTCATTCATTTCTGAAATAACATTATATTTTTTATCAGCCTCAGAGAGCTACAGCACTTTACATTCACATATTAAAACGATACAAGAAGCTTTGTGTCTGATTTCCCAAAGTTTCATTTCTGATTTCCCAAAGTTTCATTTCTGATTTCCCAAAGTTTCATTTCTGATTTCCCACACATCTTTACCTTTTTTAGAACGCATCTGCATCATAACAAATATTCAGCCACCTTTACAGAACAAACAAACAAAAAAACAACAAAAACAAAACAACAACCAAAAAAAAACAAAAAATCAAACACTTCAAAGACAGGAAAAGTGCCAGAGACAAAAGTAACAGGTAAAGACGACAACAGCAACAAGGAGAAGAGTAGCAGGCATGGCTGCTCACATGGAGTCCTCTCTCAGAGAACTGCTGGTGTAGAGGTGGATGTGCTCGATGCTGGCATACAGGTGGGTCCCTCCCCCTCCCCCTACCTCCATCCCACCATACCCCCCACCCAAATTCCCTCCATTTCCTGCCCCCACCCCACCATACCCCCCATCCAAGCCCCCTCCCCCTACCCCACTGTACCCCCCACCCAAGCCCCCTACCCCAACCCCACCATACCCCCCACACAAACCCCCTCCCCCTACCCCCACCCCACCATATGCCCCACCCATAACCCCCTCCCCCTACCCCCCCATGCCCCCCACAACAAACCCCTCCCCCTACCCCCACCCACCATACCCCCCACCCAAACTCCCTCCATTCCCTGCCCCCCACCCCACCATACCCCCCACACAAACCCCCTCCTCCTACCCCCACCCCACCATACCCCCCACACAAGCCCCCTCCATTCCCTGCCCCCACACCAGTGTCCAGCAAGCATGGGGTACGGTTCACGATCCTTGGGTTTGTGAAAGCGTTGGACACAGAATAGCAAAAGCAATGTAGTCATGTTCTGTAGTGCCATGGTTTTGTATGTGAAAGTTGATGATAACAGTTTATAGAGTGAGGGGCAAAAATCATTATGGAAAAAAAAATTCTATAATGATTTTTGCCTCCTCACTATAACAATAGAGAGAGAGAGGAGAGAGAGAGAGAGAGAGAGAGAGAGAAGAAGAGAGAGAGAGAGAGAGAGGAGAGAGAGAGATTCTCTATCTTCAACAGTCTAAAATGTTACATAATGATAACAAATTTACACAACCCTCACACATTCTTTTTTTGATATATAAAAAGCAAAAAACCACCTACAAACATACACCTAAAGTCTCAATTTTCCAGAACTGTACAACCCCTAGATTCAGTTCAATATGTATGCAGTGCAGAACCAACAATCTTTCTACAAACACACAACATATGCAAAACCCCCTCCCCCCCCCCCCCCCCCCCCCCCCCCCCCCACACACACACACAACAAGAGAAAGAGTAAATGTCTTACAATAAGGTAGCTACTGTAAAAAAAAAAAAGATACTTTTTTTAAAAAAGGCAATAAAAATTTAAAAAA
>CM060323.1:18122193-18144293 GCA_030674155.1 Stramonita haemastoma
TTGAAAAAAGCGGGGAAAAGACCTGCTCCCAGGAAAAACAAAGTAACAGATTAACAATACTGATAAATGTATTTCACCATACAGACAGTTGAGTAATCTCCATAAAAAGTTAATAGTACCATTGTAACATCATTCATATGGCATAGTTTAGCTCCATCGCCACTGATCATCCTGCAAGGAAAGAAAACTGTCTCCGATTCAGTGGCCCAGGTTGCTCAGGTCTCATGGTGACCTCAGTTTACCATACACGTCTGTGCCTGTGGTGTGTTTGCGTCAAAGATACAGGATTGGAGGTTCATGGGAGAAAATTGTTGGAGGGATGTTGGGGTGGTTACCACTGTGGGAAGGTATGTCACTCCATCTGGCCCTGTGACAGAGCACCTAATGTTAACAGTAGGGGGCTTAGTTGGTGGTGTCCTATATCTGGAATGACCTCCTTCTCTCCTTCGGCAAAAGCCTACATATGACACCTTTAAATCCAGCCTCAAGACGCACTTGTTTCAAACCTAAGATTTTCGCCTTCTGTTTCCAACTCCTATTTGTCCCTGCCTTCAACATCTGAAATTCCCTTCACCCTGCCAAAGTGTATTACCTCTATAAGTGTGCGCGCACGCGCACGTGTGCGTGTATATTTGAATTTACTAAAACTATTTATTGTTATTGGTTGCTTGTGTGTTGTGTGCGTCGAGTGCAAGCCCTTTGATTTGTTTTTGCAAGATAAAGCGCTATATAAATTCCATGTATTATTATTATTATTTACACTTGGAACAGGCACCACT
This sequence comes from Stramonita haemastoma, assembly GCA_030674155.1. Classification (NCBI taxonomy): domain Eukaryota; kingdom Metazoa; phylum Mollusca; class Gastropoda; order Neogastropoda; family Muricidae; genus Stramonita; species Stramonita haemastoma. The sequence continues at coordinate 18,122,973 of CM060323.1, forward strand.
GAACATAAGTTGCCCAGCAGTAGTGCAGGGACCCTCTGGCTGGCCATAAAGCAGTCTAACACATACACTCCCTGTGGACTTCTGGTCCTGAGGATGTGCCATGACAAGTCTGGGTCCAATCTAATCCAATGATGTTGCTTAGAGCCCCGCCAACCGCACAGGCCATAGACAAGTCTGGGTATGGCTGGGGCAAAATGCAAGGCAGCAAAAATAAAAATAACCATAAAAAAAAATCCAACGTCAGACTTTACATACTCATACAAAAAGGTTATTACCTTGAAGGATAAACCAGGCTGCTGACAGATGTCTTCAGCTGTTATGGTCACCAACTCTGAAAACACACAACATAATTATCAATGCATTGTTCAGAATATTTTACGTAACCCTACATACACACTCATTCTCTCAGTGAAAAGACATTAACCAAGGAACACAGAACACACATCCCCCCCTGCTTTTTTTTTTTTTTTTTTTTTTTAACTCAACATGGTTCTAGACTTCTCAGTATAAAATTCAGACATTCCAACACACTTTTTTTTTTTTTTTTTTAAACTCTTAGTCTCATATAGAGAACAGATAATTTCAACTTCTTGTTCACAGAAGGAGTTAGCCATAATGAGTTGAAAATGGATAGGCCTGTTTGAAACGTAATAAATCTCATACTATACAACAGACCTGCATGAAATTTAAGGATGATATTGGCAAGTACAGATCAGTGGTCTAGAGGTAATGCGCCTGCCTAAAAAGTGAAAAGTCTGGGTCCAAGGATTGTGGTGGTTTGAACCCCGTATGGGCTCAAAACTTTCCCCCCATCCATTAGATCATGAGTGGTGGTCTGGGTGCTAGTCTTCCAGATGAGATGAGGAAACAAGGTACAGTGTGTTACACAAAATTATTTTGCACACATAAAAGAACCCACAGCAACAAGACAGTTGTCCCCGGCAAAATTCTGTAGGAAAAAAGCCACTCTGATAGGAAAACAAATACAAAAGTTGCAAACAGGAAAAGAAAAAAATAATGGGTGGTGCTGCACTTGTGGTGACACACTCTCCCTGGGGAGGGCAGCCAGCCCGAATTTTGTGCAGAGAAATCTGCCGTGACTTACAGGGGTGTAAAATGTATATTAAAAAAATTTATTAAAAAAACCCTGATTGTTACATATGTTGCATTATTTTTCTTACATGTCAGTTTTATGTGTCAAAGTTGTTTGGGGTCGTTTTGGTTTTTTTGCTACAATTATTGGTGTTTATGTAAACAATATAAATGATTGAAGAAAAAACCAAACCATTTGAGCTTTTTCTGATTGTATCAATCAGGAAAATAATCCTGAAAAAAAATCACAAATAAATATACAAGACAAACAATACAGTTTCTGTTATATATTCTGGTGTTCTGAACAGGTGGTATAAAAAATTAAAAAAAATAAAAATAAAAATAAATTGGTAATGAATGATACTTCAGTGAAAAAAGCCTTTCGGATGAAAATTTTAAACTGAGGTCCCATGTACAAATGCATGCAGAACATTGTGTGAACCTGCCCTATTCCACTTTTCACGAGAGTAGCGAACAAGGGCTGAAAACATTATCTTCAAAACAAATTATTTTTTTTGAAATAACAGATTACAACCGTCTCTAGATTCTCTTTAGAAAAGATTCTCATGCCCAGACAACAAACTTCCGGCATGGAGAAACTCTCTGTTTTATAGATATACATCCATCGCAGATGACATTGTCTCAGCTGCAAAAAACCTGACTATGACTGTAAGAACTGTCCTCTTTCCCTTCCAGCATGGATCAAAGAACCCATACCCATTCACAGCCCAGTCAGTTATTCGTGTCTTCCATTAACAAAGTGCACTCACCTTCTTCACTTCACCTAGAGTCTGGTAGACCACTGGGGCACCACTGAAGATTTTGAAACCAGCTGGCTCCACTTCTCATGGGGACCGGATGAAAAAAAGCACAAGATTGCTTATTCTGTTATCCTCGATATAAAAGAATAAAAGAAAAAAAAAAAAAAGAATGGTCCACTGCTTTTCATAGCAAGAACTTCCCACTCAAGGCCAGTCCACTCTCTGGTGTTGTTTTCCCCGTTGCTTTCTCTGTCTGCCTCTTCGTCTCCATCCTTGTACTGTTTCCTGTAGGACAGAGAGTGCATTTTTGAGTCATTACACTTTACACGTCAGGGCACAAGAACTTTTGCTGTGTCAGGACATACTCTGTGCTAAATGGAAAGGATCCAATCCAATCCAATCATGTTTATAGCCCCGCTAAGGTTGTCCCCTAATACAATTAAAAATCTCACAATAATACTGTGCAACTATATACACATTAAAACGAAGTATAAAACCAACTCTACTGTCCTTCCTTGTAACGACGCCCTGGTCAGCCATAAGGGTCAACCCTGGACAGGCACTACATTGTGAGAAAAAAACACATCAACCACACATAAAACAAGATAAAACCATAACCACATTCCTCAAAACCGTGTTCCACCTACCTGTAGACTGTATACAGGTGCTGTTCAGAACACTCCCCAACAGATTCTGAGCGCCTGGTGGTGAATGGGGTCCAGAAATCTCAAGGATGAAGGCCTTGCCGATCCGTAAACCTGGCAGCCATTTGCAGCACACAAGCACCCTGTAGAAACTATAAACAGAGGTCCAATCCAATCCAATGTTGTTGCTTAGAGCCCCACGGACCCTATAGGCCATATCGGGGCCGTCACCTTGTCATTTTTTAAAACTCGTTTTAAAAGTGTGTGACTATATACAGATTAAAACGGGGCATAAAACCAACTTGACTGTATAGGAGATATGGGAGTATGGGCAATCGCCCACAGAAGATAAAGAGCTTTCTGACAGAATGTTCCAAGATGTGGGATGCAACTTTTGAAATTCAGTATCTGGAAGGAATAGGAGTGTGAACAGTGAAAAGATGCTGTAATGGAATACTGTCAATCAATCCAATCCAATGATGTTGCTTAGAGCCCTGCTGACCGCACAGGCTGTCAACCATACAGCGGTCAAACAGTTGACTTCTTGGCATGCTGCATGCCCCATTTGTTTTCTTTACGTTTACTCAATTACTTTAGTACATGTCATTGTTAATGATAGTATGTGAATCGGTCATCTGTTGCGATGCAAAGTCATCTGCCACACTGTGTGTATGTAAATTTTGTCAGGAGAATTATAAGGTTCCAGTCCAATCCAATCAATTTGTTGTTAGCCCCCGCTGACCACACAGGCCATGTTGGGGCTGTCATCTTGTAAAATTTTAACCTTAGATTCCAATCCAATCCAATGATGTTGCTTATAGCCCCGCCGACCACATAGGCCATATCAGGGCTGTCACCTCATCAAATTTTAAAACTCGTATTAAAAGTGTGCGACTATGTACAGTTTAAAACGGGTATAAAACTAACTCAACTGTCCTTGCTTGTATCAACACCCTGGCTGACCATAAGGGTCAGCCCAGGACGGCCACCGCGTGGGAAAACCCGTATCGATCACACATAAAACGAGATAAAACCAAAACCCGATTCCTTAAAACGACCTTGTCCTTAGAGAGGACAAGCAGTGTCACATTGCCTATTGACAATTACAAGAACCCCCCCTCCACCCCAAATGTTTCTATTCTCCCGACACTTTTTAACCCCCCCCCCCCCCCCCCCAAAGTTTCCATTCTCCCATCACTTTTTACCATCTACAGAGCTGACTGCCCTTTTACCACTGACAACAATATTCAGATCAGGCTTGCTGATGATGCGTCATTAACTGAGCTTCTGAAGAGCAATGAGACCTCATAACAACCAATGCTTTGATAGACTAGTGTGACGAAACCAATACAATCCAATCATGTTGTTTTATAGCCTCACTGACCACACAGGCCATATCGGGGCCGTCACCTCATAAATGTTAGAATAAAACTGTGCAACTATATACAGATTAAAACAGGGTATAAAACCATCTCTACTGTCCTTCCTTATATCGACACCCTGGTCAACCATAAGGGTCAGCCCAGGGTGTGTGTGCACTGGTTGTGATGAAAACTGTTTTGAACTGAACATTGAGGAACCCAAAGAAATGATGGTTGATTTCTGAAGAAAATAAAACGATCCAGCACCCCTTACCATCACAAATGAAGAAGCGCAGATCGCCAGTGCTTACAGATATCTTGGCATGATTTTTGACAACAGGTTGACGTGGACTGAGAGTGTCCATGCCTGCTACAAGAAAGCAAACCAAATAATTTTCTTTTTAAGAAAACTGCAACGCTTTCAAATCAGGAACACCATTTCACTGAGATTTTACCAAGCTGCAGTGCAAAGCATTGCATTGTACAATCAAATCTGCTATTTCAACAACCCCAGAAAATTCAACAGCCAAAAAACTGGAGCGCATCACAAAGGCAGCAGCAAGGGTCATCAAGAGGGACATCACTCCAGCCTCCAGACTCACAGAGAAGTGCTGCCTGAAGAAGATGACCACGTTTATGAAGGGTGACACCCATCTCCTCCATCCTAACCTCTACTGACCCAGCGAGTGTCAAAGCCAAAGGTCAGCAGACCAATCCGATCAGGTTGTTTATAGCCATGCCAACCATACAGGTCATATCGGGGCTGTCACCTCACTAAATTTAAAACTCAGATTAAAACTGTGCAACAATATACAGATTAAAATGGGGGTATAAAACCAGTCATCTTCTGTGCATCAGAACCAGATCCAACCAATTCAGAGACTTCTTCCTGCCCACAGCTGTCAGCCTCTTTAATAGTCAACACCAGCGACAGCAAAACCTGTGAACAAGCACTCCTGCCTGCACCAATCTGTGTGTGTGTGTGTGTGATGTAGTACAGTGTGGTGTGGTGTGGTTAGGTGTGGCTAAATGTGGTGTGTGAGCACACATGTATTGCAAGTGTACATGTATGTGTATATGTGTGTGTGAACAAGTATATATGTATAGAACAAGTATATGTGTATAGAAGTGGGGGTGGTAGATGAGCAGATCCAATCTAATCCAATCTTCTTGTCTATATCGCCCCACTTTAAGGCTTGGAGCGTGTGCTGTTTTGTGGGGTTTTGCTTCTCGTTTCTTTTCATCTGCATTCCTTTTAGACATCATCTTTGTTGACATTAATACATGGGCTTTTTATGTGAAGTCATTTTCTTCACTGTTCTTTTTTTTTTAAAAAAGGCCTAATTTTTGTAGCAAGTGATGCTGATTTCACAGTATCAGCATAGGATGGAGCAGGAGTGATGTGGATGCTGGGGGAAGCTGTTGAGACGACTGATTGTGAGCGTGCTGTCCTATGTTTCTGACATGGAACGGGCTGGCCTGGTTTGCTGGTAACTTGTCTGTCTCCCTCCACAGCCTATTTCAGTTCTGTCATCTGTCTTTCTTTTCCAGTAGTTAGGCAAAAGATCCTAAGTGCAGCATAGATCAACATTCACTGGCTTTCTCTGTCTGTTCACTCAGTATTTTAAACTCATTTAGTATTTTTGCTGAAGATGGCTGGCGACATTGACAAACATCTAAACTCGTCTGAGCTAAAAGAAAGACAAACTGTGCCCAAAAAGAGAGGCTCAAAAAGCCAGAAAATAAGTAAAAAGCAAAGTTTCAGTTCTGTGTTGTCCAAAACCTTCATAAACGTGAGAAATTCAAGTTCAGAAGTGAAACATGAAGAATGTCTGTTTCTGTGCTCAGTCCAAGAACTGTTGAACATTAACCTGCAGCAACTGTGCCAGACCAGTCCACTGGGTGTGCTTGGATCTACCCAATTACCAGCTTGGAGTGTTTATGAAAACAAACAGAACCAATCCAATCCACCTACAGACAATGTGACAAAAGGTATGTGCAGTGTCATTTTCTTGCCGACATTGCTGGCGAGTTAGTCAACCATTTCGTTGCCCCGAATGCCCATGTGCCCGGGGATCCACACCAAAACCACACCACTGCTGTCCCATCTCAAGGAAGCATACAGTTCATAGAACTCCTGAAGCATAAAGTGGTTTATGTTCCTACCATTACGCAAAAGCTTGTGGTGTCTCTGTGCCGTTTTTCCCATGTGTGTACCATTACACAAAAGCTTGTGGCGTCTCTGTGCCGTTTTTCCCATGTATGTAGTGGTAGTAGTAATAGGCACCCATCAGTCTCGGAAGACTATGGAGTTGCGCTCAAAGTCTTTAGAGCGCAAAGCCTGGGTAAGTATGGAGGGCAAGCTGTTACCCATGCAGCAGACCCCCCCTCTCCACGCCACTGGAATGGTCCATTGGAAAGGCAATGACCGATACGAATGGTTCCGGTAGCATCGCAGGAGCCACCAGAATGTTGCCATATACGGCCTTGAGCCGCCCTGGGACTCAAAACTCCCCCATGTATATACCATTACGCAAAAGCTACCACTCTCTGTGCCATTTTTCCCATGGAGTGCACTGGTTGGGCAGCACTAATGGAGGTTAGTGTGCAGCCAGTTTTGTATGCAGCTAGTCTTGTGTGTGTGTGTGTGGCGGGGTGGATAGGTGGTGTTGATAGCCTCGTTAGTGATGGTGGTGGTGGTGGTGGTGTGTAGGGTGTTATGTACATTAGCCAGAGATAGGGATGATTGTGTTCTCCATCTAAGTATAGATGGTTATAATTATATATATATGTGGGGGTGTTGGTCCGGTGAGCATGGTTAGCAACAAATTTTACAAGTTGTTATGTCCCAAAACTTTTCCCTTTTTGTCTGACCTTACTCTCTTTGTCTGTCTGTCTTTCTCTCCCTGTGTATTTTTCTGTTTCTCTTTCTGCCTACTCTCTTCCGGCATTAAAAATATTTTGAAATATCTTTTTAAGGGTGTGTGTGTGTGTGTGTGTGTGTGTGTGTGTGTGTGTGTGTGTGTGTGTGTGTGTGTGTGCACTACGAAGAACAGAAAGAGTTACATGCAAGAAATGGCACGTCGAATTACATCAATTAAAACATTATGAATCTAAAAGATTTTGGGAAAAGATCAAAAGAAGAAAGCAAGCAGCTACTCCAGTTTGTATGAAAGACTTTTTTGATCACTTTAGTTCTCTTAGCGCTGGGTCAGAAGAGCCAGAAGAAATAAACTGTACTGTGCCTATTAATGCAGTTAGATTAGGATTTATCTGCATTGAATGCTTCTATTACTGAAGAAGAAGTTATCATGGCTGTTAGCCTTCTTAAGACAGGCAAAGCAGCAGGAATAGATAGGATACGTTATGAATATATCATCAATAGTATTCCAATGTTAACTTCAGTTTATTGCGATTTATTTGACAAAGTTTTGGATGAAAGTGCTGTGCCTGAAGAATGGGCAGTGGGTTTGATAACCCCACTGTATGAAGGAAAAGGAGACCAGTCTGATTCTAACAATTATAGTGGAATAACATTACTAAGTTGTCTGGGAAAATTATTTACCAGAATGAACTGTTTTATAGAAACTAATAAAATATTGCTAGAAAATCAAGCAGGCCTTAAATAAGACCATTTGACTTTAGATCACGCTTTTGTATTAAAAACATTAGTTGATATTTATCGCACAAAGAAAACTTTTTTGTGCTTTTACAAAGGCTTTTGATTCCGTTTGATGAAAAGGGTTATGGTACAAATTATTGTTGCATGGAATTCAAGGTAAAGTTTCTCGAGTCACTGTCAACATGTACGATAGAATTAAGTCTCGTGTTTTTCTTAATGGTGAAACGTCTGATTACTTCTGCTGTTGTATGGGTGTCAGACGAGAAAATTTATCTCCCGTTCTCTTTTCATTATATCTGAATGATTTAGAAAGTTATCTTATTAAAAATAATTGTAATTATTTAAATATTGAAGTAGCGGATGCCGAACTATGCAATTACCTGAAGTTTCTTAGTTTTTTTGTACGCAGATGACACACTTTTACTGGCAGACAATCTCCAGAAAGCTCTTAACACTTTTTGTAGCTACTGCCAGGAGTGGAAATTGGATGTTAACATTGATAAAACAAAAATAATTATATTCAATGCTAAGAAAAACCAGAAAATGCGATTTAGATTTGGAAGCAAATATATCAGTATTGTTGATTCTTATAAATACCAAGGGATAATTTTTAGTTAAAACGGTAAATTTTGCAAAGGTAAGAAAACAATATATGAGCAAGCACAAAAAGCAGCATTTTCTTCGATGCAGATGAGCAGAAATCAGAATATGCCTGTTGATATTGTCCTCAATCTTTATCAAACAATATTGCCGTTTTGGACTGCAACTTAAGTTTTTGAAACACCTCTTTAGACTTAAAAGGAGCACAATGACTAATCTGATATATGGTGAAACTGGAATATACCCCATTTGTTCTGATTGGTGCAAGGTTAATAAGATTTTGGTCCAATATTATTACTGACAATTCTGACAAATCTTAAAAATTATATTATGTATTGTATGATTTATATACAAAGAATGCTTTGATGCAAAGAATGTATTGCTCAGAATGGATAAATTTTTTTTTTTTTTTTTTTTATAGAAACAGGGTTTGACTGTGTGTGAGAAACACAGACTTTTGTAAACAAAGATAGTTTATGTTGTAATGTTATTAAAGCTTTAATGGATAATTTTGTAAAATGGTCAGAAGAGCTGCAAAGAAGTAATAAACGTATATTTTTTCGCGATTACAAAAAATTTTTAAAGAGGGAAAAGTAGATTGGTGAGTTACCATATAACAATGTGATTTCACTATTTAGATTCAGGTGTATCAACCATTCTTTGCCGATTGACACAGGACAAGTCAACAGCATTCCGCGTGAAAATCGTCTTTGTAAACAATGTAACATGAAAACGATAGGAGATAGTTTCACTTCATAATGGAATGTCCAAAGTTTTCTGTGCTTCGGAAGAATGTCCTACCTCATGAATATTTGTATCCAAGATCCATGTTCACATTTTGTAATTTGTTCTCTTCTGATAAAAAAAAATGTTATTAAAACTTTACAAATTCATAGTTAAGAGTAAAGTTGCATGACATTAATTAAAAGGCGGACTATATTTTTACTTCTGTGAAATTCTGTGTATGAACGTATTCTATTAATGCAAAGTATATATGTTACATTTAATTTTGTTTTCTGAAATCCTCCATGCCCCAAGAGGGGTCAAAGGCGAATTATATCTGGAATCTTGTGTGTGTGTGTGTTTGTGTGTGTGCGTGCATGTGCTGGCTGAAAACATAGCAATGTGTTTTTCTACCCTGGTAACTTGAGTCAGTTCTACAGTGTTTAAAGAAATCTTGAGGCAGAGCATCATGCCAGTGTGTGTTCAACATCACAGACAATAGACAGGAAAGTTTGTTGGCATCTTGATAGACATTTTAAGACATACATCCACTTTCTTCATGCCAGTAGGCATTATGTTGCTTCCCAAAGGTTGCGGTATGTGTGTGCATGACTGTGTGCGTAGTTCTTATGTATGTGTGCCAGTGTGCATGCAATGGTTTCAGCATATCTCAAGGCCAATTTCAAAATTCTAACTCAATGCAATCTTGTTTATAGCCCAGCTGACCACAGAGGCCATAATCAGGGCTAGCTGTCACCTCATATTTCTAAATCTGATTAAAACTATGCAACTTTGAAGTTCTATATGACTATTTCTCCACTGTTAAGGTCACCGGGGGGGTCACCCTCTAAAACTTTTCATTACACTTAAAATACGTTTGAATCACGTGTCCTCCCTTAGAATATTTCACATATAACAAAGAAACAAAGCGAACAGAAACAAGACCAGAACAGAAAATTATGCTTACGAGAGAGATATCTCTCGCCATTTTCAATAGTCTCCAGGACAAATCAGCAAAATAGCGACGTATTATGCAAAAAGGAGTGACGTGTTGCACCTTCTCTCTGCTGGAAGTGCATGTAACTCCTGTGTGTGGAACGATAGTCTCCAGGACAAATCAGCAAAATAGTGACGCATTATGCAAAAATGAGTGATGTGTCGCACCTTCTCTCTGCTGGAAGTGCACACAACTCCTGTGTGTGGAACGAGTCTCCAAAACAAAATGGTGACGTATTATGCAAAAATGAGTGACATGTTGCACCTTCTCTCTGCTGGAAGTGCACGTAACTCCTGTGTGTGGAACGATAGTCTCCAGGACAAATCAGCAAAATAGTTATTTTTTGAAAAGTGTACTTCTCTGAATTTGCAATGGATTAGGCAATAATATATTTATGCATGTTCTTGTGTCGGTATTCTTTGCTCTGTGAGTTTGATGTGCTGATGTGGTTGACAAAAATGAGATAGGTGGAAATTTAAAAAGGAGTCACATGAAAAGGTGTAACACCCTCACAAAAATGTATTTTTGTGTTTGGTGTTACTAAGGCTAAGTTTAGTGACAGTCAGATCCCTTGTTTTGCAAGAGTGATCTGTTGAAATTGTTCTAGCATCTTTTAGCATCCCCCCCCGTTTTTTTTTGTGTGTGTGTGTGTGTGTGTGCGCGCATGCGTGTGTAAAAATGTTTTTACATGTATCTTATCATTGTGTAATTGTATCTGATTTCAAAGAGTAAATTTTATTATCTTATTTTTTCGTACAACAAACATATTTATCATAAATTATGGTATATTTTCTATATGTACACTAGAAAGATAGAGCATGTTAGTGAAGATATTATTGGTAAATTGAAAATAGTATTCAACATTACCTGGCTTAAAATGTACTGTGTAGTCTCTCTCTCTCTCTCTCTCTCTCTCTCTCTTGATGATGGCTGTATTTATATTTTATGTTTTCAATTTTATTCTGGAAGTTGACTGTTATTGAGCTTTAGTAAATGTTATTTTAATATTTCAATGTTTTAAGTTTAGCAAGTACATGTATTTTAATTATAATGTGTAGTTATTCATTTTTATGTACAGGCTATTCATAAAGACTTATCATGACATTATATATAAACTATTTTTTTTAGAATGTGTAGATGTTCATTTTAATAACTATATTAGAATTTGATTTGTGTGTCACTAGTTAATGATATCTGTTGTGTGTGTGTGTGGTGTGTGTGTGTGTGTGTGTGTGTGTGTGTGTGTGTGTGTGTGTGACCATCCATATTGAGAAATGTTTTATTCATATTTTGTGCTATTTGATAACCACGTGACAAATGTAATTGATTTTGAGTAAACTTTTTAACTAATGATCTTATCAAGTAGACTGAATATGTCCCTCAAGATTATGAAATGAACATGATTTTTATGACCATAATCATAAGATTAAGGTATTAGAACATATAATTATGTCCCAAAATATATGCCTTGCAGCTGAGGGTTACTCTCATGTTCCGTTAAATGATTTTATTTAAAACAGACATATAATTTCTTTAGAATGAAGTTTATTGATGACATGCGCGTGAACCTCTGTGTGTGTGTGTATGTGTGTGTGTATTTTCCCCCATCTCCCATTTTATTAAAATGTTATGATTTATATGATTTGTTTTGTTGACAGATTGAATATCAATTTTTAGGATGTTCTGTTCTTGTTTTTCTGATGTTTGTTTGTTTGTTTTTGTTTCTTATGTAACCAGGTGGATTTGTGCAGCTCTATGTGTGAGAGCATATTGGGTATTTTGTGTTGGTTTAAACGGCCAAACAGATATTAGGTATGGTCAGAATGTATGAAATCTTAAGTTCTTTACACAAAATATTGTGGTTTGTTATGCGTGGGATATATTTGTATTTTTATATGAAGTTGTTGGTTGAATCTCTTTTGATTTTCATGATTCATATGTGACTAAGTAGTTGCTATCCCATTTTGTTCTTATGATTTTATTGTTAGTGGGATGAGATGAGATACATCTTAATGTAATGATTTTTGGATTTATCAAGATGAAGTACTCCCCCCCTTGAATTGTGAGCGTAAAGAGTCAGTCTGATCTAGGAAAGAAGATCTTTAATAATAACTTTAATAAATCATATCATTTATTCATATTAATGGATATGATTCTTGAAAGACGGATCTCCACTCATTTAAAACCACAGTGAAGATTATTTTCTTTGTAAATAAGTATTCTTCACCTGTTGCATCATATTAGTTTTGGTACATTATAAGTACATCGAACTCACGATCAGCAAAGCAGTTCTAATTTCTAAGTAAAGAAATCTTTTATAAATTGTAGTGAGCGGTGGAGAATTGTGTGGAATAAACTTTAGATAAATAAGATATTACTTAAGTTGTAATAGATCGTAAGGCAAACGACTGGTTTGAAACATGATGATTAGCCTTACTAACGGTTGTTCTTTGTTGTAAACGAATTCGAATCGAATCATCGGACTGAATTTTATAAAATGTAGACATTAAATTATTGATTTTTGGCATATTTTTGTTTTATATATGAATGAACATAGGGTTGGATTATGTAATTTGTATTATTTAAGATTGTTCATTCTTTCGATCATACAGACTGCTTCATAAACAAGGCTTGATGCGCAGTAGATCAGAAAGTGTGTTTTCGCATTGCTGTTTAATTATTAATATCTCATCTCATGGACACCGCTAAATAATAATATGCATATGGATACAAACTGTGAATTATATTCTTCCTTTTTTATGGCTCTGCTGGACTTTTAATGTTTTATTACTGAAAGTTATAGTGTGGAGCTGTTAAAAGTGTGTCTTCTCAGAGGCTTTAATCACCTCTAGTTCGCAGTCAAATAATTGTTGTGTAAAGTACATTAATGCATTTTAAAGCTTGTGTTTTCCAGTTTATTTTGATATATAATATGTTTAGCTTTGTTGCGCGGACAGCGAGATAATCATCGCTGAGACTGCATAAGAAAACACAAATTTCCCTCCATTTAGGACTCAAGTGGCCAAGTCGTCTGCCACTGTGTGGTGCTGTCTTTGCAGTCCGCGCAGTGTGTATATATTGAGGGGTGGTCAGTGTGGCTAGTCACACTAGAGTAGGCCTAGTGTCCAGCAGAGCATAGGAGCAGAGGAGAGATGACCGAATAAAAGATTTTTGCCTGGTTGCTGTGCATTGTCCCTGTAGTTTCCCTACCCTGCCTCTATCCTTGCTATCCGGCTTATCACACTTATATAAAGGACGAATGTAAAAGAATGGATGATACTGTAACATGATATAATTGTTTGACTTTTATTATTCCGATGACACCGCCCAGTCACACTTATTTTTTCCTATGGAAAAAAAAAAAAAAAAAGCTTAAGTGCATGTGCGCGTGCTGATATATGCTTGTGTATGTGTGAGTGTGGTGTTTGATATGTATGTGCATGTGCGATAGTGAGTTACGTGTGTGTGTGTGTGGGTGTGTGTGTGTGTGTGTGTGTGTGTGTGTGTGTGTGTAGCCTACATGAAAGAGAGAGTCTTACAGTGCATTATCATCATCACTATTATTATCACTATTGTTATTATTGTTGTTTATTATCATTGCATCTTCTTTAGTTCCTTTAGAGTTTAGTTTGTCATTATAAGGTGTAACAATGTTGTAGCTAAATATTTTTTGGGTGGGGTATTCTTGGTTACTTTGCTGCTTCATTTATGCTAGTCCGTTTTTTGTTTAAGTGGATTTTTGGTGGTTTAAAAAAATTTTTGTTTTTGTTTTTGTTTTTTGTTAGTAGTTTTTTTTTTGGAGGGGGGTTGTGGTTCTTTTGTTTGTTTGTTTTTTGTTAGATGGCTTGATGAAAAAAAAGCAAATTTATGTACCATCTGGAAATAAAATTTTTGATTTGATCTCTCTCTCTCCTCTGTGCATCTGCCAAAATGTTATCAACACCACAAGCCTTGCCTCTTTTTAAGTGTTGTAAGGCGTCGGCAACTTCTTTTTCAGAGATAGGCTGATTAAGCTGTAACCCCCCTCACAAAAACGTATTTTTGTGTTTGGCGTTACTAAGCGTTAAGTTCGGTAACTCCCTTGTAGAGTTGTGTGATCGCCCCTTAAAAAGACATGCCTATCGGGATATTTCTGTTTTTTAAATCTCACTTCCTGCCTGGGGCCAGTGAGGGAAAGACGCATGACAGAGACTCGCTCCTCGCTGAGTCTAGATGTTCCCCATTAAGGTTTGGTTCCATTTTGTTAATTTTGTTTTTGATCAAACTATCTGTTTAAGCCAATTTCAGCTTAATTCAGAATAGTTTTGGAAGGTTTATGAAATTTATGTTTGATTTAATTTCACAGGCTTTCAACCTGTGAATTAACAGTGAACCATAAATGATCGCTTTGAACAAAGGAAGCGTGGGGTAAATTTTGGCACCGTCATGGTCTTTGTTATAAGGTTAATTTTTGGTAGGATATTGTTCAGCTATTAAAATGCTGGAAATATTCTAGTGTGACTTTACACTACAAATATATGGGTGTGAAGGACTACTTAATTTTTGTAATGATTTTATCACTACGAATTCTGACGTATATGCGATATATCATTTAGAAAACTCAAACAGTTGAAACATCAGTGGGGGCATTAATTTAATTTGAGAGGCTTTTAGCCTGTGAACTAACAGTGAGACCTAGTGGTTGTTTTGAACAAAGCATGTAAATGTTAACACAGTCATGGTTTTTGTTGTATGTTTAACTTTTGGTAGAATATTGTTCAGCTATTAAAATGCTGGAAATATTCTAGTGTGGCTTTACACTACAAATATATGGGTGTGAAGGCCTACTTGATTTTTGTAATGATTTTTATCATTAAGAATGGTGATTTATTTATAATAAATCATGTAGCAATTCTAAAACAGGTTTAATGGCATTGGAATGTCATTTGGGACATTGATTTTAAGTAAATTAGTTCTTCTTATTAATGTTGGCACAGTTTCATAGGATGGACCATCATCTGTCCTAAAGTAAATGAGACATGTTGGGATGCTTGCACAGTTTCATAGGATGGACCATCATCTGTCCTAAAGTAAATGAAACATGTGTAAAACTAACTACTAAAATTATGTAATAATTTTAGAGGTTATGTTTGTTTTGAGAATATTTAATTCTCATGAGTATTGTAAACTAGCTCAGTGATGGATGGTTTTGTGGTGATGTTTTTTACAGTGTATGTTCTTTTATTACAGGAACATCGTTTTTTCCCCCGTCACATCGCTTTTCCCCTCATCCCATCCCCACTCTCATCGTTCTGTGTGCCTGATCGGAGACTGATTTTGTTCAATTTGGTATTTGACTGGACAGAATATCTTTTGTTTTTTAATTGTACTTGTAGTACAATTAGTGATTGGTGTTTTATGTTGATGTGGTAGTGTTGTAGGTTGTGTTGTGGAATATATATTGTAAACCCAATTTGCTCGGTCTGGAGTCGCATTGAATGAATGGTGTTATTTGTCACGTTCAGTGTATTCAGTGTGGCTGCTGAGCGAGTTGAGGTTAATTAATTTCACTTACCTACTTTCCTACCTCTTCTATATTTCTTTTCCCCTATTTTTTTTCTACTATCCTCTTTCTATCCCCCCTTTATCACTCCCCGGCCCATAAGTAGCTGAGCCCTACTCTTCTTTAGGGTTACTAAAGAAACTAGGAATTATTCTAGGACTCTAAGATTTCCGGTACCGAATTAGGCGGAACGGGAATTAGAGTGGCAACTTGGATAATTCCCGTGTAGGACCCTCTACAAAGCTGACTGCTTAAGTCATTGCCTTCTGTTTGTATAGGGCCAGTAGCTGGTCACACTGGTATTTGTCGTGTTATCATTAAAACAGTTGCTGAAAATGATTGAACCACTGATCATCAGTTATATCTTTACAAATTTTTGTTTTTCGCCTTCCTGAAACTTGCTTAAGTTCTTTCGAAAAGTGCTTGCTATTTTTACCAAGAGAAGCCAAGTACTTGGCTTTTTCTTGCTTGTGTCTAGTTTTTTTGCATTTAATCAACTTTTTATAGTCTATTCGTGCACTTACGTACAAAAATCGATCATTATCTCCCTTGGACCAACGAAACTTTGACAGACATTGTCATGCTTTATGTTTAGCATCTTTAAAGCTGACTTTGGATGTAAACTTTATTTCGAATACATGGATATAAAATGTTTTAAGGATTGTTTAGTTAAACTTCGCCTTGGCTTGCTACCAATTAATGGATCATCTTTCAGGAGAACTTTTAAGAAGAATACTGACTACATGTGTAAGTTGTGTACGGTAGTGGAAGATGAAGATCATTTTATAAGAAATTGTATTCTGTATGAAAATCTAAGGTATAAGTACTTGGTCCCAATCGATCAGCCATACGTAAATGTGTTGAAATATGGCTCTGTCTTTATCATTCGTAAGCTAAGTTTATATCTTTTCAATGTCTTAAAAATAAGGCAGAATTTTGTTCAAAACTTCGAGACTTGACAAACAAAATAACAGCATTTAAAAGAGGTCAGTTTAATTTAAAAGAACACATGTTCACACTTGATATGTTTTAGCAGTTGCCACATATGTCATGAGGTTTTATTTTGTTTTGGCTTTGCTATGCTTTGTTTACCCCATTCTTGGGGCTGGTGGCCTGAAGAATAAATCTTGTTCATTGTTCTCTCTCTGCATCTGCCTCTGATACACATACTTTCAACCACTCACATGCTCATTCTTACTTAGTTTCCTTCTCTCCTATTGTCCAATATCACTTAAGTGGAAAAATGTTCAATTAAGGAACACACACACACACACACACACACACACATTTTTCCATCATTCATCCATTCCAAATGATTATCCAATCATGCATTTTGCAACCACCAACCCCTATTTTGTTTCTCTATACTTATTTTCTAAAGTCCTCTAATTAGATGTTTAAATATTATTTCTTTAAAATCCCCCCTATTTTTTTTATTGTATATACTCTTTTTTTTACCACCCCCAACCCCTTTTCCTTTCCCATCCAAACTTCATTACAAAGGTGACTGCCGGTATATACCCCCAATGCACACTTACAACACATATTCAGTCATACAGGTCTACTCAAACTGACCAAACTGTTCTAACCCTCCCTTTCTAGCATCTTTTCCCTACAATTCTACAACCCACCCACCCACCTCCAGGAAAAAAGTTTTTCCATAGTGTCAGCAGGCACCATGCTATCCTCCTGCCTTTTGTGTCCACATGAGGGGCCAAGGTTAGAGTAAAGGTTAGCTGTTGGGGTTAGGGTTAGAGTTAACAGTTAGCATCAGGGCAAGGGTTGTCAGTCAGTTGGCTGCCTGCCTGTCTGAATGCATGTGGACACAAGAGCACACAGACACCATGGCGTGTAGCTGTAGACACAATGGCGGAGATCTTTCTTTTAAATCATAAATTTCCAGTCCTATCAGCCACTAACATTGTTTGTTCCACTTCAATGCTTTGGTCTTTATTTGTAAATTTTTAGTCCTGCTATCACTGATGTGATTTCAGGCATTAGGACATTTCTGAAAAAGTTTTATCAGAAAAAAAGATTAAGACTAACAATTTGTCTAAGAATTTTTTTTAAGCATTACACCAAAGGTAAAATGTGTAAGGATTTTTGTTTTTTTATCAGCCAGCCCTCTTCTCTTTCTATCCCCACTAATCTTAACGGTCACACACACACACACACACACACACACACACACACACACACACACACACACACCTTACTTCTACAAGTACTACTACTACTGCTACTGCTACCACTACTCTCTCTCCACACACACACACACACACACACACACACACACACACACACAAACTTACTGCTACTACTACTACTCCACACATACAAACTTTACTAAAAATTATACAACACACACACACACACACACACACAAGCATCTTACTAAAAATCATACAATGCTCATGTCTTAAAGTATGGATGAAATTCTTAACTTAAAAAAAATAACATAATAAAATACAAGCCTTGTATCTGATATTGCACTGCAGCGCAATCCAGAAATTCTGTCTCTCTCTCTGCATAAATGTTTACATGCATCATGTCATTGTAAAATTGTTAACTGATTACATCTTGTCTTCTGTTTATTACTCTTATTGATTTGGCCTTGTTGTTTCGTTTATTACTGTTGTTAGTTGGGTGTTTCTTAAATCGATGTAATCCCTGATTAGGACGGGGACTGGATGTAAAACAATAGCACACGAGCACTTATTCATTATCCTCAAAATAAAAGAATTTGATTTGATTTGATCTCTCTCCAATATATTGTTTATCAATTCTATGGATGTTTGTTCCTGTTATTTCTGTTTTAATTCTTTTTCTTTTTTTTTGCTTGGGGTTTTTTTGTTTGTTTTTTTGTTGTTTCTTTTAATATAAAGTATGAATGTAAAAGAATGGATGATATTGTAACCTGATATAACTGTTCGACTTTTATGATTCTTTTTTTTCTTCCTATAACTTAAAAAAGCCAAAAAAAACTTATGTACATGTGCACACGCAGTTATATGCTTGTGTGTGCGTGTGTGTGTTTGATATGTATGTGTGTGTGCATGCGAGAGCGAGTGAGTTGCGTGTGTGTGCGTGTGTGTGTTTGTATATATGTGTGTGTGTGTGTGTGCATGTGCGTGTGTGTATGTGCGCGCGCGCGTGCGTGTGTGTAGCCTACGTGAAAGAGTGAATGTGTGTGTAGCCTACATGAAAGAGTGAATATTACAGTGCATCATCATAATCATTATTATTTTCCACTACTGTTATTATTATTGTTATTATTGTTATTATTTTTTTCTTTACTTCCTTTTTATTTGTTATTGTTTACACGAGTTGTAACAATGTTGTAGCTAAATACTTTTTGAGTAGGGTTTTCTTGGTTGTACTTACTTTGGTTTGCCGTTTCATTTATTTTAGTTTGTTTTTTGTTTAAGTGGTTTGTTTGTTGTTGGTTTTTGTTGGGTTTTTTTTTCATTTTTGGGGGGAATTGTTTATTTTGGTTTGGTTTGTGGTTTTGTTCCTTTTTTCTTGTTTTTGGTTCTTTTTTGCTAGATCTAGATAGATGGCTTGACGAAAAAAAAGCAAATTTATTGCTTAATGTACCATCTGGAAAAATTTTTTGATTTGATTTGATTTTTGATTTGATCCTTCTCTCTCCATTTCTGCCCAGTGGGGATTATGGGGACTTGTCAGTTTGAGTAGCATTCCCCACCTTCTGAAAATCCTATGCTAGGAATTCCTTCTTTTCTATCCCTCTCTGTTTCTGCTTTGTTCCTTTTCTTCCTGTCACCTCATGTCATCACGATTGTGATGCCCTTGGTGCGTTTCCAAAACAAAAAAATTGTTTTTCTGTAAGGGGTTAATATCTGGTTAGCAGTCAAAGGTTGCCATAAGGGAGTTTCGCTTGATGAGATAGGAGGTCTGTTCCTCGTTTTGGGGGGTTATTTTTAACAGCCTGTGGTGTTATCACGCAAGTCGGTATTGTTTCAGGGGGTGCCGTTCAGCAAGTTTTGGTTATATAGTTGATTTTTACTATAGTCAACATGTTTTGATATATACCAAGGCCTGAACATTGCAAATGTGTCATTGTTGACATGTAAAATTTTTACTATGTGTGCGAGAAGTCTGCCCTTGATTGTCGAGTTGAGTCTTCAATAGCTCTTGATAAACAATTGTTTCACCCGTTTCCAGAGTGCCTATGTAGTTTTCTTTTGTCTATCAGCGAGTTCTTCAGCATCTTTTGTCTCCATTTTCATATCACTGCTCATTTATTCTACGGTGACTCTCTTTTCATTTGGATTTACTTTTCTACAAGTGAACGGTGCCATCGTTATATGTTAGAATTAGATCTATCATGTCATCTTTCTGTCAGTTTTCTGGTCCCTCCACTTCGGGAGAAAACGTCGACTCACTTATTGGCAAGCTGGTCGATCAGATAGTGGCCAAAGGTGGTGTTGATGTTAGGGGGGAAATTGAAGACAAAGTTTTAAGTCAAATGAATCATAGTAAACCAGGGACAGGGAACAAAAAGAACCAGAAAAGTGACGCTAATGAATATGATGTCATTGCAATGTGCGTCACAGAACAGTTCCTCTTCAATCTTCCTTCATAAAGAAAACCTTCACTTCAGTAAAGAAAAAAATTGATCTTCTGTAATCAAAGAAGTGGTCAGACAAAATGAACAGAAAGTGAAAACTCTGCAGCAACAAAAACCTTCTGCCGCAGTATAGACTTGACCAACAAGAACAGTACAGCAGGACAGAGGCTATAAAAATTGTTGATCTCCCTGAAACCACAAATGAAAACATGGAAGAAACCGTACTGAAGGTCTTCACTGCTGCAGGGTGTGATGTAAAACCTGATGACATCTCTGCTGTGCACAGAACTGGCCCACAGAAAAAGAACCAGGGAAGCAACAACAACGGCAACTACAACAGTGTCTCCAGCTCTTCAACATCCAGAGCTGCCATTGTAAAATTCACCTCCAGGAAAACAAAAGCTTCCATAATGGCGAAGCGGAGTCAGCTGAGGAAATCCACATCATTCCAACGAGTTTTTCTAAATGACGACCTGATCCCTCTCCAGAGCAGAATGCTACATTTGGCCAAGAGAAGTGACAAAGTTGAACGAGTGTCCACCACCCCCGAGGGAAAAATCTGTTGTGTTCTGAAGAAATTGTCAGGACAGAGCTCCACTGCCTCCAAAGTGGTGTCCTTGGTCACACCAGATGACCTCTTTCATTTGGGGATGGACTAGGTGGACTTTTATCAAACAAGGGTTGTTCTGGTATTGTTGTATGGCTGTGAAATAGGAGGTTATGAAAATATTGCTGTTTTGGAGAAATTGCAACTTAAGTTTTTGAAACACCTCTTTAGACTTAAAAGGAGCACAATGACTAATCTTATATATGGTGAAAATGGAATATACCCCTTGTCTGTTCTGACTGGTGCGAGATTAAATCAGATTTTGCTCTGATCTTATTACTGACAATTCTGACAAACCTTCATCGAAGTTGTATTATGTACAATATGATTTATATACGAAGAGAGTGCATTGCGCAGAGCGGATACAGAAAATTTGGAAAAAATTAATAGAAACGGGGTTTGACTGTTTCTTAAACACAGACTTTTGTAAACAAAGATTGTTTAAGCTGTAATGTCATAAAAGGTTTAATAGATAATTTTGTAAAGTCATGGTCAGAAGAGTTGCAAAAAAGTAATAAATGCATCATCATCATCATCTTCCTCCTTTACACCCAGTGGTGTGTAGGGCAGCAACACAGAAGTAGTAGTTTTCTCCATTGCTGTTTCCGTAACACTGTTTTTTATGAGACAGGGTTGTTGGCCCTGTGCCCAACCCCCAACCTGGAGGGCCAGCTCCCAACCTGGAGGACCAGGCTTTTTTCTGTTGGGGTGTGCTTCCCCCACATGCGACAGGTAGTACCAGTTTAGCATGGATTACTGGTAGCAGGCAAGCCTGACCTGA
>CM060323.1:18144393-18209393 GCA_030674155.1 Stramonita haemastoma
TCAGTTTAAATACCATACCACTTTCTAAGGAATTCCCTCTTTTCTACCCCTCTCTTTGTTTCTGCCTTATTCTTTTTCTTCCCGTCACCTCCTTTTCTGCCTTCTTGGTCCATTCCCAAAACAATTCTCTCCCATGCTGGAGTTGGCTGCGCTGGACTTGACTTGTCAGGAGCTTAGCAGCAAGTTGTCTGAGCATTCAAAGAAAAAGAAAGCAGCAGAGACAATCCCATGGTATAAAACTGTGAAACTATATACAGTCTAAAACAGGGTATTCAATCAACACTACTGTCGTTCCTTGTATCAACACCCTGGCCAACCATAAGGGTCAACCCCAGATAGGCACAGCGTTGTGGGAGAAACCATGTCAACCACACATGAAATGAGATGAAACCAAAACCAAATTCCTTAAAACAACCTTCTTCTTAGTGACTAACTTTGACACCTTCACTGGTATCACACAGGAAAAGCCCAGTTCTCTCACAAAAATTAAACATGCCACCTTCCTTCTTAAAATCTTTTGTGAAAGAGATATTAAAAAAAAGAAAAGTAAAGAGAAGAGAAAAAAAGAAAAGTAAAGAGAAGAGAAAAAAAAAAAAAGACTGAACACACACACTATACTTAACAACAGGGGAAGGCAGATCCGAAAGGCAGATCCAGAAGGCAGATCCTGAAGGCAGCTCCAAAGTGATTTCCAAGGTCTCCCATGTCTTGGTGCGCCAACTCTTAGAAAGAAAACAAAAATAAATAAATATGACCATGTGTCAATTCAGCATCTACACACACACACACACACACACAGACACACAGTGAAACGAACCTTACCATAACCCTCTTGTTGTTGAAATCTACAGAGCTAAACTGCCTGTCGATTTTGAATTCTTTTAAAGTTTTCTACCCCAAACTGACATAGTTTACTCCTGAGATAATTGTGCGTGTGCATGACAAGCTATCAAGCTGAAATTTTGTCTCAAGCTAGATATATCTTTGTACTTGCATTTTAATGCAAGTTTACATGTCTGGTCACAAATTGTCATGTCATTGACACCTTATTTGTCACCAATCACAGGTAAAAGTATGTTGTATACGATAAACCAACAAAATATGTTATGGAATAGACAGAAATTCATGCATGTAAGTGTCGAATAAAGAACTGATGCCTAGCTGACATGTTTATTAATGTTTGTGTGCAATTGTACTTCAAGGATGTGTCACACAATGTCCTCGTAATACTTGTTGTTTTATATGTCTTGATGAGACATACTTTTGGTTTAACTGGGGTTTTTTTGTCTTTTGAAAACAAGGCATATTTAATCAATATCTGACCTGTATACTGCATTTCAGATGTCTATGTCTTACCACATGTTTGTTAAATGCACAGAAGTGTATTATTGTACATAAGTGTCACATTGTCACCAGTGTCACCACACAGGTGTGACAAATATGAAACAACACAGAACTTGTGTATTTCTACAAAATTTTAATCGTGATAGCCTTTAAAGTAGTCACAGTGATGGCACAGGGACACATCACATCACACAAAGCACAAAATGTGGATGTGTCGGGGGTGTACCTATCGCTGTCACCTGTGGCACCTTGGCAGACTGGAGACCTATTTTCTTTTCCTTCTTGCTATTTCCATCATCAGCAAATCTGTCCATTGAGTTTCAAATAAAAAGTGTGGTAGTAACTAGAAAATGGTCAAAAGGTATCACATTTTCAGGCATTTAGCGTTTATGCTGCGGACCTCCCACGCCCTGCCCCCCCAGGTCAAATTTTTCCACAGTGGTGTGTGTAGCACAGGTCACAATGCTTGCAGGAATGTGCTGTGTAGTAGTTTATTTTCAGGGTCATTCTTCTCTCTAACTGGGCTATTTCCTTTCTCTTCTCCCCCATCAGCTTTTTATTTCTGACTCACTTAACATTTATCATTGAAATTTTTCAACTTCCAATGCAAACGCGTTCAGTTTATTGTCTAGTTAGTTAGATGAATCATCTGCAACCAGCGAAGACGCCTTTTTTTTTTCGCCACGTGCTACGAGCGAAAGGCGTTTCTATCACCACCTGTGCTTTCTTCCTTCCCTCCCAAGTACACACGTGTTAGTGGTCTAAATTTATCACTGGCACCCTCTGAAACACTCCCTGCATCGCCCCACCAAATTTCAGACACATTGTGTCAGAACCATGAGATATGTGTGTGATGGAAAAGTACTGCCCACGTGGTCAGGACCAACGGCCAGCTATGGCTGAATCATAATCTAGCAGCCGGTGCAGTTACGGGCGGCTGTGGCCGCTATGAGGCTAAGACGGTTAAAAAATAAGACAGGTTGCTGAAGCCCTTCAAGAGTCAGTCCTTCTGCAGATGTCTTCAGCTGTCATGGTAAACCAATTCTGTGAACACACAACATAATCACAGACCAGCCCCCAAGGCACAGGGGTTAACACATTGCATTATGGGTATAACCGTCGCAGGTTCAAATCCCATAAAAGGAGGAAGGTGGCAGGACGGTTGAGATGTTCACCTGCCAAACAAGTAAACCGTGAAGTTCTGGGTTTGATTCCTAGCATTCCCTTTTCTTCCCAGTTTGACGACAAAATAGAACTGAATGTCCAAGTCCTTCAGATAAGACTATAAAACCCAGGTCCCGTGTGCGAATGTATGCATAACAACTTGCACACTTTTTAAAAGCTCTTTCCACCTTTCAAGTAGGTCATTGTGTGCCCGTAGTAACAGATGACAAAATTTTTAAAATGCATGCACACAGGTGTCGTGTTCAGAAACTATCCCTGAAATTGGAATGCAGCTACCTACATGGTTGCTGGGGAGGGGGGACGGGAATGGTCGCATGTGCAAAAATCTCACTACTGATGGACCTCGGCTCTAGACGATGAACAAAAAAAAAAGAAAAAAAAAGAAAAGAAAGAAAAGGCCCATCGATGCTATTCTATTTTAGCACTTTGGGTTACTTCAAGGTTTAGTACTATAAAAATTTCCATAGACATCAGTTCTTACCTTATGGTATATCTGAGCTGTATGTACACCTATACCACTTGTATTCTCTCTCACACACACACACACACACACACACACACACACACACACACACACACACACACACACTACTCATACGCATGCACACACACACACACACACACACACACACACACAGTATACTCACACAAGCCAGAATCCTGCTGTTCTCCATCCAGTGTCCTCTGCTGTCCTCCATACATCAACTCTGAAAACACAAAATATAAACACAATGACTACAACAGTAATGTTTGCAACACATAACCTAACACCCCCCCACCCACCCAACCCCCTCTCCACCCTAGACACCCCTTCCCCATCCCATCTTTTGAAGTTTGTAATGTTCAGACCATAAAACCAACTCTTTTCTGTTGTTTTTCGTATAGTGATGTGCTGTATCAATACAAAGCAACTATTTTTGGTACTTAACTCCCTGTGCAAAATGTATATATATATATTATATATATGATATATATATAATATATATATTATATATATATATATATAATATATATATATATATATAAATATATATATATATACTGATGTCATATTTCTCACACCTGTGGTATACCATATAGCATGTGGGTTGTTTGGGTTTTTTACATGGTGAGCCACCTGTAACTTATACTCCCTGTGCAAGAATATATTGTTATCGATTTTCTTTGCAGTTATGGTATAGCATTCATACAGTGGTCCTTATAATATGTGGTAACACATCTAACTTTTAACTCCCTGTGCTGGGGAAGGGATGGCCTGGTGGTTGGAAACGACACGTTGCATGCATTCACAATCTGACGGACTGGGATCGATCCCAGGTTTAAGCTACCAGAGACGCGTTCATTTGGGATTTTTTCCCCCTTTAGAATTGACATCAGTGCAGACTCCACTCCCCCAAAGTCCTTAGGAGAAGATTATGAACAGAGGTCCTATGTGCAAACACAAGCAGAATATCTTGCGTACACGTTAAAACATGTTAAACCTTTCAGCAGATTAGGCCCATTGTGTTGGTAGGCACAGATGACAGAGGTGTGTGCGTGTGCGTGTGTGTGTGTGTGTGTGTGTCTGTGTGTGTCTGTGTGTGTGTGTCTGTGTCCTTGTTTGTGTTTGTGTAAATATATAATTTGTTAATTCGTTTGAGAATGGTTGTATGCATGTGACTGATTTGAATGCAAGCGCTTCGATTTGTTTGCTTTACAAGATTTAGCACTATATAAATTTCATATATTATTATTATTATTATTACAAAATCTAAAAATGCATGCACACTGGTATTGTGTTAAGACATCATCCCTTAAGTCGGAATATGGCAACCTTCATGGTGGGCAAAAACAGTCGCCTAAGCAAAAATATGACCAACAGTGAACCTCGAAACTCTAGCAGAAAACAAAACAAAAAAAACCCCTTCCCAGTGCAAGTATACATCCTTATTTCTTTGCAGCTGTAGAACAGCAAATATACAGTGTTCTTAAAGTGGTGAAACAATCTCTGCAAAACTATTTCTTTTTTAAAGTTAAAACTGTATGCTAAAGAAAAATACAGAATAGCACATACCCACCCCACCCCCACCCCCCACTGCTGTACTTATTTTCCTCTAGTCCCAGTTCCTTATGGTGCCTATTATCACACACTTTCATAACAAACATGTTGGTAACCAAGAATAGAACTACCTACCCACACCTATACTACGACACACATACACCCCTGCCTCTGTTCTACTCCCCCACTGCCCCAGACACACACCATCCACCTTTGGTCGCTGCGGTATCTGAAACAGGAAATCAAACAATCCATGTTAAAATCACATCATAAGAAGGAAGGTGGCAGGATGTTCACCTGCCGAACAAGTAAACCGTGCAATGTTTGGTTTGATTCCCACCATTTGCCCTTTCTTTTCAGTTTGACAACAACAACAAAATTGAAGGGAATTGAGTCGTTTGGATGAGACTATAAACTGAAGCATGCACACAGAGCATCTTGCTTTAAAAAATCCTGTTCCGCCTTTTGGAAGAGTAGGCCATTTCGTGCCAGTAGGAACGGATGACAAAATTTTTTTAAAACACATGCACACAGGGGTCACATTTAAACATAATTCCTGAAGTCATAATGTGGCCACCTAAATGGTGAGGATTAAAAAACGGTCGCATATGCAAAGATCTCAAAACTGGTGAACCTCGAAGATCTAGCCAAGGAACAGGAACGTAACAAAAATAAAACAACACAAACAAAAAACAGTTTTAAAGTCCTATTACCATGGCACTAACATCATAAGTTTATCACTTCACCCCACATCCTTCTCTCCTGCATTCTGTATGCTGCATGCTCAACATACAGAAAATTGTACACACACTTAAAACTTGCGCCTTAAACACCTAGGTGCTGTCCATCCACTGCAGAATGCAACCCTCTATAGCAGCCTTCCCTCCCTCCCTCCACGGGTTCCTGTCTTGTGCACCTCTGTGCCATGCATTGCCATTATTTCTGGATGTCATTAAGCCATCTGGTTGCTGCTCTGCCAGGAGTTCTGTAGCCATATCGGAACATTTTTTTGTTTTTTTGTTTTGTTCCTCGGCTAGAGCTCTGAAGTTCACCATAGGTGAGATCTTGCAAATGTGACAGTTTGTTTACCCACCATTTAGGAAGCTGTATTCTGATTTTGGAGATGTTCTTTGGAGATGTATATTGGTTGCAATTTTGTGCTTCTGTTTATCTACTGTTCTCTCCTCTTCTACAGCACTCTGAAGCTTCATATGCATACTGCATTCCAGTGAAAGCTGTCAACAGACTTTTTACCACTGATTTTAATTAAAGAAACGTTGAGAATTCTATCCAGTGACAGCTGTCTGATCCATGCATGGTGAGTTCTGTAACAAGCCTGTCTGATGGGTTCTGTCCTCTGTCTCCCATCCTTCCACTGTGGAGCAGGCCCACAGCATACTCTACATCAACTCTTGACTGCTTCCACTCTTATCCCATCTGGCCCTGCTACCTTCAGTCATGGAAAAAGTGACGAGCTTTGACTATGTTGTCTTTTACAGTGTATAACATCATTGCCTTCAGATCAGTCACACCATGCGACAGCCTACCATCTGACTTGTACTGATGGTTGTCTCGCAGTGTTGTGATGTCCTCAGTGTCCAGTCTTGGCTGGCTGTAAGATGGTGGTGTGAAGATGCTCTGAAGCTTTCTGAAGGAGTCTACTTCTTCAAGTTGTTGACCATTCATGATGACACTAACTGTACCAGAATGTGCACTTCTCTGCGCTGATCTCCATCAGCAACTATGGTACCATCAAATCTCCTATGGAGGCTAAGGAGTACTGAAGTGCGAATCCCGGTCTTCCAACTGCTACAAGGATGGACATGAACTGAGCACTTGTGTATAATTTTCTTTTCCACAACCTTTCCCTTCTTCTTCTTTTTGTTTTTTCCATTTGTGCTTTTATGCTCGAGTTTCATGGCTTTCTTTTAGTGGTCTGCTACAAGCCTAAAAGGCCTGCATGATACAGGGTGTTGCCTATGCATGGCCGTTCCTGTATATCAGTCCATTTTTTAGGCAGGATGGCTGGCATAGGTGTTGAGCCTGGCAGATTTGTGTGGCTGGGTCTGTGGGGTTGGTCATAGCACAGCACACTATTTGGCTGTAAAACACAATATCTCTCTTTCTCTGACGTGAAAACGGAATTGATGTAGCGGTAAGGTGCAGTGAAATTCTATATTTCAGCTTCAAAATGTCAGTTACTGACCTTCCAGCAAATGTAGTGCTAACCTACAGGACCCATCTAACTGATGTATTGACTGGAAAATCTCAGGTCAAATTTATCATTTCCATTAAATATAAAATATGACTCTCCAGCATTTGGTATGAAGATACAGGTTTTTGCAATGTTTCTATATTATGCATCTCTTATCTACACTGGTTCTCCACAGGGCTGCGTCCTCTCGCCACTTCTTTACATTCTATACACAGATGACTGTAGAAGCAGCCATGAAAACTCATTTCTGGTTAAATTTGCGGATGACAGTGCTCTTCTGTCTCTCTTATCGGGATCAGTTCTAGACCATGGTCCAGCCCTCACCGAGTTTGTACGTTGGTGTGATGAGGCCTATCTGGAGCTAAATGTTTCCTATTGATTTCAGAAGATCGGAGCACACCTGAGAATACCATCATCCATAATGAAGTTGAAAACGTTTTGAAATACAAATATCGGGGAACTGTTTTTGACTACAAGTTAACCCTTATACCCCTGGGATCACACAGTTTATTCACTGTGAAACTTGTGTCAAAGGGAAGTAATTTGTACATATTTCAATAGTCAATACACAAAAAACTGAGGGCGCTAATGGGCGCTACAGGGTTACGTTATAAAGGGGCGCTAATGGGCGCAGCAGGGGGATAAGGGTTAAATTGGGACGCTAACACTGATGCTATTGTCAAAAAGGGGCAACAACGTGTGTATTTTTCTGAGGAAGCTGAACTCATTTTTTGTTGACAAAAAGATTCTTTCTTTCTTTCACAAGTCTTACATAGAGAACGTTTTAAGTTTAGCTTTCATTTGTAATTTTGTTGGTAAAATAACCTTAGTATTAAGAACAAGAATGGTCTTCAGAGAAATGTGAGAATTTGCTAAAAAATTACTGGAGAAGAACAAACAGATCTCAAGTCGTTTTGTAATCAGCAGCTTATACGCAAAGCAACTGCCATTTTGGCCGATTCCTCCCACGCTTGTTTTCAGAATTTCAATTTTGCCTTCAGGACGCCGTTTTCAATGCCACAACAGCAAAACAAACAGAAAAAGGAATTCCTTTGTGCCAGTAGCTATCCAAGTTCTAAACTCATACTAACACTGACTGAGTTTGTTTGTAGTCAATGCATACAGGTGTGCATATACATGCTTATGTACCCATAAAGTATGTCTTGTTTTTGGCTTTATTGATTTTTTTAATTGCTTGTAAATTCATATATCTTTCTAGCCAAGGGTTTTAAAACATTGCATTTATTGGCGAGTCTGTGTGGGGGGTGGGGTGGGGGCAGGGGTGGGGAGGGGGGTGAGTGTGTGTGTGAATGGAGTGTCTGTGTGTGTGCTTGTGTGTGTGCTTGTGTGTGTGTGTGTGTGTGTGGTGGGTGTGTGGATGGTGTGTGGTGTGTGTGGGGGGGGGGGGGGAGCATGTGTGTGTATGTGTGTGTGGGGGTGTGTGGATGGTGTGTGCGTGTGGGGGTGGGGGGGGGGGGGGGGTGTGTGTGTGCGTGCGCATGCATGTATACGCGTGTGTGCGAATGAGTGCGTACAATGCGTAAATAATAGTGATCATATGTCTTTTCTAGTCAATGGTTTTAATTACATTGTATCCAAACATTGGTGTGTGTGTATGTGTGCGTTTGCGTATGAGTGAGTGTTTGTGACATTTTTACTTTAAGTTATCATATAATGTCTGAACAAATATGAAATGTAGCTATTTCGTGTCTTTCATTACGATTCATATCAATATGCCTGTCAGTATTGTAATTGCCCTTCAGGGATGATTTCAGTCTTTTTGACTTTACCAGGGAATTATATATGATGCATGGGAAAGCCTCTTGTTAATGTAAAATGTACACCGCATGTGACTTGTGAAAATGACACCTGTATATAAATATATGTGAAATTCCTATAGCATTATATCTTATGTATATGCCACAGCCAGCCATGCTGTAAGTAATGTTCTGCACAGAAAAATTGGGGGGGGGGGGGGGTTTGTTTTGGGGTTTTTTTGGGAGAGAGAGCTCAGATTTTTTTAAAGTTTGATATGGCCAAAGAGCTACTACTGTTAACTTGCACTGGTCAGCAACAGCCAAGCTTTGTAGTAATGCAGTGTGTTGGAGTCTGGTCATCTGGCTCATTCAATCCAATCCTCTTGTTTATAGCCCCACCAACCACAAAGAGGCCATATCGGGGCTGTCACCTCGTCAATGATATTTTAAACCTCAAATTAAAAGTGTGCAACTACAGACAGATTAAAACAGAGTTTTAAACCAACTCTACCCTTGTTCCTTGTATCAACAGTTTGGCCAACCATGACGTCAAACCAGGACAGTCACCATGTTGTGGGAGAAACCATTATAGTTATATAAATTACCATTCCAACCCAATCCAATCTGGTTTATAGCCCCGCTGACCATAAAGGCTATATCATGGCTGTCACCTTGTAAAATATAAAATATAAGTATAAAACTGTGCAACTATATACAGATTAAAACTGGGTATAAAATAATTCCATCTTTGTTCTTTGTATCAACACCCTTGCCAATCATAAGGGTCAACCAAGGACAGGCACTGCTGTTGTGTCAATACCTTAAGTTATACCGTATATATCTTCTTTGGAGAAGTCATACAAACATTACTTTAAGGCATCCTAGAAGGCTCTTGGTTAATGACAAATAACCATCCATCATCTCAAAAACTTCATCTGTGCTGTATGCACGATTTTATCAAGCATAGAACATAAAAACCACAATGTAGAAGAACACCCATCAATCACATGACAGAGGATTCTTTGTGTATCCCTCTTTGCCTATGTTCACCTGTATTACGACGTGAAAGGGAAATTCTGGTCTATCTATCATAAGTTCAGAAGTCAACCGAAGCCAGTGATGTGTGTGATAATGTGTGATATGTGAACAAAAAGAGAAGAGGAATTCCCTCACCGTGAAGATAACTTGTAGCAAATTGCCAGTGTCGGCTACATGGTGGCTATTTGTGATTTTCTTTTTTATTTATGTTGCAAATGTGCGATTAATGACATCTCCATAATTATGTAAAAGCATCCAATCCAATCATGTTGTTTATAGCCCTGCCAACCACTCAGGCCATATCGGGGCTGTCACCTCATAAAATTGTAAACCTCAGAATAAAACTGTGCAACTATATACCAAACAAAAAACAGGGTATAAAATCAACTCTACTGACAGTTGCTCCTTGCATCAACACCCTGGCAAACCATAAGGGTCAATTCAGGGCAAACACCCTGTTGTGGGAGAAACCACTTCAACCACACATAAAATGAGATAAAACCACAACCAGATTCCTTAGATCAACCTTGTTTTTAGTGACTAACAATTTTATTCATATCAGACAAAAAAAGCCAGATTCTCTCAGGAAGTTAAAAAAAAAAGGTATCCGTGGAAATTCATAAAAAAAAAAGAATCTTTAGGCAGTCTACTGTAAAATGCTTGTGCCTAATATCCTGAACACCTCAACACTCCAGAAGCAGATGTCTGGTGGTTGGTTGCACATCACAAGTCATGCACCATGGGGTTCCCTCACCTTTCAGCAAATGAACGTGAGAGATACAATGACCCCTGTTGCTTCCCTTCAGTTTTGTAGGAAAAAACACATCAATCACACATAAAATGAGAAGAAAAAAAAACCAACAGATACCTTAAAACAACTTTGTTCTTAGTGACCAACTGTAACACTTTCACTCAGATCAGACGGAAAAAAGCCCAATTCTCTCACAGGTAAGATAACTTGCAGAAAATTGCCAGTGTGGGCTACATCACATCTATTTGTATTTCTTTATTATTTGCACAAATTTGACATTAAGTTATAATTTAGTTTGATATACAAACTAGCCTTATCAAACTAATGCGAGTAATGACATAGAGTTCTGGGTCAGACATGTCTTATAACTTCATGTAAGGTGCTTCTGATATCAGGCATTGTTGATGAACAGCAAGCCTATCATGTAACTTAAGTGCAGAGGACTCATGACTCTTAGGATTCTGGATCAGGCATGTCTTCTCTTCATGTAATCCTTTGTGTTCAGGCATTGTTGATTGGAAACAGCAAGCCATTCAGTATACATATCATGCTTGATCCAATCCATCTCTTAACTATGTAGCGCATTCTTGAAGGATAATTTCAGTGCCTTGATTCTTTTTCTGACACTGTGCGAGTGTGTGAGTGTGTGTGTGTGTGTGTGGTGTGTGTGTGTGTGTGTGTGTGTGTGTGTGTGTGTGTGTGTGCATGTGTGTGTGTGTGAGTGTGTGTGTGTGTGGTGTGTGTGTGTGTGAGTTGAGGGTGGGTGGTGAATGAGTGAGTGAGTGAGTGAGTGATGAGTGAGTGCGAGCGAGATAGATAGATAGAGAGAGAGAGAGAGAGAGAGAGAGAGAGAGAGAGAGAGAGAGAGAGAGAGAGAGAGAGAGAGAGAGAGAGAGAGAGTGAGTGTGTGTGTGTGTGTGTGTGTGTGTGTGTGTGTGTGTGTGTGTGTGTGTGTGTGTGTGTGTGTGTGTGTGTGTGTGTGTGTGTGTGTGTGCGCGCGCGCATGTGTGCGTGTGTGAGTTTGAGGTTTTTTTAATTCTTTTTATTTCAAGAAAAATGGAATAAGCACTTATGTCCTTTTTTATATCCAGTCCCTGCATGTATGCAGTTTTGTAAATTTTGTCATCTGTTCCCGTATCACAACTCTGGGCATTGTTTCAGTGCTTTACCCAAACCAACATTTAACACTTTATGTCAATTTCTTCTCTTTTTTTTCGGGAAAAGGAGAGATTAAGCTGCCAAAGATAATGACACGGAGCAGAGAGGGGGAAAACTTGCGCCAACTTTAAGAATGAACAATAAACGTCTGGATTCCAGGCTGAAAACTAACTGCATGGAGAGGATGCAAATACCTGCAGACGGGAACTGCTTTTTTCGTGCTGCTTAACTGCACCTTCATTTCCATTTCATTTATTCTTTTATATCGAGGATAATGGAATAAGCATCCATCCCTGTGTGTATGCAGTTTTGTAAACTTTTGTCTTCTGCTCCCACTAGCACACAATGGCCTACTCTTTCGAAAAGTGGAACAGGTTTTAACGTGTGCAAGATATTTTGCGTGTGTTCGCATACAGGGCCTCAGGTTTAAGTTTCATCCAAAGTATTCATGGGGTGAGTGGAGTCTACACTGATGTTAACTCCACAGGAAAAGGAGTCTGCACTGACGTTAACTCCACGGGAAAATATCACCTTAAACAGGTTTTGAACCAAAGTCATCAGATTGAAGATGCAGAGGATCTCAGACAAAACCTCTGCAATTTCACGACAGAGAACATAAAAGTTTATATCGAGATCCAGCCGTTCTGTCCATTCAGCCACAGAGAAAGCAAAGAAAAAGGTACAGATATGTATTCCTGAAATGTGGCACCCTGTAATCCAAGGAGTATGATCATAATTGAACATGTACACACTGGCTGTTTGGGAACATGGTGATTTCTTTGAATAAGAGCAGATGGCATCTTCAACCCTGAGAAATACCAAAGTAGATACAGAGGGAAAGCAGGTAAACTGGCTCAAAAATGTGTGGATAAGTTATGTGAAATCTAAAGAGGATACCCTCTTTTTATAATACAGTCAGAGTATTTCAAACAGCTTATGATCAAAGGAAACAATAGGAGAAAATCTACTACAAACTGTCAAGAATTTCCGAAGCGTTATGACTGCCATCAAACAATAGAATTAAAGAAGCGTGACCTCTTAGACTTATGTGACATGGGCATTGTGCAAAAAAAACACACCCCAAAACCATATTTATAATTACCAAAATAGTCCAAGCAGTGGCTCTGTTTCAGAGAGGAAGCCTGAACCAGACTAATCCAGTCTTGTTGATCACAATTTACAAAAATCTTTAAAAGCCACTGTAAAAGCCAGTATTGTCTTTTCTTATTATCATCATCATCAATGTTTTATTATTGTTGTTGTTCTTCTTCTTATTATTATCATTATTATCAAGATTGTCATAAAGATTTGTCATCATTAGTATTGTTATTACTTCTCCTACTGCTGGTACTTCTACTTCTATTACAACTACTTCTACCACTGCTATAACTTACGATTATTACTACTTCTACTATTATCGCTACAACAACTATCACTTTTAGCTCTACCACAATTGCTACTACTACTTTTACAGCTACTACAGCAACAGTGACATGTTTTGCTTTGAACACAGTTTCTAATAATCTGTCAATATTATCATTCCAACAGCATCATCCCATACAATTAGTACAAAAACAAGGACACCCACCCACAGCATGTAAACAGTGTTAACACATGTAATTGCTTCTCTCTCTCTCTCTCCAAAAAAAAAAAAGTTTAAGTGGCTCCCTCTGCCCCCTTCCCGCAAACACCCCCCAACTCTCTCTCTCTCTCTCTCTAAAAAATAAATAAATAAATAAATAAATAAAAATTAAAAAATAAAGTTAACACTCTCTCCCTCTGCCTCCATGGCTCAACACCCCCCCCCCCCCCCCTCCTCCAACTCTCCCTCTCTCTCTCACTCTCTCCCTCTACCTCCTCTCCCCAACACTCTCTCTCTCTCTCTCTATCTCTCTCTCTCTCAAAACACACACACACACACACACACACACACATGGCAAGTGTGAATTCCATTTCTATTCTATGTTGTCCACATTCAATAATAACAATATAATAATGGCCCTACATACAGCATTTAGCTTGCAAGAGCAGTAACTCTTGTACAGCCAATCAAATAAATCGTACATCCAATCAAAGCAACCAAATTCAAAACAAAATGAAAAAAAAAAAGGAAAACCAGACATCCATACATACATATATAACCCATTCATATAATCATGTGAGAAAAACCATGCATGTACATCCATCTTCACCCATACCAACCCCTTCATCCCTCCCCACCAAACACACATACACACCCACCCACACACCAAAGTACACACACACATGCGCGCACACTCACATTTCTTTCTTCCCGCCTCCCTCCTTCACCCTCCTTCCCCCAACCACCCCCCTCTCTCTGCTTCACTCTTACCCTTCCTTCCCCCCCCCCCCAACACACACACACACACACACTCCATACCAAAAAAAATGCTTAAACCTCTCTCTCTCTCTCCCCCCCCCCCCCCCCCAAAAAAAAAAAATCCCACATTCTATTCTTTCTCTCCCCTCATGCAGAACAGCATTTCTGTCAATGGAATATTTCAACTCCCATTCAAAATACAAACTTTAAAAACAATAGCAATGGGACATGCCATACTGAACAAAATATTTTTAAAAACAAACTTGTTTTTTTTCACCTGGCATATGGAAATCACATTTCTATCACTTTTATGTTCTTCAAAATTAAAAAATAATAATAATAGCACTTTATACAGTATGTAGCTTACATGACCATGAAATCTTGTACAGCCAATCAAATACAACCATACATCCAAACAAAGCAACAACAACAAAAAGAAAAAAAATGTGAAAATCAGACATGCAATCATAACACCACACAATATACACAATTTCCTTCTTTCACTCCTCTTTCAACCCTCTCTCTCCCTCCAGCCCAACTACCCCCCCCCCCCCTCCTCTCTCTCTCCTTCCACACACACTCTCTCCCCCCCCCCCCCCCCCCCCCCCCAATCTCTCTCAAAAAAATCCTCTCCCCCCCATCACTACCCCCCTCCCCCCCCCCCCTTCTCTCTCTCTTTCTATAAAAAAAAAATCTAGTTTTTCCTAACAGCTCGCACAAAACATTTCTGTCACTGGGGTATTTCAACTCTCATTACAAATCCAAACTTTAAAAACATTAGGAATGGGACACGTCATTGCCAACAAAAAAATTCTAAAATATGAAAAATCCAAACTTTTTTTTTATTTAACTGGCACGTGAGAATCCCACTTCTATTATTTCTATATTGTTCACATTCAATAATAACAATACAATAATTGCACAATATACATTGTTCATCTTGCAAGAGCAGTAACGCTTGTACAATCAAATAAAATCCTACATCAAAACAAAGTAACCAAAACAAACTCGAAACAAAATGAAAAACAATACAATAATAGCACTATATAATCATTTATCTTGCAAGGGCAGTAACACTTGTACAATAAAATTGTACATCAAAACAAAGTAACCAAAACAAACTCAAAATGAAAAACCAAGTGAAAATCAGACATCCACACATGCAGATAACCCACTCATGTGATATTTGTGAAAGAACCCCACACCTACATCCATACTGATCCACCACCACCTCACCCCCCCCCCATTAAAAATCAGACTTGCACACATTACACACACACTTCCCTCTTTCATCCCTCCCAACCTCCATCCCTCTCTCCCATCCTGCCCACCTACCTCCCCTCCCCCCCTCTCTCTCTCTCACACCACACATAATTCAAGATAAAAAAAAGGATAACATGAATAATCTTTCTCTCAGCAAATGCTGAACACCCTCCCCCCCCCCCCCCCCACCCCTTACAATGAATATTTCAACAAACATTCAAAACCCATACATTAAAACAATAGGAATGGGACACAAACAGCCAAACAAAATTTTGAAAAAAAACTTTTTAAAAAACCAACCTGCTGTTCTTTTGCCTGGCATGTATGAATCCCATTTCTATCATTTATATGTTGTTCACATTAAACAATAACCATACAATCACGGCACTATCTACAGCATTTGTCTTGCAAGAACAGTAACACTTGTACAGCTAATTAAGTAAAATCATACATCCAAACAAAGCAACTAAAACAAATTCTAAACAAAATGGGAAAAAAAAGTGAAAATCAAACATCCTCACATATATAACCAATTCGTATATGTAAAAGAACCGTGAATGTACATCAATACTCACTCCACCCACTGAACACACACAAAATTTTCCTCTTACACCCCTCTCAAATTCCATTCCTCTCTCTCCCCCTCCTGCCCACCTACCACTCTCCCTCCCTCCCCCATCTCTCTCTCTCTCTCTCTCCTCTCTCTCTCTCCTCTCCTCTCTCTCTCTCTCAGCAAAAACAAAAACAAAGTCAATTCTTTCTCATGGCTCATGCAGAACCATCAAACTTTAAAAACAATAGGAATGGGACACGTCACCTGCCAAAGAAACTATTCAAAAGAAAAAAACAACAAATACAAAACTGTTGAGCTTTTTTTTTTTTTTTTTAAACCTGGCATGTGTCGATCCCATTTCTATCATTTGTATTGTATTCACATTCAAAATGATGTAATAATGAGTGCTCATTTAAAATAATTTTTTTTAATTTTTTAACTTTCAAGCACATACACACACTGGAAAGCAAACATAATGCACATAGATTTCATACAAGTTGTACATGATTCTTTCCTTCAGGAAAAGCTAAAGGGTTTTTTATTTCTCTTTTTTTTTTATTCAATTTTCTTTTCTTTTTTTTTTTTTTTAGGTTGATTTATCTTTTTTTCTATTTTCTTTCTCTGCTTTTCTTTTTGGCATTTTTTTCTTTTCGTTTTTTTCTTTGTCTTTATTTGTTTTTATTTTTTCTTTGGTTTTGTTGTTTTGTTTTTTGTTGTATTTGTTTTTGTTTTTTTGTTTTTTTTGGGGGGGTCATCGAAAATAAACTGTGCATAAAAGTACCCCCCTCTCTCTCTCTCTCTAACAAAATGAAAAGTATCGTTCACACACACACACTCTCTCTCTCTCTACATTTCTGTCACTGGGGTTTTACAACTCCTTCCCAAAATCCAAACATTAAAAATAATAGGAACGGGACAAACTATTGCCAAACAATGAAAAACAAATATTTCTCCCCCCCCCCCCCCCCCCCCCAAAAAAAAAAAAAAAGCAAACTGTTTTTGGTTTTGGTTTTTTACTTTGCTTGTTTCAATCCAATTTCTATCATTTCAATGTTGGTCACATTCAACAATAACAATACAATAAAGGCCATTTATACAACATTTATCTTGCAAGGGCATTAAACCTTGTACAGCCAATAAAATAAAATCATACATCCAATCAATGCAATGTAACAAATTTCAAACAAAATGCACAGGAAAGTGAAAATCAAGACATTCACACTTGAAATAAGCATATGCGCGCGCGCACACACACACACACACCACAATTTCCACCCTCTCTTTCCTCTTCCTCCATCCTCCCCTTTCTGTGAAAAAAAACCAAATTCCCCCCCACACTCTCCTCCCTCCTCCACCCCCTCTCGCCCCTCAACAACCACCCCTCACCCCCCCCTCTCCCTCTCTCTTTTAAAAACCAATAATCTTTCTCATGGTTCATGTAGATCAACATTTGTCATCAGGACATTTCAACTCACACTCAAAATCCAAACATCAAAAATAATAGGAATGGGATATGCCACTGATAAAACAAAATTTTCTTTAAAATTTTTTTTTTTTTTTTAAACTGCCATCCGCACATACAAACATAGGAAAGACACACATGCGCGCGCGCACACACACACACACACACACACACTCACACACAACGCACCTCTACTCACTCTCACTCACTCTCTCCCCTTCCCCCCCAAAAAGAGTAATCTTTCTCTCAGCTTATACACAGCAACAACAAAATTCAAAACATTTTTTAAAGTGAAAAACACATTCACACACATATAATCATGTATCCCAATCATATATGTGAAAGAGCCACACATATTAGTCCAGTAAATCTACGACGAAAAGTGCCTTAACCTCAAAAATATTGCAAGAGTTTGTTTTTCTCCACAGATATGTAATACTATGGTAGACAAACAACATTGCAAAAATCGAAGTGAATCTAACGAGAATTCTGCAATTTATATGGGTTTTTATTATGTAATGTATATTCATGTGCTATACATATGCATGTAGTTGAAACGAAAAGCATTTTGCTTACCTTCTCTGCAGTTTTGTTATTCAGTTTAGTCCAAGTGTTTATAAAAATCAATGGCACATATGTCCGAACATGTGATGGTCAAGGTCACACCAAGGTCAAGGTCACATGGACCTAACAGTGTTTTTTCTGGGCTGAAACACTGATCTTTTAATGTCATTCACCTTAAGATATGTCAGTTTTTGTAAGAATCAATGCTCAGTTATTAATTATGTCCTAAACCTTTTAGTCAAAGTCATGTCAAGGTCAAGGTCACCACACAGTTTTTTTCCTTTGGTAGCCAAAGTTCGCAAAACAGGGTCAGCGAACGCCACACTACTAACTGTTTGCTTCAAAAGCTTCTTCCTTTTCGAGAGGGTCTCCAACAGAATTGGAGCATTGAAGCCTGACAATCACCACAAGCAGGGGAGCAGTCAAGTCCATGCTTCGTGCATGTGCACCTCCTTGTATGACAGTCAGCTTTACAGTTACAGCGGATGACTCGGATGACTCGGATAAGCTTCGTGGGGGCAGGTGGCAAGTTTGTGGTGATGGGGACAAGTTGGTTGTCTATGCTCTTCCAACCCCTGTCTTCAGGCCGCAGGTTATTATTTCCAATCCACTGCTGGACCTGCAAATACACTCGCTGACTGTGATACCTGGCAGCAGCAGAAGTTGGCGGTAAGCCATGAACTTGAAAAAACGTTGTTCCCACTGCCACTTTCGAGCAAAAGCATTGGTATCTGAGACTGTCAAGAGTAGACCCAGACTTTCCATCGTAGAGACACATCAGAATCTGTTGACCAGCATCAGCAACTTCATGTTCTTTGTCTTCCATGAACACCTCAGCCAGCTTGCACAAATGTTCTAAATTCTGAAATTTCCGCAGGCCTGTTCCGTTTCCCAATACCAAAAGCACGAGAGGTTGTGTCACATCCTGTCGCTGCATGGATGACTGGCAGAATGTGGCACAATTTGCCAAGAGACAGTTGCATATGCTTGATGTTCCAGCATTTGCTGGGTTTTTCTCTGACCTTTTTACTTTGTTGCAGAAATATATCCTTAGCATCTCTACTGGCATGGTGAATCAAGAGAATCAAGAGATCAGTGTCATCCCCAACAACAACAGTGACCTTGCTTTTTGCGCATTCCAAGGCTTCAGCAACTATCATGCAATCAGCATCACCTTCACAACATGTGGCCATGCACATATTGTTCTGCAGCTCACAGCTGAGCAGATCAATAAAGGGTTGCATGTTTCGGGATTGGCAAGAAACAGGTCTTTCGTAATCTGAAGAGTCATGTCAGGTGTAAAATGGATGTCAGTGGATGATTTCCCTTTTGATCTTCGCAGATGTGTGACATCTTTGGTTGAGGGTCCAGAAGAATATCCATCGAACACTACAGTTGGATTCCCATATCTCTGTTTTACGTGTCGGACGTACGTTTCGATGATGGATGCGTATGTGGACCCACGTGACCAAGGTATCTTTTGTAAGAGTGCTCCACCATCCAGGACAATATGCACCTCGTCAGTAGGCATCAGCTTTGGCATATTTTCCAATGTCAATTTCCATAGTTCATCTGCAAGGATTGCTCTGTTCCCTTGCTGAAGAAAAGTGGGTGACTCAAAGAGAGATGATGGGTAGCTTGACAGCTCATATTTGAAGACTTCACTTTTATCTTCATACATGTTGCCTGCTGCAGAAACAAGTCGTTGGAACAACAGCTGTGGATCCACACTGACCACGTCATCATCAATCTTGACCATATTTTTGGATGCCATTGCAATAACTTGATCTGATCTTTTGAAACTGTACTCTGTCACTTTCTGACCTTCCATCTTTTCCAAGATAGTGCTCCCAATCTCCTGTGCTCTGTGTGCATTTATAGATGGATCAGCAATGGCACCTCTGCAAATATTTTTCAGATCAGGTCCTTCAGCAAATGGGTCCCTTTCTTGCAAAAATGTGAGCATAGTCATCAAATCTTGTTCATCTTTCTTCTTTCTGGCAGTAGTCGTATCTTTGCGTTGTTCACTTGTCACGAATGACACACCAGTGAAAGTCTGCATAGCTTCATTCATGTCAGCATACGCTGGCATTGATAGTAGTCATGAGAAGCGCTGGGATTCAGAAGATTTGCATCTATCTCTCTCTCTCTCTCTCTCTCTCTCTCTCTCTCTCTCTCTCTCTTGGCTGCCTGCCTACCTGTCTGCCTCCCCCACACCCACTCCCTTGCTTCTCTCTCTCCCTCTCTCTTTTTTTTTCTTTCTTCTTTTTCTTTTTATTTATTTTTTTTTGTTTTGTTTTTATTCTTCTCTTTCTCCATACCCAATACAAATTCTTCTTCAATTTTTCTCTCTGATTTTTTTTCTTTTTTTATGTGCTCATTTCCTTCATATTTTTTTAAAACAAGATCTCCATTTTAACATGCATTTCTATGATGCTACAACCATTGTTCTTGTTATTTTTCTGTTTTTTTGTGTGTGTTTTCATAAATTTGCAGTTAATTTGTTTTCATTGTTATAAATTTCTGTGATTGAGGGCTGGATGTAAAAAAGCCATTACGGGTGCTTATTCTTTTCCCTTAATCAAAGTTTCAAAGTTTTAAGTTTCTCTCTCTCTCTCTCTCTCTCTCTCTCTCTCTCTCTCTCTGGACGGAATAGTGGTCAGAACATTGCGCTGGCAATTTGACGACCCAGGTTCGAGTCCGGTGGAGGAGATTTTTCTCCTGGAGTTAACATCAGTGCTGACTCCACTCTCCCCAAAAGTCCTTCGGATAACACTTTAAAACCGAGGCCCGTATGCGAATGCACGCAGAACATCTTACGCACACGTTAAATCCTGTTCCGCTTTTCGTAAGAGTAGGCCATTGTGTGCCAGTGGGAACAGATGACATTTACAAAACTGCATACACTCGGGGACTGGATGTAAAAAAGCCCAAGAGTACTTATTCCATTATCCTCAATATAAAAGAATAAATCAATCTCTCTCTCTCTCTCTCTCTCTCTCAAGACCAACAAAGCAATCTTTTTTCTGTTTGTCACTATTAGCCAACAGCAATATCAGAAGTTAAATTTGAATTAAACTCGCCTTTCACCCCTTTATCAGTTAAAGTGAAGAATGCAGTATCAGCATTGCATTGCTGTTTGCAAATCACACATAAGTGTATGTCGCTCTCCATTGCAATCCTTTTGGAAAGCCTGCAAAATGGTTAGATTTTCTGTAAACTTTTGGAACCCTTGTTTTGACTCAAACAGGTTGCCATAGTTTCCCCTACACACGGAATATAGTGTTGGTGGAACCTGTCTCTAATAACCTCATGGATGCATCTTCTACTTTTTAAATCTTGTCTGTCAGTATTGGTATTATTGTTTCGCATTCTTTCATATCATTAAACTACACTTTCTGATTACTTATGTTAACAAAGGGTCGTTCCTAAGAAATACACTTTAAAATCCACACTGCTAACACAGAACGAACGTGTAGGCCTACACGTCTGTGAAAGCACTGTACGGAAACAACGTGTAGCCTAGTGTGAGAA
The DNA here is from genome assembly GCA_030674155.1 of Stramonita haemastoma. Lineage (NCBI taxonomy): Eukaryota > Metazoa > Mollusca > Gastropoda > Neogastropoda > Muricidae > Stramonita > Stramonita haemastoma. The sequence goes on from CM060323.1 coordinate 18,165,597, forward strand.
TATAGCAGAGTAAGCAGGCGAGTGCAACAGGTTCCACTCTGTTCTGGAACTAGAGGAGGGGCCTGCTGTTTAATTGTTTATTCCAGGCGATGATAGCCTCCGGGCAGCAGTATGCGGCGAGGATTTTGTATGGTGCCACAGTCGTGCTATTTTGAGTTTAATTATTTTCTTTTTTATTTTCTTGTTGAGCTATTTGACGGTAAATTTTTCTCGATTCTTGTTTACTAATAGTTAATACATGTCTGAACGTACGGGTGAAAAAAAAAATTCTCTTGCAATTTTTTTGAGGTCATTTCACAGTTTTCCTGTACTATATGTGCATCCATACTCTTTCTTCGTGCCTCTTTCCATCCCCCCCTCCTTACCCCAACCCCCTCTCACTCTCTCTGTTTCTCTCTCACCCCCAACACACACACACACACACACCTCAATACAAAAACAACCCAAAACAACAAAAAATGCTAAAACTCTCTCTCCTGTCTCCCTCCCTCCACCATTGCCCTACCCCCCTCCCCCCCCCTCTCTCGGTCTCTCTCTGCCTGGCATCCTCACCTGTCTTTCCCTCCCTCAGTCTCTCCCTCCTTCACCCATATTTCCATCCCTCTCTCTCTCTCTCACACACACAAACCCCTCTCACTCTCCCCCTCCCCACCCTCCCTCTCACACATAAACCCCTCTTACTCTCCCTCTCCCGCTCCCCACTCTCTCACACAAACCCCTCTCACTCTCCCTCTCCCGCTCCCCACTCTCCTCCCTCTCACACACAAACCCCTCTCACTCTCCCCCTCCCCACTCTCCTCCCTCTCACACAAACCCCTCTCACTCTCCCCCTCCCCACTCTCCTCCCTCTCACACAAAACCCTCTCACTCTCCCCCTCCCCACTCTCCCTCCCTCTCACACAAAACCCTCTCACTCTCCCCCTCCCCACTCTCCTCCCTCTCACACCCAAAACCCTCTCACTCTCCCCCTCCCCACTCTCACACAAAACCCTCTCACTCTCCCCCTCCCCACTCTCTCACAAAACCCTCTCACTCTCCCCCTCCCCATTCTCCCTCCCTCTCACACAAAACCCTCTCACTCTCCCCCTCCCCACTCTCCCTCTCTCTCCCCCTCCCCACTCTCTCACACAAACCCCACTCACTCTCCCTCTCACCCTCTCCCTCCTCACAAAACGCACTCACTCTCCCCCTCCCCATTTTCTTCCTCTCTCACACAAAACCCACTCACTCTCCCCCTCCTCACGCTCTCCCTCTCTCACACACAAACCCCACTCACTCTCCCCCTCCCCACTCTCTCACACAAAACCCTCTCACTCTCCCCCTCCCCACTCTCTCACACAAAACCCACTCACTCTCCCCCTCCTCACGCTCTCCCTCTCTCACACACAAACCCTACTCACTCTCCCCCTCCCCACTCTCTCACACAAAACCCTCTCACTCTCCCCCTCCCCACTCTCTCACACAAAACCCACTCACTCTCCCCCTCCTCACCTCTCCGCTCTCCCTCTCTCACACACAAACCCTACTCACTCTCCCCCTCCCCACTCTCTCACACAAAACCCTCTCACTCTCCCCCTCCCCACTCTCTCACACAAAACCCACTCACTCTCCCCCTCCTCACGCTCTCCCTCTCTCACACACAAACCCTACTTACTCTCCCCCTCCCCACCCTCTCTCACACAAAACTCACTCACTCTCCCCATCTCTCACACAAAACCCTCTCACTCTCCCCCTCCCCACCCTCTCCCTTTTTCACACAAACCCCTCTCATTCTCCCCCTCCACCCTACCTTTCACACAAACCCCTCTTCACGCTCCTCCTCTCTGTCTCTCGGTCTCTCTCTCTCTCAATACAAAAAACAAAAAAGTCAAGAAAGGCTATTCTCCCTTTCAGCTCATGCAGAACATTATTTCAGTCATTGGAATATTTCAACTCCCTTTCAAAACAAACTTAAAAAACAATAGGAATGGGACACACCACTGCCAAATAAAGTTAAATTCTTTTTCTAAAAACCAAGCTGGCATATGTGAATCCCATTTCTCTTATTTCTATATATTTTTCACATTCAAAAATTAAAATACAATAACAGCATTATATATGTCATCTTGCAAGAGCAGTAACGATTGTACAGCCAATCAAATAAAATTGTACATCCAAACAAAACTACCAAAACAAATTCAAAACATTTTTTTAAAGTGAAAAATCAAACATCCACACAAACATAACCCATTCATATAAATTATGCAAAAGAATCACGTATCTACATTCATACTCCCCTCCCCCCCCCCCCCCCCCCCCCCCACACACACACACAGCCTCACACCAAAGTAAACACACACACACACACACACAACCCATTCATATAAATTATGCAAAAAGAATCACGCATGTACATTCATACTCGCCTCCCCCAACACACAAACACACACACACACACACACACACACACACACACACACACACACACACACACACACACATCTTTACTGCCACTCTGCCTCTCTCTCTCAGCCTCACATTATCTTTGTCAGAGGTTTCCTGTTAAAACTATTCGTAACAAAAGTAGCATTGATATCCCTCGTCCAAGAACCGATCTTTTTATGTCATCACTTGTTTATTCCGGTAGCAAACTATGGAACGAAATCCCAGTCTTTATCAAAGAGAAAAGTAGCATATCATCCTTCAAAAAAGCGTACCACATACATTTGTTCAGTTTCTTGTAAATTACATTTTGTGAGTGAGCTTGTCGACATTATATATGTGTGTGTGTGTGTGTGTGTGTGTGTGTGTGTGTGTGTGTGTGTGTGTGTGTGTGTGTGTGTGCGTGCGTGCGTGCTTTGATTTCTGATATTATTGATGTTACATGAGGTTTTTTGTTTTGTTTTTTTGTTTGTTTTGTTTTTTGTTTTTTATGTTCACTGTCTATTCAGTGAAATATGAGAAAAATGTATTTTGTCTTGTTTGGATGGATTGGTGAATTTAGATATTAAGTCCATTGTCGTTTTTTTTATGGCCATATATATTAATGTGTGTGTGTGTGTGTGTGTGTGTGTGTGTGTGTGTGTGTGTGTGTGTGTGTGTGTGTGTGTGTGTGTGTGTGTGTGTGTGTGTGTGTGCTGTTGAGTGTTAAGAATTGCTTGGACAACTCTCGTTGTTACTGTATACAATGAGTGTGTGATTGATTTTGTTTGTATTTCATTGATTTATTTGTTAACTTAATGAATCAGCTACGTATGTTTGGCTTGTTTGTTTTTTCTCTTGTTGTTTTTTTGTGGGGGGGAAGGGGGAGGTTCTGAGGGCCTGGTGTAAAGAAGCCTCTGGCTTATCCATTTACCCTCATTAAAATATTCGAGTTTCGAGTTTCCTTCCCCCCCCTCCCCCCCCCCCTCTTTCCCTTTCACTCTCACCCTCCCCAAACCACACACACCTCTCAAACTCTCCCTCCCTCCCTCCCCCCTTACCCCCCCCCCTCTCTCTCTCTCTCCCCCTCCCTCCCTCCCTCCCCACCCCTCTGTCTCTCTTGTCTGTCTCTCTCTCTCAAAAAAAAAAAATCCTTTCTTTAGCTCATGCAGAATAACATTTTTGTCAATGGATTATTTCAACTAACATTCAAAATACAAACTTTAAAAACAATTGGAATGGACACACCACTACCAAAAAAAATTTTTTTAACACAAAAATTGTTACTTTACAGCTGGCATTGTAAATCCCATTTCTATCATTTCTTTGTTGTTCACAGTAAAAAATAAAAAAACAAAACAAAAAAAACAATATCGGCAGCTTATGCAGCATTTAGCTTGCAAGAGCACTAACTCTTGTTCAGCCAATCAAATACAATCATACATTTAACAAAGCAACAACACAAATAGAAAACAATAGAAAGAAAATAGTGAATATTAGATATGCACACATGAGTCAACATGCTCATGTACAAAGCGTGCACACGCGCACACATACAGACACGCACAAAGCACACAAACACACACACACTTTATTCTTTCATCCTTCCCAACCTCCATCCACCTCTCTCCCCCTCCTGCCCCACCTACCCCCTCCTTCCTCCCTCCTTCCCCCTTCCTCCCTCCCCCCTCTCCCTCCCTCCCCCTCTCCTCTCTCTCTTCCCCCCCCCCCCCACAATCTCAAAAATTCTCTCTCTCTGTCAAAAAAAAAAAAATGTAATCTTTCTCTTGCTAATGCAGAACAACATTTCTGTCATTGGGTTATATCAACTCCAATTCCAAATCCAAACATTCAGAATTGACAATGGGAATGGGACACGCCTTGGCTGATCAAAATGAATTTCAAAAAGAAAAACAGAACAAAAACAAATCTTATTTATGACTTGGTATAAGCCAATCCCATTTCATCATTTTCATGTTGTTAACATTCAAAAATAACAATACAATGACAGTTTATACAGCACTTAGCTTGCAAGAGCATTAAGTCTTGTGAGCCAATCAAATAATACATCCAAACAAAGCAACAGCAAAAACAAAATATTGGAGAAAAAAAAAAAGCAGACATGCACTGTACCAAGACATATTAACATGAAAGCACACACAAACGTGCGTGCACACACACATTTTCTTTTTTCCTCCCTGTCTTTCTCTTCCCTCCCTCACACATCCACACATACAAAAAAATTATGTAAAAGAACCATGCATGTTCATCCATATCCATTCTTTCAAGTACCCCCCCCCTCCCCCCACCCCCCCCCCTGACACACAACACTGACACACATATACACACCCAACCTCACACCAAAGCACACGCACACCCACACACAAAGCACACCACACACACCCAACTTCACACACACACACACACACCCAATCTCACACCAAAGCAAGCCACACACACACACACACACATACACACATTCTTCCTTTTCCCATCCCCTGTCTCTCTCTCTGCTTCTCTCTCACAACATCCCCCCCCCCCCCCCCTTCCACCCAAAACACACCTCTGAATAATACAAGACTCTTTCCTCCCTCCTCTCCCTCTCTCTCCCCCACATATCTCTAAAAATTACTAACTTCTCTCTCTCTCTCTCTCTCTCTCTCTCTCTCTCTCTCTCTCTCTCTCTCTCTCTCTCTCTCACACACACACACACACACACACACACACACATCATTCTCCCCCTCCCCACCAACCTCTCTCACACACACACACACACACACACACACACACACACACACACACACACAACACACACACCCATCATTCCCCCTCCCCACCAACCCCTCTCTCTCTCTCTCTCTCTCTCTCTCTCTCTCTCTCTCTCTCTCTCTCTCTCTCTTCCCTTTTAATATAAAACCACAGTCTAGCTATCTGTTCTCTTGGCTCATTCAGAACAACATTTCCCTCATTGGATTATTTCAACTCTCATTCACAATACAAATTTCATAAGAAAAAATAAGAATGGGACATGCAACCTGCCAAATAATGAGAAACAACAAGATTAAAAGAAAAGAAACTGGGTTCTTTTTTTTTTACCAGGCATGTGTGATCTCATTGTCATCATTTCTATATAATATATTACATTCAAAAATAATAATAAAAATGGTAGTTCATACAGCATTTGTCTTGCAAGAGAAAAAGCAAATAAAATCATACATCAAAACCAACAATTAAAAGAAAAAGAAAAAAAAAAGTGAACATCAGACATGCACTCATAAGAAGACAGGTACAAACAGGAATGCATCCATACACACACATTTCCTTTCTTCCTCTCTTTCCCCCCACCCCGCTGTCTCTCTCCCCACCCACCTCTCCTCTCCGAAAAAAAAAAAAAGCTTAACTCTAACCCCCCCCCCCCCCTCCCTATCTCTCTATCTCTGGGACTGGATGTAAAAAAGCACATGGGTGCTTATTATCCTCGAAATAAAAGAACTTGATTTCATTTGGTTTGCTCTCTCTATAATGAAAAAAAACACAAATAAAAGAATTTGATTTCATTTGGTTTGCTCTCTGTCTCTCTCTTAATTAAAAAAAAAAAACACAAATAAAAGAATTTGATTTCATTTGGTTTGCTCTCTGTCTCTCTCTTAATTAAAAAAAAAAACACAAATAAAAGAATTTGATTTCATTTGGTTTGCTCTGTGTCTCTCTCTTAATACACCCCCAAAAACCACACAAATAAAAGAATTTGGATTTGGTGTGCTCTCTGTCTCTCTCTTAATACAAAAAAAACCCCACAAATAAAAGAATTTGGATTGGTTTCCTCTCTGTCTCCTCTTAATACAAAAAAAACACAGTCTATTCTTCTCTTTGTTCACAGAAAATTTCACACACACACACACACACACACACACACACACACACACAACACACACACTTTCCTTCGCTCATCCCTCCCAACCTTCAAGCTTCATCTCTCCCTCATCCTCCTGCCCACCCCCCTCCCTCCCTCAACTCTTTCCCTCCCCCCCCCCCCCCCCCTCTCCTCTCTCCTCCTTTTCAGCATCAAATTATTCAACATAAAAAATATTCAACATCAAAATCATTCAACACCAAAACATTCAACATAAAAAATATTTAACATACAAAATGTCAACATAAATAAAAACATTCAGTATCAAACTATTCAATATAAAAAAAAATATTCAACATCAAGTTATTCAACATCAAAATCATTCAACATCAAGTTATTCAACATCGAAATCATTCAACATCAAAACATTCATCAAAACAATCATCAGAACAACCAACATCAACATCAAAAACAATCACTGATCATACTGTGTTGCAGGGAATGGCACACTATAAAATAAAAGATTACTAACGCATAACTAAATACTTTTTCAAACGCCTCAGGTAAAATTACAAAATGAGACAAATTCTTGTTCATATCCAAAATAACTATACTCTGGCTGGTTTAGTTTTTGTTCTTGTGGTTTTTTAACATTAATAATTATGTAGGGTTGGCATTTTTCAAACATGAGGTACATTGGTCATATAACAATAACAACAGATCAGCATGGCTATATCTCGATTGAGCGTTTCTCTCTCTCTCTCTCTCTCTCCTCTCTCCTCTCTCCTCTCTCTCTCTCTCTCTCTCCCCCTCCTCTCCTCTCCCCCCCCCCTCCCTCCCATAAACCGAGGCAAGGTGACACTGAGACAAGGGTTTCCTTGTCACGCAATGTCTTTAGTCGGGTAGGCAAGCAAGGGTTCTAAAGCATAGAAAAGGCAATATGTCACTGTTGCTGGATAACCTTAATAGATATTGACACCATCTTAACATTTCCTCTACCAATACAAAAACTCATGCTTACTCTTTTTAACACACAAAAGCCATATGATCTGTTTTATTCTGAAATTTCAAAGTTAAACAGCCTAGTTGCTTTATTATCTTAACATACACGACTACAATCTGTTAACTTAAAGGTAACTTCTTAAAATCACAGATCATTTTGCAATACTAGCAGTTTACGCAGCATATACCTATACTAGTGTATAAACAGTACCTTCCTGTTTACTTACAGTTTTGTTTCTGTCAAATTCTTTGGCTGGTTTCTTGACCATTAATAACAAGATATGAATTGCACTGAGAACTCTAGCTGACTTACTTTTCTTTTTTTATACTTAACTGTAGTGTGTGTGGTGTAGTGTGATGTGCAGTGTGGTACTGTCACAATGGTGCAGTGCTTTGTGCGTGTGTTCAGAAATGTGTTATATTTGTTTTTTCTTTTTATTCTTTTATTACGAGGTAATGCAATAAGCGCTTATGTGGGGTTTTTTCACATCCAGTTATAGTGTGTATGCAATTTTGTAAATTTTGTCATCCGTTCCCATCGAGATGGGTGGTGTGTGTGTGTGTGTGTGTGTGTGGTGTGTGTGTGTGTGTGTGTGTGTGTGTGTGTGTGTGTGTGTGTGTGTTTGGCGAGAAGGGTTATGGTACAAATTATTGCTACATGGAATTGAAGGAAAAGTTTTCCAAGTCATTGTTAACATGAATGATAGAATTAAGTCTTGTGTTTTTCTTAATGGTGAAACGTCTGATTACTTCCATTGTTGTATGGGTGTCAGACAATGAGAAAATTTATCTCCTGTTCTCTTTTTATTATATCTTAATGACTTAGAGAGTTACCTCATTAAAAATAATTGTGAATATTTGAATATTGAAGTAGCTGACGTTGAACTAGTTGTTAGTTCTTTTGTACGCAGATGGCACACTTTTACTAGCAGACTCTGCAGACAATCTTCAGAAAGCTCTTAACAATTTTTGTAAATACTGCCAGGAGTGGAAATTGGATGTTAACATTGATAAAACAAAAATAATTATATTCAATGCTAAGAAAAGCCAGAAAGTACGATTTAGATTTTGAAACAAATATATCAGCATTGTTGATTCTTATAAATATCTAGGAAAATTTTTTAGTCAAAATGGTCAATTTTGCAAAGGTAAGAAAACAGTATATGAACAAGCACAAAAAGCAATATCTTTCTTTGAAACAGATGAGCAGAAATTTGAATATACCTGTTGATGTTATTCTTGATCTTTATCAAACAATGGTTGTTCCAGTATTGTTATATGGCTGTGAAATTTGAAGTTATGAAAATATTGGTATTCTTGAAAAATTACAACTTAAGTTTTTGAAACACCTCTTCAGACTTAAAAGGAGCACAATGACTAATCTGATAATGGTGAAACGGGAATATACCCCTTGTCTGTTCAGATTGGTGCAAGGTTAATCAGATTTTGTCTGCTTTTATTGCTGATAATTCTGGCAAATTTTCATCAAAATTGTATCATGTATTGGCATATGAAAAAGTGTATTGTTCAGAATGGATCAACAAAATTCACAAAATGTTAATTGAAACAGGATTCGACCGTGTGTGGGAAACACAGAATTTGGTAAACAAAGATAGTTTATATAGCAATGTCAGAAAGGCCTATTTTGTAAAGTCGTGGTCAGAAGAGCTACATAGAAGTAATAAATGTATATTTTGTCGCAGTTACAAAAAATGTTCTAAGAGGGAAAGTACATATCATTAGTGAGTTGCCATATAATAACATGATTTCATTATTTAGATTCAGGTATATTAACCATTATTTGCTGATTGAAACAGGACGAGTTAATGGCATTCATCGCGAAAATCGTCTTACTAAACAATGTAACATGAAAGCGATAGGAGATGAGTTTCACTTAATAATGGAATGTCCAAAGTTTTCGGAGCTTCGAGAAGGTCATACCTCAGGAATATCTCTATCCAAGATCCATATTCTCATTTTTGTAATTTGTTCTCTTCTGACAAACATACTTTATTAAAACTTAGCAAATTTCTAGTTAAGAGTAAAAAGTTGCATGACATTGATGAAAAGGTTGACTATATTTCTATTTCTGTGAATTTTGTCTTGTAAACATATTTTGTTAATGCAAATTATATACATGTTCAGTTGATTTTGTTTACTGAAATCCTCCATGCCCCAAGAGGGGTCAAAGGCAAATTAAATCTTGAAATTCTTTATGCGTGCGTGCGTGTGTGTGTGTGTGTTGTGTGTGTGTGCCTGTGTGCGCAAGGGTGCATGCATATGTGTGAATGTGTGCACATGCACGCATGTTTATGAGTGTGTTGAGTATGTACATGTGCGTGCACGTACATGTGACTGTGTGTATGCTATGGAAGCAGATGAGTTTGAAATTGCTCAAAGTTGTATCTTTGAAATTTTGCATAAACTTTCTGCTATGATGTGTACTCATTTGCATCTTTTTGTAGTTGGCTTATATTCACCTCTATTGTATGGGGTTGTTGGCCTTTGACAGTTATAATTCCAGTAATTTCTCAAGTTTTGAGTTTCTCTCTCTCTGTCTCTCTGTGTGACAATAGCGCAATTAAGCTGAATGTTTCTTAACTCATCATTTCTCAAATTTTATCTACAGAGAACTAGATCTAATAACACAAAATTGTAAGCCATTCGGCCTTATGAATTTACTCCTGATATTAACATCACTTAGAATACCACCAATGACACCTGTGCCAAATCATAAGCTTATTCATTGACCAGTCCACACAAACATCTGTCAAGATCTGCGAATCTAAAATCACAAGTACAGATGTTAAATTGAAGCCGTAAAAAGATCTGTTGACTTCAGCTACAAAAAGAAAACCTGTCGGTGTGGTCCTGTATGTAATAAGATCCCAAAATTTAGCTCGAACTATTCCTGGAACTGATGACAAAGAGGGCTAAAGTGAACAAAAACAACAAAACCCAACAACTGTAGACTGCAGATTAATAGACTTGTGGATTGCATTACAGAATGGTAATGGTTTGGACTATCACTGGCAGAGACCCAGTTTGGGTACATTGCCCACATAGATGACTTTGGTGAACAACTCTCCAGTGCAAAGCTCCACAGCTCACCATGGAGTTAAGAGCAAAAAAGACAAAGAAATGGCCACAACATGCAAATACCTCCAAACCTGGCACCAAAAACACTATCAAAACACACAGGTGTGCCCCACAACAGCACATACTTGCCACATTGCATTGGGTGACACTGTCAATGAAATTTAATTTGCTTGAATTATTTTTTTTCCTTTTACCTCAATAACAGCATCGTATTTTGCCTCTTCCCTTAGCACTGTGGTGATCAATATTTCATGGAAGAATTATGTTCTATGCTTGATAATCAAATGAGTAAAAATGTGTCTTCTTATTCATAAAAGTAATAACTGATAAAATGATTTGTGCATATAAACATGGCTTTGTTTTGGGATCTTTTCAAATGAGTTTCACACACACACACACACACACACCAATCCAATCCAATGATGCTTAGAGCCCCGACGCACAAGTCATATCAGGCTGTCACATCGTCACATTTAAACTCGTATTAAAAGTGTGCGACTAATACAGTAAAACGATATAAACAACCAACTGTCCTTGTTGTATCGACGCCTGGTCAACCATACACACATACACACCACACAAGCACACACACACACAAATCATATGCAATAATGAGAAAGGCAGAAAAGGGCAAGAGTAAGAAAAAGCACCAATATTGAGGATTACTGTCACTAAATACAAGCTCTCTTCACTAAAAATGTACAAATCACACAAAATCAATGCAATCGAGCGGAAATACAAGCATGAAGCGCACTATCCATCCCCTTTCTTCCTAATTTAAGAATCTTTGGATTGAGCCTGCTGTAAGCCGCAAACATCAAAGTTTAATCACTAAAGCAACCACGTCAAGTTGCACAAAATGTAAACTGCAGGCACTTACACCTTACCTTAAATACTGAGTAAATTTCTGTACGAGCTCTGCACAAAATTTGTGATCATTTTCTTACATAAAGAACAAATTTGGCCACTGGCCTCATTGCTTTCCCTGTTTTCAAGCACAAACGTTTCACTGACAGCAATTTTTTCATAACACTGCATGAAGATATAGATGTCATGTGTAACTTAAGATAAAAATGACCATTGACAGCACAGATGTGCCATACTTTTGGGGAATTTCTTACAGGATGATAGTAGCACAGCAAACTGATAACTTGTATATCTTGAAAATCGCACTTTTTAACCGTGACCATGGTTCAGCAACTTTTATCATTTTCTGTAAAAACTATTTCTAGGTAGGAAGCCCTACTGCACAATGTTTTCTAAGATTCCTCAACATCAAAGACATAGATATTAAAATAACTGGTCATATCAAGTCAAGGGTGTATACAGGCATAAAGGGGAAAAAATTAAGAATGGGTCCTTTTTAGAGAACTCAACTCCTATTGGTAACATTGTATAGGTGTTAATGCAGTGCTTGCAGCAAAATCAAAAGAAAATGTTTACATGAAGACTCGACAAACTCTACCCTCATCTATCATCTTTTCTGTCAAATTGTGAGCAAGTTCTTCTCATTAAGATCAGGGCACTATGCTGCTTAGCCTCCTGGACAACTTGTCAACTTTTGGTTTTTTTTCAGGTGAGGAAATATTGATGCAGATCATTCAGGCACTCTATAGAAACGCCAGCAGTTCATCATAAAATAGCCAGGCCTGAGGTGTCTTTCAAACATCAGACTCACACAGGGTTGCATACTCTCACTTCAACCTTTCCCTATGCTGCTGCAAGACGCTCTCTTTGAATGCCACATCACTGTATCTCTTGATGGCTGTTCCATTTGTAATCTGTGGTGTATTGATGACACTGATCTCTGTGGGGGCAGTAACAGTGAACTAACAGAACTTTAAGCAAGCTAGAAGAAAGAGTTAGCACTTATGGTGCGGATACCAGTCCAGAGAAGAACAAGTAAACAGTATTGCTACCATCATCATAAATGATCAACAACTTGAAGAAGACTTAGTAGACTCTTTCAAATTTCTTAGCTCCACACTGACCAAAGGAGGCCACTCTCCGTTGAAGTGAAGATGAACCTAGCCTTTGCAACCTTGGCCACGGTGAAGTTCAGCAAGATTTGGAAAAGCGAAGAGATCAGCTTCCATACAAAACTGAAGTTGTTCAGAGCACTCATCATTTCATTCTGCTGTATTGGTTTGCTGGTCTTACACAGATCAAGCTGGGTTTTTTTTTTCCTTTTGATTAACAGCGACAGCTGGTTCTCCCATTTTTCTCCCAAGTCTATGGTTTTCTTGCACACAAAGCAGAATGCTTCTTACTTTTTTCATCTCTTCAAATCCATTCCTTATACTCATGTTCCAGCCACCTTCTAGAGGGCATGTTGACTTATTGCAGACATTCACTTTGTGCAAGATAAAATCATGAGCTCAACAATTTCTCAGACGAAAGTTGCATCGCTGAGTGTAGAAAGGACTGGGATGACAATTCACCCTGAATTAAGCATTATCTACCTTGTGTTAAGTAGGTTGTGTAAGTTGGTAGCATTTTCACCTGAAGCAGACAGCACTGTTGCACCAACCTCAATACAATCTGACACAACCAAAACAAAATATAATTTTTCAAATCAATGTCAGATTTCTTCTTCTACTTCTGGACCTTTAAAAATGAGTGGAGTAGGAACAAGACAGGTTTGTCACAGAAAATGTCAGCTAAATACAAAAACAAAACAAAAAACCCCACCTGTCTCTGAATTGGCAGCCCCTGATGCTCCGAATCTCCTGGCAATCTCATTTTGGTTGATTGCTCGCTTCTGTACCCAAGCCTAGTTCATTCTCAGCCTTAGAGGTCTGAGGTTAACCGGGTGATGGTCAATGGTCAGACACTGATGGTCACCACAACAGGTCAGCATCTGACTTAGTCTGTTTCCATGACTAACTGGACATTGTCAGGTGGTCCTAAACTCAGAACAGGCACCGTGAACACCATCAAGGTGACCCAGCAGCAGTACAGGGCCCTTTCCCTGGTGGTTTCATGGAAGCCTAAAACTGTAAGTGTAAGCTCCCTGTTAACTCTTGGCCCTGAGGATATGACATGACAAGCCTGGTTAACGGCTAGGTAGTGTAACTCTAATAAGCAGCATGGGGAGAGTCAGCAGCTGTGTCAAAGAAGAAAGGCAGCAACACAAACCAACAACAAAAACAGATAAAGCAACAGGTGCCCAAAGCTAAAAAAAATACACTGTAGTCAGACTACCTACACTCCAAGAAGCCGGTAATTCCTGATAACATATACCTGTTCTTTTCTCTTCTCTTCTCTGCATTTCCTTTTGGGCAGATGGGAAGTTTTTGTTGTTCCCCAGCTTAACACTCTGGGGGGTCACCCAAAATGTGCCCTCTGACTCACTAATCCCACCTGGGAATCACTGTGAGATTGAAATTGCACACTGAATGAGAAGTTTGCGTGTATGACTATTTTCAAGTACCTCACCATATAGGCAGCCATACTCCTACTTCAGAGGAAGATGGGAAGTGTAGTGCCAAGTCCTCTGTGCATGCAAAGTTCTCTGCATGAGGCCTTCCTGCTGGCCTCATCAACACATTCCAACTGCAGAGTAGTCTTTTTTTCAAGATCATGCTGTATTCCATTCTGAACCACCGAAACTAAGTGAATAATAGGATCTTTAATGCGCATATTTGATCTCCATACAAATTACATGTATATATCAGGGTGATTTTCAAAAAATTTTCAAATACTGAATTTTGCCAGTACATACATCAAGGTCTATCAAATAACCATAGCAAACATCTTACGTTAGGCAATAAATGAATAACTGAAATATGCATTGCATAAAAAAACAGCAAAGCATCCAACCTGTATAAAGTAAGGGATTTTACAGCGAATAAGCTTACGGGAGAGATGTGACTGAAGCCTATGTCTGTTTCATCCACGTAAATGCACACATCTCAACTTTCATCTACTTTTTTCCCACAAAAATGTATCCTCAGTTTATTATCATTATGAAAATACTTTTGACAGACAAATCTGGATTTTCAAGAGCTTTCAAGAATGCATTTGTCACAGGTTATCATTTTGGTCATCTTCGGAATCTAGCATTTCTTTAAAAAAAAAAATTTAATTAAAAATTTACTCCAAAAATTGCAAGTATGGAATTCCATTTAAAAAGGAAGGAACATCACCTATGCGTTTGTCTATTTCTTCTGGTATCTTTTTTTTTCCTTTGTTTTTTTTAGTTTCTTGCCCCTGTACCATTTTCACCCCTTTTATTCTGTTATTTCCACTTTTCTTTATCAGTATCTAATTTCTTTATTGTTGTTCCTGCAGCTTTCCCTTCTGTTCACCACTTCTTCATTTTTCTCTTTCTGTTTCTTGTTGCTTTTGCTGGTTGTTCTTATGCTTCTACCATTTTCTTTTGTTATTAACTTTCTTCTGACTTCTTTCTTTTTCCAATCCATTTTTTTTCTTTGTTTAAATTGTGCTTTTCCTTTATGGCTTCCTTTATTTTGTACTTCTGTTTCTTTGGCTTTTTTGGTTTTTTTTCATTTTTTTATGCTTCTTCTTTCTTTTTTTTTTAACAGTTCATCTGATCTGAACAAAATGCAAACATTAAGAAGGAAGAAATATGTATACACATTCTTCTTCATCTATGCATCCATGCATGTATGTTGGTATGCATACTATCTCAAGCACACACACACACACACACACACACACACACACACACACACCATCTTGGTAACTGCATTTCCCCCTTAACCCCATCTTTTTTTTTATATTTAGGCAAGTGTCTATTTTGCTAAACATTCCCCCTCCTCTCTTTCAATTTTTTTTTTTTAAAACAAAGCAAAAAAAAAAAAAAAACGACCGACCATTCCCTATTCTTACTCTCACACTCACACAGACAACTTAACCATAACTTCTCTTATGCCCCTTCCTACATTCAGCTATCTATCCCTTCTATCCAACACCCTTTTTCTCTAATACACCCCTAATACTCCTACACACCTAAAAATGAACAAAAAAAACACAAAAAGTTTGCTTCTGTGTCACATCTTGTATCATGATATCTATCTGACTTTTGTGTCCACATGTGGGGCCAGGTTAAGAAATAAAGGTTAGCGTAAAGGTTAGTGTTAACAATTAACATTAGTGACTGGAATAGGGCTGTCAGTCAGCTGGCTTGTCTGCCTGTATGCATGCATACATGTGGACACAAAGGCACATAGACATAATGGTACCTAGCTTTTGACACAATGTTTTGGAAATTTTCTTTAAATCACAAATCACCATCCTATACAACAAGGTTGTTTCTGTTGCTTCACTGATCAAGTTTTATAGGACAATTTTCCAGTTCTGGAATCAGCTAAGTAGTTTCCAGCAGCCTACATTTGTTTTCAAACTGGCTAAGGGTGTTTTCAAAAGAACCAAATTATGCAGATAAACGAAGGAACAAGCCCAAAGGTACATTTATGTCTTGCTTATTTCTTGCATTTCCCCATTGTTTAATTACAATTGTCCAGTTCTGAAATCAGCAATTCTGGCTTACAGTTTTGTTTTGTTTTAAATCATGTCGTTTCCAAAAGAACCCAAGTTGAATTGAATGAAGAAATATAAAGCCCAAACAGAACCACAGAAGTAAAACCTGTTCTTTTATGGCTAGCCTTTTCTTCTATTTGCACTTACCTAGCCATACACATCATACCCCTTTCTCCCAATAGACAGGAAACTCTAGTTAATAAACTAAGGAATTAGCCCAAAATAAACCATATGCCAAAAAAAGTTCTTTTACCTGCTAGCCTTTTAATTCTATTTCCAGTAACCTAGCCACACATAACATACTCCCTCCTTCTAACTATCAGTTTCCCTGAAGTTCCTCTTCTAGTTTAACAAGATCAACTATATTCCCGTTCTCTCCCCCAAAAAACTTGTTAAATATATACACGCA
The DNA here is from genome assembly GCA_030674155.1 of Stramonita haemastoma. Taxonomy (NCBI): domain Eukaryota; kingdom Metazoa; phylum Mollusca; class Gastropoda; order Neogastropoda; family Muricidae; genus Stramonita; species Stramonita haemastoma. The sequence continues at coordinate 18,181,865 of CM060323.1, forward strand.
GATGCTAAAATGCACACACACACACACACACACACACACACACACACACTATGCACACATGTTAAAACCTGTTCCACTTTTGGAAGAGTAGGCTATTGTGTACGAGTGGAAATGGATGACAAAATTTTCAAAACCGTGTACACACAAAGACTAAATGTAAAAAAATAAAATAAAATAAAAAAAGGCACGCGAGTGCTTATCCATTATCCTTGAAACGGAAAAATAATAAACACACACACATACAATTTTGTCAGGCACTCAATTCCTCTATGTCTGTTCTCTATTTACTTCCAGTGTACAACACCCCTTTCACAACCTTCCATTCCTCCGTTCATTTTGGCTCAAACTTTAGGCACCCCTTGCATTAAAATTCATTACCTTGAACCTGTTTCGTAGCAACACAAGGTGAAGCAAAGTGTTTTAAATCTGCTCTTGAAGTTAAGCTTCAGCTTACAACTCTTCCTACTCCCCCCCCCCCCCCCCCCCCCCCCCCCCTTCTTTTTGCAGACCCAATGTGTTTTATCACACCACAGCAGAAACATTTGTTTGTTGCTACTTCATTAATGTAGCCTCCAAGCTCTGTTTTCATCTATTACACAGGATTCACTGAACAGTTTGGGCCTCGCTCCGTTATTTTGAACTCTGAATGACAAAAATCCATACAACTTAGTGATTGAAAGATAGCTTCCAGAGTTAACTGTGCATGCGCCAAATTAATTTTTACCTCCTTAGAGACTCTGTCATCCGCTAGTCCTCATTTGTTCCGTCCAAGCACTGATACGTATCTGAACCTTCATTTATTTTTCCACACAAAATGTATCTTTAGCTTATCATCATCATTTAATGAAAATACTTTTGATACCTTGAATTTCAAGGGTTTTCAGGGAGTTTGATACAGGTTGTCATTTCGATAATTTTCAACAAAAACTCATGGTCTTGGATCTAACGAGTAATATTCCTTCTTTGTTTTAAATCCTAAAATTGCCAATGCAGAATTCATTTTATAATGGAAGGAAAATCACCCATAATATAATAACAAAAGAAAAATGAAGGCATTGGTGGGTTTACAATTTGTTGACCCTTGATTTCTTAAGATGCTACACCAAGATTCAACCAACAACTTCATAAAGTCAAATGGTCTTAACCACTCCACCACAGTGTCTGGTATACACCTGCTGTGACTGGACACCCCTCACTCACACTAGTTAACCACTTACCTCCCAAACAGGTCACCCAGCCCCTGTTACCCTTCAAAGTTCCCTCTCCCTTCTGGTCCCATTATCTCCTCCAGTACTATAGGGCTCCTCTCTCCTGACCCTGTGGAACAAACACAACAACAGCATCAGAGAGACATTCTACAGAGAAATTACCCACCCCACTCTGCCAATACAACTTTCACCCACAAAAATTCACACTCAGCATTGCAGTCAATCTCACAAGCTATCACTTAAGACTGAAGGTGGCAGTGATGGTTAAGTTTTTCACCTGCCTAACTAGTAAGCCATGAGGTTCTGGGTTCTATTCCCAGCCTTCCCCTTTCTTCCCAGTGTGATGAAAAAATCAAACTGAATGTCAGTCCTTCAGATGAGACTATAAGCCAAGTACCCTGTGTGAAAAAGCACACAGATCATCTTGCATGCACAATAAAATCCCATTCCACCTTTAGGAAGAGTAGGCCACCATTGATGCTGGTTGGACCTGATGACAAAATTTTTTAAAAGGCATGCACACAGATGTCGTGCTTAGACACAATCCCCGAAGTTGGAATGTGGCTGTCTCAATGGCGGGGCAAAAAGACGGTCACGTGCGCTAAAGTCTCACCACTGGTGAAACCTCAGAGCTCAAGCTGAGGAGCAAGAAGTAAAAAAAGCTATCATTTCCATTACTAAGCCTTTTCAGCCAGCTACCATCAGATGTCTCAAACACTAAGGCAATTTTCACAATTGTCCAAAAAATGTAACTTCTTGTCCAGTGCAGAAACTTATGATAAAAATCTCCTGTTTTGGTTTGTTTTGTTTTTTAAATAAAAACCATCAAACTTTGCTTCATCACCACAATAGCTTTAAACCTAACTTTTACAAAACTCGAAATAAAAGCAGCAGCTCAATAACAAAATTTCACAAGATACCACCAAAGTGGAAGGGGTAGTGTTACAAATAAAAGTACTTCCTGACTAGGGGAATACTCAATTTTTTTTTCAAATGATGAAAATAAAGGTCCTCTCAGAGAATGGTAAACAACCATGAGGTCGCCCTCAATCAGTCCATATGAATGCTTACAGGAGTAAACAATGCATTGAAGTTGATATAATATTCTCCAGCTTTTATGCCCTGACTCCAAATCAAATCAAACCTTTTTTTTTCCCAGATGGTACATTGAATAAGCACTGATTTGATTTTCTTCCACCCAGAATATGCTGTCTCATTGAATCCCACCTTTGACACATGGCTTACGTTGGTAACTAAGAGGGGGGGGGGGGGGGGGGGGGGGGAGAGAAAAAACAAAAACACAGGCCTATTTTAGGCTGCAGACTTCCACTGCTGTGAATCACCAACATGACTACGATGGTATCAATACTAACCATAAGAATAGGAGTAACTGGTCTGTAGATTCATTATTACTTCGCAAATTTACTTAAATATCTCAATGTGATCAGAGGTCACGCCATGTCGGCCATCCCTCATTGCAAGCGGGAAACACGTGACGTCATAGGCTAGTAGCACTCCTAAGCCTCGGTCTCGAAATCGCGGCCACCTTTCACCTCTTTCTAATCCCTTTCACTACTGCAAAATTACAGGCACTTCCATTCCTACTACAATTCTTCCCTGGAAACTTTAAAACTTGTTTACTTTCATTTACCCCATCAAACATGTTAGTTTTCATTGTTACCTTTGGTTCCCTTTCAGTACCACGATCTCTTTCTACCAAGAGAAACGCTCGCCTGCTGCGCGACATATTTGTGTTCTCCGAACTCACCCGCGTAAATTTTGGTCTAATCTGGATCTAGGTTGTAGGGTGAAACCTGGTTGTGTAATACGTTAGGCTAAACAAGAACACTCATCGGTAATACGTCAATAACTCAGAATACAAAAGCTTGGTAACAAAGAATATTAATCGGATTACCACTGAGTTCACCTCAAAATTGTCTGTCGATCTTCACTTTGTGAGCGCTGCGGTACTAATAGTACTCAAGTCTGAGTACCGGATATGACTAAATCTTTCCAAATAAGTCAGAATTGGTTGGTTGATTTGGAACTGCCAATAGGCTTAGCCGATACTTTCGGCGCGGTATACGTATACGGTATAGTCGTTGGTAGCACATACGTCTCGTAATGTTTTGAGTTGTAGTAGTCTCTTAATCGTAAATCTCGGCTGGGACTGTAGTAATTTTTTTAAAATAATAATCAATTAAAAACAATAACAGTGCAACAGGTTTTTTTTATATCAGAAGTTGTTACAGGCGTATTATATAATACGTTTTCTATGATTACCCAATCTCTTTTAATAATTTTAACATATGACCTGTTAATCCGATAATTATAACACACCAGTTTCTCGGTGTTGTCAAATTAAAACTCCAGTTTCTAGGGTGAAGGCAGCAGTACACTGCAGATCCTCCAAGTCGCCGTTGATAAAAGCTTCCTAGCTACTGGGGTGGGGTCAGGCATCTTCTTCCTTTGAGTGCTAGACTTGCCTTCTGCTTTCCTAGGCTTCCTTATACACAAAATTAACAATTTAACCGCCATTTTCAAAGAAGACGGACACTTTTCTTGCATCAGAATACTTTCTATAGAAGCTAGGACCTAAACATTGATGTTTGGAAAGCAATTGTTGTTGATATGATTATGCTTATTCCCTGCCAAACTAAATCAATCAATTAACTTGAATTATATTGTCTTGAGCATGCCATAAGCTGCTAGCCTGTTATTGCTCTTAATATGCAAACATGTATTCCAGTAAACTATAGTAAACGGCCTAACTTACTCTTGGGAAATAGTTATCCTGACAGTATGGGCTGCCCAGCTCTTTACTAATGCAAAACTTGTAAAAATAAGACAACCTATCATGATATGCTTTAACTAAGACAAGATATCCCATGTCTTGGTTCTGTTTAACTTCTGATTCTTTTTACAAATGAAGGCTTCACTGTTGTTGGTCATCCCCCCCCCCCCCCCCTCTTCTTGACTCATTACAGCTATAAATATCATAATTCCACCCCCACCCCTTCTCCTTCATGTATGCAGCACTAGTCTTTTTCCTGTTCTTTCTATCTATCTATCTATCTATCTATCTATCTATCTATCTATCTATCTATCTATCTATCTATCTATCCCTTAGTCTGGCGACCGTGGGGGCACCCCTGAAGACTTGACAACCAATTCCGTCCATTCCTCTCAGTATCCTCTTTCCTGTTCTCTGCTTTATAAAACAAATCAGTCCAGTTCCCTCTCTCTCTCTCTCTCTCTCTCTCTCTCTCTCTCTCTCTCTCTCTCTCTCTCCTCTCTCTCTCTCTCTCTGATAGCCTAGTGGTCAGAACATTGCGCTGGCAATTTGACGACCTGGGTTCGAGTCCGGTCGAGGAGATTTTTCTTCTGGAGTTAACATCAGTGCTGACTCCACTCTCCCCAAAAGTCCTTCGGATGAGACTTTAAACCGAGGCCCCGTGTGCGAACGCACGCAGAAATCTTGCGAAAACGTTAAATCCTGTTCCGCTTTTCGTAAGAGTAGGCCATCGTGTGCCGGTGGGAACAGATGACATTTACAAAACTGCATACAAACGGGGACTGGATGAAAAAAGCACAAGAGTGCTTATTCCATTATCCTTGATATAAAAGAATAAATCAATCTCTCTCTCTCTCTCTCTCTCTCTCTCACTCTCTCTCTCTCTCTCTCTCTCTCTCTCTCTCTCTCTCTCTCTCACACACACACACACACACACACACACACACACACACACGCACGCACACACACACACACACACACACACACATGCCCACTATACCACACCTCAAAGACGCTGCATACCGTATCCACAGATAATATCATACAAAGGCATCCTTTTTTCCTCCTCTGTCATCGAAAAGCTCACACAACAACTATTGCCGCCTGTCCTATGACAGAATAAAATTCGTTGCGATGCCGTAAAGCGTCTGAGAAATAGCCTAGCCGTCTTCACTCCCCACCACAACCTATACTAGGCTAGACCTAGCGCTGATCAGAAACAACGCATCACTTGGCGCTATACTAGGCTAACGTAAACAACACTGACCCTGCCTGGGCCTCTCCGCTGTCAAAGAGCGTGGGAATTGTTCATCTTCAAGGTTGTCTGCGAGACCAGCACGGTGTCGTTAAGTGGTTCTCTTGTCCCTAACTGGCACATGACGTTCGGTTCAACTGCTCGAACCCGGTCAATAAATAACCAGACATGGTTTTAAAACTGCTTTGTATAATGATCTTTTTTTGTCAACACAGACTGCTTCCGGGTTATACCGGGGAAAATCCGTTGAGTTTAACCGGATTCGCACGTTCTTTAATTAATTGATTTATATATTTATTTATTCTTTTACATCGAGGATAATGAAATAAAAACTCATCTGCTTTTTACATCCAGTACCTGTGTGTATGCAATTTTGTAAATCTTGTCATCTGTTCCCACCGGCACACAATGGCCAGCACTTACGAAAAGCGAAACAGGATTTAACGTGTGCGCAAGATGTTCTGCTTGCGTTCGCACACGGGCCTCGGTTTATAGTCTCATCCGGAGCACTTTTGGGGAGAGTGGAGTCAGCACTGATGTTAACTCCAGGGGGGAAATCCCCTCGAACGGGAATCGAACCTGGTCGTCAAATTGCGAGCGCAGTTTTCTGACCACTAGGCTATATCCCGTCCCGTGATTTGTGATGTGATTAAATTGAGCGGAGGATATAGCCAAATCATGAGGACCCTTGGACATCAATGCCATGGGCCTAGAAATTGGTGGGTTCGAATCTCGACCCCGTCTAGTGAATTAAGGGTGGGGAATTTTTACAATTTCGCATGTCAACTTCAAGTAGGCCTACAGACCTGCCAGTGCCTTAACTCTCCTCGTGTGTGTGTGTGTGTGTGTGTGTGTGTGTGTGTGTGTGTGTGTGTGTGTGTGTGTGTGTGTGTGTATTTATATACACATACATACATACATACATACATACATACATACATACATACATACATACATACATACATACATACATATATATATATATATATATATATATATATATATATATATATATAATATATATATTTACACACACACACACACACACACACACACACACACACACACACACACACACACACACACACAGGAGATCGAATATGCACGTTAGATATACCATAATCTATGTCAGTATTTGGTGGATTATGGAATCATAAACATACCCACCAGCATGCATCCCCCAAATCATAAGAAGCAAAGTTTTGACCTTGCTCTAGGCTAGCATCCAGTCGTTTACCAAGTCACGATAGGCAACATTCTGCACTAAGTTCCCAGATCGAGCAGAGGTTGGAGGAGAGGTGGATGGGGAGGTGCGATTCTTGTGTTACACACACACACACACACACACACACACACACACACACACACACACACACACACACATATATATATATATATATAATATATATATATATATATATATATATATATATATATATATATAATATATATATAATATATATAATATATATTATGTATGTATGTTATGTATGTATGTATGTAAGTATGTATGTATGTATGTATGTATGTATGTATGTATAGTAAGTATGTATGTATGTATGTATGTATGTATGTATGTATGTATGTATGTATGTGATATGCGAGTATGTGTGTATGTGTGTGTGTGTATGTATGTATGAGTAGATGTATGTATGTATGTATGTATGTATGTATGTATGTATGTATGTATGTATGTATGTATGTATGTGTACACACACACACACACACACACACACACACACACACACACACACACACACACACACACACAACACACAAAAACTCAGTCGACCCACACCATTTTACGACACGAACCACTTAACGACACTGTGCATGGTGCAGGTCAACCTACCCCACTCGCCACCACCACCTCTCTCTCTCTCTATGCAGCCCCCCTCACCCACACCCACACCACACCACACACACACACACACACACACACAACACACACACAATAATGGACCGACCACAGGTTAGAGAACTTCTCAAACAGAAAGTACAATAACTACAACAACAAAACGTCCTGTCTTACAAAAAGAAAAGTTTTTTTTTAACAAAGCATCATTCAAAACATCCAGAACCAATGATTGTGTAGAGAACGAAATCACTGACAAAATTAAAGAAGAAAAAACAGTAGTAGCAATAATAATAAATAATAATAATAATAATAATAAAATAATAATAATAATAAATAATAATAATAATAATAATAATGATAATTATTTTATATATTATTATAACACAGAAGTGAAAATCATCCATACCTTACATCTTAGAGATAAATAACACATGTCATCAGCCATCACTAAGACATTAGAAGCAACAATTTACTCCAGATGCCTTTAAGCCTAACTATCAATTTTATTCACCTATTACTCCAGAAAAATCCATTCCGTCAACCATCACTTAGAGACTAGGCCTAGCCTAGCTAATTCCCAACTCCCAACACGGTGGCGGAAAGTTATAATTAGGGCCTATTTTCCTAGGCCTACGCCTACCACACTTTCAAGTGTGTGTGTGTTGTGTGTGTGTGTGCGCGAGTGTAGTCTTATGCTATTAAATCTTGTGAACGTTTGCATCTAGGCTACGTGAATGATTTGAATGCAAGCGCTTTGATTTTTTTTTTCTTCTTGCTTTACAAGTTTAAGCGCTATACAAAATTCCATATATTATGACTATGATTGTTGTTTTTTTGTTATATTGTTGTTATTATTACTATAATTATGTTCGATCTTCTTAAAGTGGCGTTTGCGTGGTCGTCATCTGCACTGATCCCATCCCCCACCCCTACCCCGTAGGGCCTACACGAAAAACAAGCTAGGCTATAGGCCTACTGCTCAAGTGAGAAAAACAACAACAAAAAACCCCAACGCTCAGGCAGTAGGCTAGCTATTGTTTCGTCAACACGAGTGAAAATGCGTTGCCCTAGGCCTGCCCTAGGCCTACTAGGCCTTTACCCTTAAGCGCCTGACATGTCATGTCCAGCACATCCGAATTTGGCGTGCACACTCACTCCTTCAAGGGGAGAAAGTACACGCACAAAATGTGTCAACTTCGACAGACACATCCTGAACACAGTAGGCTAACACAGATATGTATGCTGTCACAACTGAGACCGGCAAGCCACACACACCAACACACACACACACAATATGGGCCTAACCCGACTTCAGGTCTGAACATTTAATTATAGGTTAAATGCCTAATGCCAAATTCAAATGATAGAAATAATCTTGGGAATGAAAACGCCGTAGCCTACCTCACGGACTTGTATTAGGCTATGCTAACTAAGCCTAGGCCCGGCCTACACAGTTTTAAGCCATCGTTTCCTATTTAGGCTAGCCTAGCATGTGTGTGGGCCCTTTAGGCCTAGCCTAGAGTGTGCCTGCTGTGTGTGTGTGCGCGTGTCCGCACGCATGTGTGTCTGTGCGTGTGCGCACGAGCATACGCCTTTGTGTGTATGTGTGTACTGCATGTGCGAGTGTGTGTGTATCATTGCTAGGCAGTGTCAAGAATCTCTCAGAGCCTATGGATAGCCCTACTACTAGGCCTAGCCTACTTTTAAAATAGCCTAAGGTTTAGGCCTACCCACGGAGTTTTGTTTTGTTTTGTTTAATGTCCTTCACTACTTGGTGATATAGACACACCCGCATTCTCTCTCTCTCTCTCTCTCTCTTCTCTCTCTCTCTCTCTCTCTCTCTCTCTCTCTCTCTCTCTTTTATATATATATATATATATATATATATATATATAATATATATATATATATATATATATATATAATATATATAATATATATATATAAGAACTAACTACAGGAGAGATCTTACTGGGGAAGAATATATAACCTCAGCAACTGATGTTATAAACTGCTGAGAGTCATACAAAACTTCTTGAACAGTGGCATATCTTTTTTTAATATCTAATTCTCTCCTTTTAAAAAGGTCAATAAGAATTGGGCAATCAAACAATAAGTGGTGGATTGATAGAGGTTGAGAACAGCAACATGACAGTTTTTAGAATATTTGGTATTCCATGGATTCAACCTCAGTTTATACATTACAATTTCTAGTTGACGTGAACAAGAAATACGTTCAAAATGTGATGTCTTCATTTTGGAAGGCATTCTATTCATCAATCTAGCACTAATTTCATACAGGACAAAACAAGATTGGAATCAAACGTTTCAATACTACGACCAGAGGCACCTTGTTTTGCTAATGAATCAACCAACTCATTCCAATAAATTCCACAGTGAGAAGGGACCCAACATAAAGTTATTTGAATCCCTCTACTTGCAATACAATGTATCAAAAATTTATTCTCAAATAATTATAATATCTGTCCTTATTTTCCCTTGCCAGTTATTTAGTGCCTGCAATACTGCTTTTGAATCAACACAAAAAAGTATGTGGGAAATATCAAGAGCCATATCAGACAAAAACTTCAAGGCCATACAAATTGCAAATAATTCAGACGTAAAAATGAAAAAATGTTACAGGTTTAGGCCTACAAGACACATCCCTGTCAGCTCAGCCTCTCCTAGGCCTATTCTTTCTCTCCACCTGCAGGCCATGCCAGAAACACATCAGGCTAGGGCCCAGTAGCTTAGGCCAAGCGGCGTAGTGTGTTGGGCGAGAAACTGGTGAAATTTTTATTATTTGTATTTTGCATTTTGTACCACTTTATGTCACAGCAGATTTCTCTGCGTAAAATTCGGGATGCTCTCCCCAGGAGAGGGCGTCGCCACAAGTGCAGCCCCTACCCATTTTTTTTTTTCCTGCATGCAACTGCATTTGTTTTCCTATTACAACACAATTATGAATCAGCTGAAACTGTTTCTTTCCTTATTTATGTTCGTGTAGACTCTTTGTACATGAATGTGATGAAGCTTCAGTATTTTCCATGATTCTCTATGATTCTGGAGAAACTACACTTAATCAGGATTGTGTGGCCATGGTGTGTGTGTGTGTGTGTGTGTGTGTGTGTGTGTGTGTGTGTGTGTGTGTGTGTGTGCATTTGACCTTTTAGTATCTGTCAAACGAATAAATGTCAGCTGGGATGGGTGAAGGGAGGAAAGTGTTGAATTTTTTAAAAATCAAAATGTGTTTATGTTTTTCATCTTAATGCAAAATACTTACACTACTGGTGATATATGCATTGCTAATAATTATTGGTGAGATATTTCATGAGAATGTGTTGAAACCACTAGGCCTATTGTGTTATAATTTTGCTCTGTTACTCTTAACCATTGCTTGCGTGTGTGGGCATGCACCAGGCTGTGTGTGTGTGTGTGTGTGTGTGTGTGTGTGTGTGTGTGTGTGTGTGTGTGTGTGTGTGTGTGTGTGTGTGTGTGTGTGTGTTGTGTGGTGTGTGTGTGTGTTGTGTGTGTGTGTGTGTGTGTTGTGTGTGTGTGTGTTGTGTGTGTGTATGTGGTGTGGTGTGTGTGTGTGTGTGTGTGTGTGTGTGCGCGCGCACGCGCGCTCGTGTGCGTGTGTGTGTGTGCGCGCCGCGCGCATGTGTGCGTGTGTGTGTATGAGAGAGAGAGAGAGAGAGAGAGAGAGAGAGAGAGAGAGAGGAGAGAGAAGAGAAGAGAGGAGAGAGAGAGAGAGAGAGAGAGAGAGAGAAGTGGTGTGTGTGTGTGTGTGTGTGAGAGAGAGAGAGAGAGAGAGAGAGAGAGAGAGAGAGAGAGAGAGAGAGAGAGAGAGAGAGAGAGAGAGAGAGAGAGAGAGAGAGAGAGAGAGAGAGAGAGAGAGACGTAGGGCATTGTCCCTTTTAAGATACTGTGATACTTCTTAGTCTGTATTGCTTGATAATGCATTCTGTGTAATTGTGATTTTAAAATGCCACTTATAATTTCCTAGTTGAGACATTTAAGTATTCTTGAGTCATATTGGATGGACTGCATAGTGCCTGGTTTTCTCCTGTGCTTGTAACTTTGCAGGAGGTCTGCCTGCTGGCCTCAGCCCGACTTAATAATAATAATAATAATAATAATAATAATAATAATAATAATAATAATCTATGGAATTTATATAGCGCTGAATCTTGTAAAGTTACAAATCAAAGCGCTTGCTTTGCAAGCTCATCAGAACGTTCATAAGAAAAAAAAAGTCAGATTTGCATTTTTTTAAAGGTAGAAGAATGGGCTGGCCGGGTAGGCAAAAGGTAAGCAAAAGAGGATAGAGAGGTCAGGATTGAAATAGAAATAAAGGGAGTGCTAGAAAAGGGGAAATTTCTTGCGCATTAGTTTGCAGAAGGTGGGGATGCTATTTTTTTTTTTTTTTTTTTTTACTGATAAGAGTCCCAGGCATTCTCATATAGGAGAGGGGCAGGGGCGGGGGAAGGTATGTATAAGAGTGGTACACTTGTTATTACAGCCTGCATACACAAAGTGGAGATTGTTTTCTTTACAGTGTAAAATATATATATATAACATTACATCTGTTCATCATTATACTCACATTATTGGTAAATGATATTGCCCCAGAGGTCACAATCTGGTCGCAGCCTAATCTTCTTTAAAGCTTAAGAGATTAAAGTGCTGCGCGGGGGCGCGCATACATACATACATCATCATGGCTTGGCTTCGCGAACGAAGATTATAGACCATGATCTAGGAGAGGGAAAACCTCCCCCCCCCCCCCCCCCCCCCCCCCCCCGGGATTTTTGACTTTGTTTTTCTGAAAGCTTATGATGTTGGTAGAAACATTTGACATGTTACCCTCTGGGATACAGGTTATTTCAGGAGTGAGAGGTGTATCAACAGTGCATTTTCCCCTCTTTGCGCCCTATATTTAGGTTTTTTGGGTAGGGATGTTCACCCTGTGATTATTGCACAAAATCTGGCTTAACTTCTCATAATTTTATTGTGAATAGCATCTAGTATAATTGTCTCGATTATATAGGCACAGTTTTTTGCTGACCTATTTAAAGCAAAACTACAGTGATGACTTTAATGTGGGGCCGTCCGAACCGCACGCAGCTGAAATCTGTCTTACCACTCAACCACAGCCGAGCGCTGTTCCGTTCTCTCACCGTCAGTTGAGCGGCACTTTCTCATCTCACGCCTTGTGTGTCCGGTGCCAGAAATGTATCCAACTATCAGTATGTTCCACAAAGTATGCACAAATAAGTCTAGATCAAGATGTTATTATTGATCAGAGAATGTCTGTAACACACAGTAAGTACTGCAACAGCCATAAGTATCATTAACGAAGAGGATGTGTTAACCACAGCGCTTTGAGTCTATGATTTTTTTTAGTTTCTTTTTTTTTTTCATCAAGAAATTACACATAATATGCAGATCAGTCGCGCGCGTGTGCACGCGTGTAACACACACACACACACACACACACACACACACACCACAGCACATTCAAGTGACACATGATAACATACATCTAAAAATAGAACAAGGCGTGGTCATAATTCGTTGTTCTTTTCAGTTCCGCGTCCTCCACCACAAACGTTGGGTATAAGGCAAACTGTTGAGTAGTACTTTTAGTATCCATTTTAACCATCATGTTTCAGGTCATTTTATTTATTTTTATTTTTATTTTATTTTTTTATATCGAGGATAATGGAATAAGCACTCATGTGCTTTTTTCATCCAGTCCCCGTGTGTATGCAGTTGTGTAAATATTTTCATCTGTTCCCACCCGCACACAATGGCCTACTCTTACGAAAAGCGGAACATGATTTAACGTGTGCGTAAGACGTTCTGGGTTAAGGGCACTGTCCACGTCTGGTGCAGGCTCGCTGGTGGCTGTTCAGTCCAATGCGTGACAAACAAACCCGGCCGCAGCGGCTGCAGGGGAAAGTCGATTCTGGGGTTGATGTAGAGGGGACGCGGTTCTTCCTCCTCATTCGCCTCTCCTCAAGGGCCGCTCTGCGATTGTCCTCAAAGGAGGAGACCGACTGATGCACAGTGTGTCGCCAGGCCTGCCGGTCAGCAGCAAGGACTGACCAATGGTTATGGTCTATGAGGCAGGCTGACAGAGATTTCTTCAGAGAGTCTTTAAATCTCTTCTTTGGTGCGCCTCTGTAGCGGTGTCCGGTGGAAAGTTCACCGTAGAGAACCATCTTCGGTAGGCGATGGTCCTCCATTCTAGAGACATGCCCTGCCCAGCGTAGCTGCGTTTTCAGCAACATGGCCTCAATGCTGGTGATCCCTGCTTGCTCCAGCACCTCAGCATTCGTGGTGAAGTCGCTCCAGTGGATGTCGAGGATGGAGCGGAGACAGCGTTGGTGGAAGCGTTCCAGAATTCGCAGGTGGTGTCTGTATGTGACCCATGACTCAGAGCCGTACAGGAGGGTGGTCAGTACCACGGCTCTGTAGACACTGATCTTGGTGTCTTTCTTCAGGTGTTTGTTTTTCCAGACACGGTGGTAGAGTCTGCCAAAAGCACTGTTTGCCTTTGCCAGTCTGTTGTCTACATCTTTATCAATCTTTGCGTCAGAGGAGATTGTGCATCCCAGGTAGGTAAACTGCTGGACTGTTTTCAGTTCTGTCTCACCAATTGTAATGTGAGGTGGGTGGTACGCTACCTGAGGTGCGGGCTGGTAGAGAACCTCTGTCTTCTTCAGGCTGACTTCGAGTCCGAAGAGCTGGGCTGCCTCTGCAAAACAGGATGTTACATGCTGCAGGGCGGTTTCTGTGTGGGCTACAAGGGCAGCATCATCAGCAAAAAGTAGCTCTCGAATTTGTTGCTCCAGGGTTTTGGTGTGGGCCTGAAGACGCCGCAGGTTGAATAGGCTGCCATCTGTGCGGTAGCGTATGAAAACTCCGTCTTCGTCATCAAGATCTTCTGTGGCCCGCTGAAGCATCATGCTGAAGAAGATAGTGAAGAGGGTTGGTGCAAGAACGCAGCCCTGCTTCACCCCGTTTGTGATTGGGAAAGGCTCTGAGAGGTCGTTGCTGTTTCTGACCTGGCCACGCTGGTCTTCATGTAGCTGGATCACCATGTTGAGAAACTTTGGGGGACAGCCAAGATGCTCCATGATCTGCCACAGGCCCTTCCTGCTCACAGTGTCAAATGCCTTGGTTAGATCAACGAAGGTGATGTACAGTCCCTTGTTCTGTTCGCGGCACTTTTCTTGAAGCTGTCTGAGCACGAAGACCATGTCGGTGGTACCCCTGTTAGCTCTGAAGCCGCACTGGCTCTCAGGGAGGTGGTGTTCTGCAACAGCAGGTACTAGTCTGTTGAGGAGAACTCTTGCAAGGATTTTGCCAGCGATGGAGAGAAGAGTTATCCCCCTGTAGTTGGAGCAATCTGATTTTTCCCCTTTGTTTTTGTAAAGGGTGATTATGATTGCATCACGAAGGTTTTGTGGTAACTTTCCCTGCTCCCAGCAGCAGACAAAAAATTCATGGAGCTTGCAGTGCAGTGTTTGCCCCCCGTTTTTCCATAATTCTGGTGGAATACTGTCGACGCCTGCAGCCTTCCCACTCTTCAGTTGTTCTAGGCTTTAGTTACCTCTTCCAGGGTTGGGGCTTCGTCCAGTTCTTCTTTCACTGGTTGCTGTGGGATCTGTTGGATCACTGCGTCATCAACAGTGCGATCAGCGCTGAAGAGGGTTTGAAAGTGTTCAGCCCAGCGGTTCAATATGGACATCTTGTCTGTGAGGAGTGCCTGGCCGTCAGTGCTGCGCAAAGGACTCAACACTTGGTGAGAGGGTCCAAAGACTGCCTTCAAAGCTTCGTAGAAGCCTCTGTAGTCACCTGTGTCAGCGCAGAGCTGGGTTTTCTGGGCGAGGTTAGTCCACCACTCGTTTTGGATAACTCTAAGCTGGCGCTGGAGGTTGCTGCATGTAAGACGAAAGGCAGCTTTCTTTGCTGGACAAGATGGTTGTGCAAGGTGAGCCTGGTGGGCACTTCTCTTCTTCGCCAGCAGATCTTGTATTTCTTGATCATTTTCGTCGAACCAGTCCTTGTTCTTCTTAGTGGAAAAGCCCAAGACCTCTGCAGAGGTCTGCAGGATGGCAGTTTTTTAGGCGGGTCCAGAGCGTTTCTGGACAGGGGTCAGAGGGGCAGTCCTCGACTTCCAGCTTTGACTGGAGGTTGGACTGTAGCTCAGCTTTCACTTCAACGGACTTGAGGCTGCCAACCTGGAGTTTCTTTCTGGGGGGACCTCCTCGTTTTCATACATACAAACATACATACATACATACATACATACATACATACATACATACATACATACATACATACATACATACATACATACATACATACATACAAACAAACATACAACATACATACATACATACATACATACATACATACATACATTGCATGCAAGCGCTTTTGCACGCGCACATACACATACACACATACAAACGCTTTTGTGCGCGCCTGCGCGCCCGCGCTTGCGCGCGCACACACACAACACACACACACACACACACACACACACACACACACACACACACACACACACACACACACACACACACACACACACTTTCTGAAACTTTTCAATTAGTCTTCAGGAGGGCAACCATTTGCTGGAGACAGCTTGTTGGAACCGTGTTTATAACAGTTATGAAAACATTCTTCACGTAGACAGTAATTGGGATGTGACAGAGTGTGCCTTTGTTTTAACAGACTGTTGACAAGCCTGTTAATTATATAGATTTAGATTGGACGCTTTTGAACTAAATTCTGTAAAACAAATAAGATGTAAATGTGGTTCTGATTTATCACCTAGGCATAGTTATCATTCTTCACTGTGATCTGTTTCAGCCATATTTTCATGGTACAATTTTATATAAGTTTTCATAAATGTCATTTGAAGAAATTTTGGACGAAAATGTGATTATGTTGGAAAGAGTTAGTTTAGTGGAAAGCCCTGTTGGCATATTTTTGCAAATTTTCTTGTTCAAGTTTAAGTTGTTCACCATCTCCTTAAGAAATAGTTATATCTGGCTCTGAATTTGGGCTTAACATTAATCAAAGACAGACACTGGTGACGTTATTTTACTGTTTTCTCTCAGACACTCATAAAAATATTATTTATTATATACAAACACACAACTTAGCTACGAAACCTACACATACATGCACACTTGAACGCCTGCACACACACACACACACACACACACACACACACACACACACACACACACACACACACACACACACACACACACACACACACACACACTCACGTACACACACACACACACTTGTGCATGAGCACGTGGGCAGGCACAGACACAGACACAGACACAGACACAGACACACACACACACACACACACACACACACACACACACACACACACACACACACTTGCTCAGACACACACTACAAGCAGGCACACACTCAGACAAACTTACCCACACACTCACTCATGCACACGTGTGACACATTTTTACACTATATCACTTTTTTCTCTCTTTTCCCTGGTCTAATAATATCACTATGAGTGAAGAGACCTGAAATTGAAAACAAAAAAAAGAACACACACACACACACACCTGTGACATACAAAGTAGATATAGCTAGATAGCTACATGACATAGGTAGATAGATTGATATGCCACAACACAACACCAGAATTATTCAATCATACAGTCATAACACACAGATTGATATGTCACAACACAACACCAGAATTATTCAATCATACAGTCATAACACATAGATTGATATGTCACAACACAACACCAGAATTATCCAATCATACAGTCATAACACATAGATTGATATGTCACAACACAACACCAGAATTATTCAATCATACAGTCATAAAGCATAGATTGATATGTCACAACACAACACCAGAATTATTCAATCATACAGTCATAACACATAGATTGATATGGCACAACACAACACGAGAATTATATTCAATCATACAGTCATAACACAAGAGTTTCTGATCAGTCAGTTTGAACAAGTATTGTACACAATGTGGAATACAATGGAAGTGGCTTAAATTGATGTGGGGTTTTCCTCTGTAAAAATCCCCTATCTCCTCATTCAGCTCAGTGATTGGTTGTCACCAAGCTTTCCTTGGGGCGCTACCCCACAATAATTTGATCACAGTTGCCTGTGTCCTTGTTCCTTGTGTCTTTGTTCAAAGTTACCTGAGATCTCTTCTTGGGCCCATCCTTTTTCCCCATTCACTCAACCCTGGCTAGAATAAGGTCGATGTTTATAAACTGCAGATCAGCGCTTTAACTTCCTTCAGTCTTGTGTCTTCTGTTGGGCTGTGTTTTCAAAACTCCCCCTTTTTTGGCTTTTTTGCTCAAACCCAGTTTTGTGAATCGCAAAATTTTGTTGTTGCTCTTCCTTTTTTTTTTCTTCTTTGAGGAGTCCACACAATCCTTTTTAGGAGGTAGAACAGCTCATAACTGATTCTGATAATTATCATCTTTTACAGTAAAAAAAAAAAATCTAGCTTGTGTGCAAATTGTCATCATTTCTCCTGTTGTGGGGTTTCTGTGGACTTCATTTGTGTAGAAGTGAATGCGCGTACCTTGCTCCTCGTTTTCTGTGTAAAAAGTCATAGGTCGGGAGTTAGCTTTACCCTGCAGCAGTAAGAACTGTCTGTGTAAAAAGTCATAGATCAGGAGTTAGCTTTACCCTGCAGCAGTAAGAACTGTCTGTATAAAAAGTCATAGGTCGGGAGTTAGCTTTACCCTGCAGCAGTAAGAACTGTCTGTGTAAAAAAGACATAGGTCGGGAGTTAGCTTTACCCTGCAGCAGTAAGAACTGTCTGTGTAAAAAAGACATAGGTCGGGAGTTAGCTTTACCCTGCAGCAGTAAGAACTGTCTGTGTAAAAAAGACATAGGTCGGGAGTTAGCTTTACCCTGCAGCAGTAAGAACTGTCTGTGTAAAAAAGACATAGGTCGAGAGTTAGCTTGACCCTGCAGCAGTAAGAACTGTCTGTGTAAAAAAGTCATAGGTCGGAGGTTAGCTTTACCCTGCAGCAGTAAGAACTGTCTGTGTAAAAAAGTCATAGGTCGGGAGTTAGCTTTACCCTGCAGCAGTAAGAACTGTCTGTGTAAAAAAGACATAGGTCGGGAGTTAGCTTTACCCTGCAGCAGTAAGAACTGTCTGTGTAAAAAAGACATAGGTCGGGAGTTAGCTTGACCCTGCAGCAGTAAAAACTGTCTGTGTAAAAAAGACATAGGTCGGGAGTTAGCTTTACCCTGCAGCAGTAAGAACTGCTGAAGCACTTCGGGATGAAGAAGATGGGATGAAGAAGATAGCACCGACTCTCCTAATCAGCTGAACCATGATGGCCAAAAAAAAATCAGTTATTTTTGTGTGGCTTCAGTGTGGTGGCATTTTCCGCCATACTTTCTTCTTCTTTTTTTTTTTTAATAAAAAAAACAAGGTTTTTTTTTCCTGGGCTAGTGCTGTGAGGTTCAATAATGTTGAGATTTGTGGTGTATGTGACCACTTTATTCTCCCCCCCCCCCCCCCCCCCCCCCATCATTTATGTAGCTGCATTCTGATTTCTGATTTCGGGGATGGTGTGTTCTAAACACGACACATGTGTGCATAGGCTATGTTTTTAAAGATTTTGTTATTCGTTTCTACCAGCATGAAATGGCCAACTCTCCCGAAATGTGGAACTGGTTTTTACTATGTGTGTGAGATGCTCTGTGTGTGTTCACACATGGGGCCTCGATTTCTAGTTTTATCGGAAGAAATTTGACATTCAGTTTGATTTTCTTATCAAACTGGGTTAAAAAGAAAAGGGCAAGGCTGGGAATTGAGCCCCAAACCTCACAGTTTACTTGTTAGATAGGTAAACATCTTAACCATCCTGCCACCTTCCTTCTTATACTGTACTTTCAAATGGAACTGGGTGACTACTGAGTTTACGACTGTTATTTTATTCATCTTGCTATTGCAAATATTTTTTAAAAAACAACAACAACAACCAAACAAAACAACAACAACAACCAAACATAAAGGAAAATGAAAAGATGACAACCACCATCTGTGAATACATCTCCAGAGCACCTCGCCATATTAAGCTATATCTCGACTGTACACTAATTATTGTTGTTGTTGCTTGGCAATATCTAATGTCAGATTTCAGTGTGGATTCCCATTATTTTGGAATTGTTCAGCCCTGTTGACTGGTTTCGAAGCTTTCTTGTCACTGCTGCCGTCTTGATCTCTCCACCTGTCTCACTGAAAGAAAACTAGTTTTTGTGCACTGACCTATAAGTCTGCATCTAACATAATTATTTTGGAAGATGTTCAAAATGTGATTGATATATTATATATATTATATATGTATATATATATATATATATATATATATATATATATATATATATATATATATATATATATATATATATATATATCTGTGTGTGTGTGTGTGTGTGTGTGTGAGAGAGAGAGAGAGGAGAGAGAGAGAGAGAAGAGAGAGAGAGAGAGAGAGAGAGAGAGAGAGAGAGAGAGTTGATTTGTGTGTAATTCTGCCTCCAGCACCTGGGCTTCATCCCAGTTCTTGATTAAACGATTGATGCTGGGGGCAACAGCAAAGTGAGATGCTGTATGATCTGTGGCTTTCTTTCCCACTCATGGAATTCCACTTTACAGCTTAGTCTTTAGTGATCGACTATGACTCTCTGACTAAGAGAGTTGACTTGCACAGAATTTATGTGCTGCAGCCCAGAGGGCTAGTTGGTCTTTGGAGAACATCTCCAACACTGACTGTCCTTATGCCCTCTTGGCCGATAGAGTGGGGATGTACTGTGGGCAAGGCATATCCACTATAATCAAATTTCTGCCCAGTTTCCTAAAAAGCAGCTGCCTCCTCTGCTGTTTTGGAGGTCATTGTCGAACACGAGGGACAAACTCACAAGTTCTGCACGAGGCCATGTATGAGGATATGTGTTTACTCTGAGATGGTGACATTGAGCAGTAAACTTTCATTCCTGGTCTCTGGGTATGGGAGAAGACTACTTGATGCTCTTTTTGCAGTCTTCATGATCTAGAAATCCTTTTTATTTTATTTTGAGTTTACCCAGCTCTCTTCATGTAGGAATGAACGTTCGAAAACATGGTTCATGTGTGTTGAATCTCAGACAGTTAACTTTAGTTTATAGTGTTACAAACTTATACAGTTAACTTAAAAGTTTATAGTGTTACAAACGTATACAGTTAACTTAAGTTTATGGTGTTACAAACTTATACAGTCAACTTAAGTTTATAGTGTTACAAACTTTCAACAACCAAAAAAAACTGTGGCAGTGGTTATTCAAGTTTGTGATGTTACAGGCTGACTGCGGTGGTAGTTTCATGAGTAACTTTGGATTGACATTGACTGAAACCAACCAGGGCATGAGGATGGGTATGAAAAACGATTTTGTTGTGTGCCTTTTGTTCATGGTGGTAGCTCACTCAAAGTTTTCAACATATGCCAGTTGTACAACTGACAAACAGCCTGGAAACCAAATTGTTGTTGTGAATTGCAACTATCAAGACTTGACGACTTTTCCTATGGTGACAAATGAAATGGTGACTGAACTAAACGCCATTTTCAACAGAATCTCTGACATACCACAAAGCGCTCTATCAAATTTTATTCATTTAACCCACTTCAGTGTCAGCCACAACCTTCTGCGAGAAGTGAACCCTCAGGTGTTCCGAGGGCTGTGGAAACTGCAGAGTATCGATTTGAGCTACAACCGGTTAAGCGTTCTGCACAACCATACCTTCCATAATCTGACATCCTTACGTTCGCTGAAACTGGACAGCAACCAAATTCCCAGCTTGAATCCAGCATCCTTTGAAGGTGTGCCTCACCTGCTCTCTCTAGACCTGGGCAAGAACCAGCTACAAGAGTTGAGGAACAACACCTTCTGCCATCTTCAGGACCTCCAGACACTTCGTATGTATGCAAACAACTTGAAGGGATTGGAAGCTGGGGCCTTTTATGGGTTAAACAAACTGATATTTCTAGATATGGCCCAAAACCACATAGAAATGTCTTCTTTGGCTTTACCTCCCCGGGTTTTTGCACCATTAGGGAATCTGGAAGATCTGCACTTAGAATACAATAACAGAGGCGGTTTGGGTTCCTATCCAGATCATGTGTTCTCTGATCTTGTTTCTCTGCGTCGCCTGACTATTGTCACTTTCTCTGACATGTACTTTGGGCAGGATTTTTCAGCACTGCAGCAGATCCAGACCTTGGATCTGACCCAGAACTGTGTGGTGAACTTTGTGTCCAACAATTCTTTGGAGGGATTCCAAAATTCAACACTGTCTGAACTCAGGCTTGATTGCCCATTCATGAGAATAGAACTGTGTGCATTTTGTCATCTTCCTGGTTTAAAGCGGCTCTTGTTTTATGGCAGTCAGTTTACAATACCAACGAAACTCATTGAATCTCTTTATGGTCTTCAGTATCAGACAATGTCGAAATAGCAATGATAAATGTAGGAAAATATTTACCCATGATCTTTGTAATAGACTCTCGGGTAGGCAGGTACTTACGTAACATTTGTGTTTCAACAATCAAATTGGTGAATTGCAAAATTGGTAGGATAACTGGTTTTCCATGACAGCTCGTGATGTTCCACTCACACGGTGTCTTGAACATTTTAGATGTGTCACAAAACAGTATCATGGTGACGTTTCTTCCTTTCTCCCAGGTTTTATTCAACTGTCCACGACTTCGAACACTTTCATTACAGGATCAAAAAGACATTCAGATTTTCCGAAGTCAAATGTCTTGTCAATCAAAACACTGATTGCAGGCGAGACATGATCAACATCCCCATGATTATGTTCCAACTGTGATTGTGCCATGTCCCGGCAACTCTGACTTACCTCAATTTGGTCTTCTCTTCCCGCATTTAAACCCGTTGCCAAAAAATATCACATTTAGGAACTGTAAGCAGCTCAGAACTCTGGATTTGTCTTATATTGGATTAGCCACTTGTCGGTCAACTTTCTCTGGTGTGGAAAACCTGGAAACGTTCAACTTGGAAGGAAACATTTGCGATAGCTTTGAAGACACTGCTTTCGACCTGATGCCTAATCTGAGAAAACTGAGCTTGTCCAGCATGGTACTGGACCAGCACTTCATGCTCACACGAGTGAAACGGGTCTTTGAGAAGCTGGTCAAGCTGCAGGTCCTGGATCTGTCTTTTAACAACCTTGTCCACTTACGTCCAGACATGCTGCAGACACAGACAGACCTGAGAGAACTGCGCTTGGCCGGCAACCGTTTGCAGAGCATGTCCATCCACCTGCAGTATCAAAGGGAACTGAGGAGGCTGGACCTGAGCAAGAATATGCTGACCACTCTCACGCTGTCTGAAAGGCGAGCTCTGGACCACCTGGCTGGTCGCCACAAGTTCAGGTATTGATCACATACATGCGCGTAGGCAAACATTAATCTTGTATTGTTTCTCTCTTTATAAAACATGGACAAACCTAGCTGGGACTTCCTGAGATCTTCATCTTTTCTAAGTGCCCCGTGGATCTTGAAGTTCATACATTATGTAGTTCTTAACCGCTTGGTAGGCGTTTTCTTGTTGATAGTGCTGGTCTCATAAACTGTGCGTTTGTGTTCTTCATGTTGATTTTGAGATGAATTTTTGCCTTGTATATCTGTTACTAACAGATTCAGAGCCTCTATTAAGAATATTTGGTAGGACTGCTTTGAATAACATTCTTTGCATATGACAAATGGGATATTAGTTTTATTGAGAAGTATTACCTGTAGCTTGCATATATGTTTGTTTTTCTCATGAAGTTTACGGAATATTCTACAAAATTCTAAGAAGTTCTAGAAGTTTCCGAATCGTTTACAATGTTCTCATATGTTCTAACAATATCAGTCTGTACTGTAGGAACCCAGGTTTGAGTTTGTAGAGGCTTTTCTGATGACTCTCTCTGTCTCTCTCTAACTCCCCCCCCCCCCCTTATCCTTGTTCTCTTCTTGTGCCTAGTGGGGGTACTGGGGGCCTGTCAGTATGATAGCATACCAATTCTATGAAAATTCTTCGCTTGGAATTCGAATGGGAATTGAACTGGGGTCGTTAGACTGCGAGTGCAATGTTCTGACCACTAGGTTATCCTGTCCTGGTGTTCTTTCTCTTTTTTTTTTCTTGTATTCTTTTATACCAAGGACAATGGAATAAGCACTCATGTGTTTTTTTGTTGTTGTGTTTTTTTTTTACATCCAGTCCCCATGAGTATGCAGGGTTTTTTTTTGTGGTAAATCTTGTCATCTGTTCCCACCAGCACACAATGGCCTACTCTTACGAAATAAAGGGAACAAGATTTAACGTGTGCACAAGATGCTCCGCATACGTTCGCACAAGGGGGCCTAAATTAATTAATAGTCTCCTCCAGGACTTTTGGGGGAGAGTGGTGGTGGAGTCAGCACTTGAGGGCTGTTCCCACCGGCACACAATAATCGCCTACTCTTACAGGGGGGGGGGGGGGGGGGGAGGGAAAAGCGGAACAGGATTTCATTAACGTGTTGTTTCTGTTGAGCAGCTTACTGCTGCAAGGGAACCCCTTGGTGTGTTCCTGTTTCAACCTGAATCTGGTCCTCTGGCTGTGGCACACGCCCGTGCTACTTGACGGGAAACCCCCCCGGGTAACTACACGTGCACCACGGAGGAGGGCGAAATCACCAGCACGCAGCGAGTCATGGCAGACTGGTTAGGACACTGGCGCCGCTGTGTCGGAGGACAGATTTTCAGCTTTGCCGTGTCTGCGTTTTTAGTGCAGGTTGTTGGCGGGGTAGGGGGGGTTGCGGGTGGGGGTGGGGTGTGGGTGTGTGTGTGTGTGTGTGTGTGGGGGGGGGGTGTGTTAGTGTGCTGGGGTGGGGGGTTGTCAATGTGTGTAGGGGTGTTAATGTGTGTGTGGGTGCATGGGTGGGTGGGGTGGGTGCGTGTGTGTGTGTGTTGTGTGTGTGTGTGTGTGTGTGTGTGTGTGTGTGTGTGTGTGTGTGTGTGTGTGTGTTGTGTGTGTGTTGTGTGTGGGGGGGGGGGGGGGTGTTAATGTGTGTTTGTGGGGGGGCTGGGGTGTGTGTAGGTGTTAATGTTAGTGTGTGTGAGAATGTGTGTTGTGTGTGTGTGTGTGTGTGTGTGTGTGTGTGTGTGTGTTGCGCGCGAGCGTGCGTGCGTGTGTGAGTGTGTGTGTGTGCGCGCTGCGGTGTGTGTGTGTGTGTGTGTGTGTGTGTGTGTGTGTGTGTGTGTGTGTGTGTGTGTGTTGTTGTGTTGTTGTTGTTTTCTTCATATTACGTCTGTTCACTTCTAATGATATTAGACGATGGAGAAGAAGAAGAAGAAAGAAGGGAAAAAAAACATTCGTAAACATATGTCACCCCTCCAGCCCCCCCCCCCCCCCCACCCAAAACCCCCCCAAAAAAAAAAACCGAAGAGAAATACACCCCACACAGAAACTTGGTAATGCAATAGAAATAACAGAAATATAAAAAACTTATTAACGTTAATGTAACTATAACAAATGTCCTATAGGACTGTGATAGAGACCTTTACAATTTCAAATGCCAATTTTAAATTACTGAATAGGCTGGTGAGGGAGTTTTCAGAAAAATGGGGCATGAAAGTCTTTACAATCTTGTGTTGTGTGTGTGTGTGTGTGTGTGTGTGTGTGTGTGTGTGTGTGTGTGTGTGTGTGTGTGTGTGTGTGTGTGTGTGTGTGTTGTGTGTGTCTGTGTCTGTGTCGTGTGATTCAGATTCAGAATATTTATTGCCATTTAAGTCATGCAGACCTATTTGACACAACAAAACAAACATCAGTTTTAATTATCTTTCTGCCTAAATGATGTCCACTAAAAACAATGTCGCATTCTACTTTTCTTTGTCTCGTTTCTCCATACATTCATTCACATGTGTGTGTGTGGTGGTGTGTGTGTGTGTGTGTGTGTGTGTGTGTTTTGTGTTGTGTGTGTTTTGTTTGTGTGTGTTTGTTTGTGTGTGTGTGTGTGTGTATTGTTGCGTGTGTGATGTTAGTGTGTGTTGTGTTGTTGTGTGTGGTGTTAGTGTTAGTGTGTGTATAGTGTATGTTAGTGTGTTATGTGTTACGTGTTAGTGTTAGTGTTGTGTGTGTTGTGTGTGTGTGTGTGTGTGTGTGGTGTGTGTGTGTGTGTGTGTGTGTGTGTGTGTGTGTGTGTGTTGTGGAATGATTAAAGAAAATGGTTTA
Source organism: Stramonita haemastoma (assembly GCA_030674155.1). Taxonomy (NCBI): domain Eukaryota; kingdom Metazoa; phylum Mollusca; class Gastropoda; order Neogastropoda; family Muricidae; genus Stramonita; species Stramonita haemastoma. Next base: position 18,207,296 of record CM060323.1, read on the forward strand.
TTCAATCTCTGCAATGTCGACTGGTTCTATGTGATCATGAAAAAAAAACATGCATAAAGAGGTCTTAAAATATCGTGGGGATGTGAACGTGCTTCATGACATTTGGCACAAATAAAGCACATTAGCATAGCAATAGTCACACTGTTTTTTTGAAAAATGGAAGTATAGAAATTCTGAACGAACCAGGAAGGAGTAGTAATGTTTATATTTTGAATGAAAATGGGGGGGGGGGGGGGGGGGGGGTAGTAAGACGCTGCTTGAAAAGACATACAAAGCCTTTTTTTTTTTTTAATACTTGAGCATTAAGTAGAATTAATCTTTAGCTCTCACCATGAAGGTAACCACATTCTCGATTCTGACTTCAGAGTTGCATTTGATTCTTCTTCTTTTCTTCTTCTTCTTCTTCTTCTTCTTCTTCTTCTTCTCTTCTTCTTCTTCTTCTTCTTCTTCTTCTTCTTCCTCTCTCTTCTTCTTCTTCTTCTCCCCTCCTCTTTCTTTTTTCTCCTCTCTTCTCTCTTCTTTTCGTCCTTCTTCTTCTTCTTCTTCTTCTTCTTCTTCTTCTTCTTCTTCTTCTTCTTCTTCTTCTTCTTCTTCTTCTTCTTCTTCTTTCATCTTCTCTTCTTCTCCTCCTCCCTCTTTCTGCTCCTCCTATCCACATCTGTGTCTCTGTTTGTTCTTCTTCTTCTTTTCACTTCTTCTTCTTCTTCTTCTTCTTATTTTTTAATTCTCTTCTTCTTCTTCTTCTTCTTCTTCTTCTTTTTCTTCTTCTTCTTCTTCTTCTCTTCCTCCTCCTCTTTCTTTTCGTCCTTCTTCTTCTTCTTCTCCTCCTCCTCCTCCTTTTCTTCTCCTCCACCTCCTCTTTCTTCTTCTTCTTCTTCTTCTTCTTCTTCTTCTTCTTCTTCTTCTTCTTCTTCTTCTTCTTCTTCTTCTTCTTTCTTTCCTCCTCCTCCTCTTTCTTCTCCTCTCCTCTCTTTCTTTTCGTCCTTCTTCTCCTCCTCCTCCTCCTCTTTCTTCTCCTCCTCTTCCTCTTTCCTTTTTTTCCTTCTTCTTCTTCTTCTTCTTCTTCTTCTTCTTCTTCTTTTCTTCTTCTTTCTTCTTCTTCTTCTTCTTCTTCTTCTGCATTCCCTGGATGTGCTTTTTTTTTTTTTTTTTTTTTTAATGTAGTCTGCATAGCAAAGTCTGCAGTCTGCATGTTGTAGTGACCCATCCGATCCCCAAAGTTTGTCATGGAGCTCCACTGGGATGGGCCACATCTGGTGTCTCAGGGGGGACGGATAGCCTAGTGGTCAGAACATTGCGCTGGCAATTTGACGACCCGGGTTCGAGTCCGGTCGAGGAGATTTTTCTCCCGGAGTTAACATCAGAGCTGACTCCACTCTCCCCAAAAGTCTTTCGGATGAGACTATAAACCGAGGCCCGTGTGAGAACACACGCAGAACATCTTGCGCACACGTTAAATCCTGTTCCGCTTTTCGTAAGAGTAGGCCATCGTGTGCCGGTGGGAACAGATGACAATATTTACAAAACCGCATACACACGGGGACCGGATGAAAAAAAGCACATGATTGCTTATTCTGTTATCCTCGATATAAAAGAATATTAAAAGAATAAATAAAAAAATAAAAAAATAATCACAGTGAGTTTGGAATTGACCCAACCAGTTTTGCCAGGACGGTCGAGAGGTATCTTCCTGTTCTTTTCTTATTTTTTAAATGTCGTGGGTTCTTTTCATGTGCACAAGTCTGTATGTAAGCACACACCTGCGACTGGTTTATTAAAGTGTCATCTGAAAGAGTTGATATTCAGTGTGATTTTTTCATTCAGTCAGACTGGGAAGAAAGGGACGGGACTGGAAAGTGATCCCAGAACCTCACAGTTGACTTTTTAGGCAGATCCTGAACGTCTTAACTGTCCTGCCCCTTCCTTCTCTGACAGGATTTTTTTCCCATTCCTCAACTAGAGCTCTGAAGTTCATCACTGGTGAGATTTTTGTACATGGGTTTGTCCACCCCCACCCCTGTTTAGGTAAAGTCGGGAATAGAGTCTAAACACAACATTTGTTTGCGTGCGGTTGGGGGGGGGGGAGTTGTCATCCGTT
>CM060323.1:18214393-18216893 GCA_030674155.1 Stramonita haemastoma
GAGCGAGAGAGAGGAGAGCGAGAAGAGAGAGAGAGGAGAGGAGAGAGGAGAGAGAGAGAGAGAGGAGAGAGAGAGAGAGAGAGAGAGTGTGAAAGATAAGATCTTTTTTTTTTTTTTCACTCCCTGGGTGTGTATGTGAAAGTCAAGATCAAGTCAAATCTGATAACTCTGTCTCTTGTGAGTGCACGTGCGCGCATGCACTCAATATTCACAACCATTATAGACGATTCAGTCAGATAACAGCATACTTGGTATTCAGTTTGTGTTTCATCTCATTTTAACACATCTTTGTGTGTGTGTGTGTGTGTGTGTTTTGCTATGCATGTGTTTCTTAAAACGTATGAAATGTGTTATGTGTCTCCACACTGTCATACAGTGGTGTGTTTTTTTTTATATCTGAGAGATTAGAGATGTTTTGAACTGAAATTTGGAATGGGAAAAATAAAGATTATGTTGCTGATATCTGTGACTTATTAGCCTTGTTTACTGCTACCGTCTGTCTGTGAGGTAAATCGATCAAGGATGGCTGGCTTTCACACTCTACAATCGCTCTCCATCAGATACACTCTACAGTCACTCTCCGTCGGATGAAACTATAAACCGAGCACCCGTGTGCGAACGCACACATAACAACTTGCACACACGTGAAATCTTGTTCCGCTTTTTGAAAGAGTAGGCCATTGTGTGCCTGTAGGAACAGATGACAAAATTTACAAAACTGCACACGCACAGGGACTGGATGTAAAAAAAAAAAAGCACATGAGTGCTTAATCCGTTATCCTCGATATAAATTAATAATTACAGGCATACACTTGCAGATCTTCTTTCTTCTCAATCTAAACACCTGTCTCAAATTCCCTCTTTAGATTTCACATGAAACAGTATACACGCACTTGTAATAACATCTTCTTTTTTAATTCTTAATTTTTTAAAAATTCTTCTTCTTCTTCTTCTTCTTCTTCTTCTTCTTCTTCTTCTTCTTCTTCTTCTTCTTCGTCTTCGTCGTCGTCGTCGTCGTCGTTCGAACACCCAGACAGCAATTATTGTTTTCTGTTATATGAGCGAAAATACGTTGCACTGCCATTAAGCACCTGACAAGTCAGGCCTAACACATATGACTTCAGCTTTGGAGGGAACTGTTATCTTTTAAGTCTTTCTGGCAAAAACTCAGGAGAATGAAACAAGGACGCAGAAAATAGACAAGAAAGGAGTTGACAAGAAAAAAAGAAAAAAGGAACAGGGTAGAAAAAAACTGAGTGATAGAAAAGAGGGAATTCCAGCACAGAATTTTTAGAAGGTGGGGATGCTATTTATACTGACCAGCTCCGGCATCCCCATGGGTCGGGTAACAATGACATATTCAGCATGGCCAGTCCTTATGGTTCCTTCTCAGGGGACTGCTGTCTTACCATCCCATCCCCTTGTTGGCTGTCCCCCTAAGTTAACTTAATAACTATTGTGTTTACTCAGTGTGATTAAATATGTTATTTTGTTATCTTCGAAAATTGTGGGAAAAGCTTCAACTTATGCTCTTCCCGGGGAGAGCAGCCCGAATTTCACGCAGAGAAATCTGCTGTGACATAAAGTGGTATAAAATAAAATAAAATAAAATAAAATAAAATAAAATAAAATGAAATATAAAATAAAATAAAATAGATCACATAACTAATGAGAAAGTAAAAAAAAAAAAAACAAACAACAAAATCCCAACACCGATATTGAAAACGCCATTGGGTCATATGAAAATCTCCTAATTTCAGTGAAAAATACAAACTGAAGAGGTAAGGGCACGTCACACAAACATCTGGACTGGACAAGACTATCCTCCAGGGAACAGTACAAGGAGGGAGAGACAAAGAGGCAGACAGAAAACTATGGCAATCAAATCAAATTATTTTATTTCGAGGATAATGAATAAGCACCCATGTGCTTTAAAAAATTTTTTTTTTACATCCAGTCCCCGCCTGGGAAGACAACATGAGAGGGTGGACTGGCCTTGAGTGGAACGACATACTGTGGACCCCCCTCCCCCCTAGGAGTGGAGGAAGCTGGTTGCAAAATCTTCAGTGGTGCCCCAACTGTAGGTCGACATTACTACAAGATAGATGAAGGGGAAATATGAAAATTAAAGAAAAAGATCATCAGCGGATATCATCAAGTGATTTTGCCGACATGTGAATAGGTGATTAATAACATAAATAGACTTACAGTCTATAGGGAATAAGTGCAGCCATAATCTATAATATAGGAAAGATAAATGTTGCTTTTTGTCACGGCTTTATAAAGGTTCAAATGCTTCTCAGATTAAATTGCAATTAACTGCATAGTTGGTGGAAGTGGTGGTGGTGGGGGTGGTGGTGGTGGTGGTGGTGGTGGTGGTGGTGGTTGGTGTGTGTGTGTGTGTGTGTGTGTGTGTGTGTGTGTGTGTGTGTGTGTGTGTGTGTGTGTGTGTGTGTGTGGGGGGGGGGGGGGAGGGGGTGGCAGTGCATTTAAACTGCAA
>CM060323.1:18221893-18246893 GCA_030674155.1 Stramonita haemastoma
GGTCAGATCCTCCGAAATATAAGATACTTTTTGTTATATTTGTGTAATATTGAATACTTTTTGTGATGAACATTACTTGTTAGTGTGGTGTTTATAACACAGGTCTGTTTATTTTCAGATACTGACCATCAGCCGTGAACCCTCTGACCAAAGAAAGCAAGATGAAGTGCATTAGTACAGGGGCACAGTACCACTGGACAGTGTATGTGATTGCATGACATAGGCTACTGTAGAGAATTACCTCTGTCTAAAGGCAAAGCTGGTCGGATGGCTTCTAATAGTAATAGTTCTGGGTTATAAACATGCGTTCATTTGTCTTGGTCTTCGATTAAATTTGAGGATATTCTGCAGTCCCAGTGCTCAGTCTTCAAACAGGTTTGCGTCCAGAGGCTTCATGGTTAAGCAATAGAGCTGACATGTTTGGTTGGTTCTACCATTCTGATCAAATTTTTTTTGGGGGGTGTATAAGTATTATCCTGTAAAGATGCAGCATTGTCTTCTGATCCCTTCTATAGAGATGTCCTGGTTAGTCAGTACAAACAAGTTTGGCTTTGAGGGAATCTGGTTTTTATCTTTTTGTCATTTGTGGTTCTCCCACACCTTGTTGACCCTTACAGTTGGCCAGGGCGGGGATACAAGGTTTGACTTAATTGATTTTAAATCCTGTTATCTGTATACAGTTGCACAGTTTTAATGAGAGTTAGAAAAGTTCTGAGGTGACCGTCCTGATATGGCGTCTACGGTTGGTGAGCTATTCAGTTATAAACAAGATAGGATTAGACTGACTCTTCAGCTGTGGGGAATACTTGAAGGTCGTCTGTTGCCTTCAGATGGTCACTGGACACCAAATTTGATTGCTCCCATGACAGAAAACTTAAAAGTGAAGCAAAATAAAATGGGGATTTAAAATTAAATGGAATAAAGCAAGAAATAAAAAAGTTAATCTAAACAAAAGTAGTAAAGAAAAACTTGACCCCTTAAAACTTAAACTGTGAATAAAACTAAACCAAGTAAAACTAAAACTGATAAAAACAAAAAGGGTCAAACATAAATTATAAACTTAACTGTGAATAGAACTAAACCAAGCAAAAACTAAACTGAACCAAACCAAAATAAAAGCGAATAGGAAAATTAAAAAAAATTAAAAATTCCCCAAACATGAAATAAAAGTAATAAGCTAAAAAAAAAAAAGAACATCCCCTTCCCCCCAAAATAAAAGTCCCTAAATAATTAAAAAGTTTTCTGTAGAAGGGAGCAATCTTGGTGACAGTGAGCCTGGTGTCGTGGAAAGAACATCAGCTCTGAAGGCAATGAGACGATACTTGGGAGAACTAGAAATCATCCTCCTTGGATAGTGAAGATGATCGTCGACCGTCACTTGTTTAATTTTAAATCTGGTCAGGAGGTCTGTAGGTGTTGGTCTGCAGGTGGCTGGTCAGTTTGATTCTGGCCCTGAGGGCTGGCCCACATGCTGGGCTGGACATCTGGGTGGAGTTATAGTGATAATATATAACACGCGCACGCACGCTTGCTCGCTTTCTCTGTCTGTCTCTGTCTCTCTCTGTCTCTCTCTCTCTGTGTCTCTCTCTCTCTCACACACTCACTCTCACACAGATGCACACACACACACACACACACACACACACACACACACACACACACACACACACACACACACACATATACACACTCACACAGTCAGTCAGTCACACACACACACAGTCACCCACACTCCCACACTGGCCCACACTTGCACGCATGCATGCACACGCGCGCACACACACACACACACACACACACACATGCTCACACATGCTCACACACACATGCTCACACACATAGTAATGCGCTAAGGCAAGGTGATGGAGATGGAGGAGGCTGATTGGAAGATAGGGACAGATGTGAGGTGCAATGATGAAGATCCTAGGTAGAAAATGTCTTAAGGCAGGATTTGAAAGTGTCAGTTGAAGATTTTGGTGAAGGTAGAGAGTATAGAGGTGGCAAGCGAGAAGGTGGCTCAAGCTTGAAGTTTGTGTATAGTTCGCTTCTCCTTGGGGGAGGGCCAGTGGCTCTGTCACTCCCTCACACTCCTTTAAGCATTTTCAAAAAAACTGTCTTGGTTCTTCTTTTTAATCCCTTAGTCTGCAGAAGTCCTAACAGTAGGGTTAAAGTCATGCTGATCACATAGCAGTTCTACGGCAGCTGTTTCCCATGTACTGATGCCTTCGGCTGGGAACTGCCCTTCCTTCAAGACCTAACTTGTAAGTACATGATTATTAATATAGATTATGTATAATACACTGCAATATTTCAGCTGACTTAAAAAGTATGATTCATAATTCAGTGAGACTTGTGACATAGGCACATGTTGTCATTGGATCTTTGTCTTGTAGTTTGCTTATTTTATTAAAAGAAAACACACTGTAAAATGTAAAGCTCAGTGAGCTCATTTTGAGGTGGGGGTGTTATATAACTTAGTCTTTAATTTATCTAGGTCGACAGCAACGAAAACCAGACTATGAAAGGTCAGTGACTTGAATTTTTAGTATGCAGAGTGTATTTTTAGCTGTTGCCGACATGGCAGTAGTGTAAAGTGAGGAATATTATCTTAAAAAGAAGGTCCACTTTGATAGCAAGTTTTTATTGTGAAGTTCATGTTCCATCAGTTTGTTTTCCAAGTTTCCTATGAAAAGCATATTTGTTAGCTGTGGCAGACCACACCAGCTTCGAGGAAACTTGACCAAGTATCTTCAGCGACCATTAACATCAAGGGACTGCTGAAATGAATCCAGACAGTAACAGTGAAGTCTTTTGGGGGCCCCGTTACGTGTTGCAGAGCAGGTGAGGACAATATGTGCTCAGTCTGTTTGTGTATGTTAGTGTGCATTTCTGTATAAAATCCTTTTGTCTCCATGTCTGTTGTCTTGTCTCCCTCCCCCAAAAATCAAACTGCAGTATTTTTGGGTTATTTTTTGGTTGTTCCTCGGCTAGAGCTTCGAGGTTCACCATTGGTGAGATTTTACCTGTGCAAACGTTTTTGCCCACCATGAAGGAAGCCGCATTCTGACTTCGGAGATGTATGCTCGGTATGTTTGTGTTTCTGTAACCAACCGAATGCTACATGAATTGTGGGATCTTCAATGTGCGTATTTAATCTTACGGATGTGTATATATATATATACACGAAGAAGACACTGGCAAGTCTGCACTTGAAGTTGACCACTTGGATCGTAAAAGCATTATAAATGAAACTGTGGTAGGTCTATAAAAAAAAAGTATGTTCATCAGTTTAATTGTTTTAGAAGAGATGATGTTAAAAATGGTGGTAGCGATAATTGTGTTGTAGCCGCTTTCTAAGACTCGGCAAATTTTTCTTTTTAAAACTGAGCAACTCTCCCAGAGAGCAAACGGAACAAAATTAGGGCCACCAACTTTTGAAAAAGGTTGTCTACATGTATATTTGTTTCCCTCTCTTTTTTAAAAGGAGGTGGGGGGGGGGGTGGTAGTTTGCTCCTTGAACTTTGAGGTTCACCAGTGGTGAGATTTTGTGTATCCGACAGTTTGCCCACACTCAAAGTTAGCTGTATACTGACTGAGATGTCTAAGCACACCAGTGTGCAAATGTTGTTTTGAAAATTTTGTCATCCATTCCTACTGGTATACATCTCTCTTCTTAAAAAGCAGAACATGTGGCAAGATGTTCTGCATGTGTTCACACATGGGATTTCAATAAGGGTGTTTGAAAATAGTCATACAGGCAAACTTCCTTTCCAATGTGTAGTCGCACAGTGATTCCTAGATGTGATGAGATGGGGGATAATGCATATTCTGGAGTCCCCCCCCCCCCCCCCCCCCCCTCCCTGGGTGCTTAAGCTGGGGAATGCCCAGCACATACAAGAAGATAATGAATTGTCTTTGTGTTTAGTAGAGAGAATTTCTCTTAAGAAGTAAGAAATCGCACTTAATTGTAAAGAGCGTGAGGTTTTTGATTAATGTAGACATGGCTGTATCTACATCTGGAACGGTCATGTAGAAAATTCCTCTTGTTTGCAATTTTTTTTTTTGAAGTGTTAAGTTAGAACTACGTCTTGATCCATCATATATTTTGTGATGTACATCTGTTCTACCAGGTGCCGGTTGAAGCAGGAGAATGCCACTGAAGTTGACTATCACCAGCACTGCTACACTATCGAGAGAAAAGAACCAGGCACCATTTATCACAAGTGGTAATCTTCTCGGGATTTCATCTTGACCTAGCTCCAGTGCTGTGTGGAGGAATCTACCAACATTTTGTTGCTACCGCTAATGTAGCAACAGGTTTGTGAGTATACCCGTGCATGTACCAAAATCCAGGTGAGAAAATCACTATTCACATACTGAACTTTTACCAAAAAAAAAAAAATAATTTTTTTTTTACTGTTCTTCGGCTAGAGCTCCAAGGTTCACCAATGGTGAGATAATGTGTAAATGACCATTTTTATCTACCAGTAAGGGTCGCCACTTTGCGACTTAACGGATGGTCTTTAAAGGCACCATTTTTGCATGCATTTCTTTTAAAATAAAGTTGTCATCCAATTCTACTGGCACAAAATGGATTTTTTTTAAATGCGGAAAGGGTTTGTAATGTGTGCGCAAGATGCTGTGCATGCATTTGCACACAGGGCCTCAAATTTTGAGTCTTTTGGGACTGTGAGAGTGAGTGCAGTACTGATGTTGACTCCAGGGTAAAATTGCCTCAAATGGGCGCCTCTGGTGGCGCTCAATCCTGGGCTGTCAGATCACAAGGGAAATGCTCTAACCACTAGGCTATCCTACCCCCGTACTTGACAGTTAAAAAATCTCATTCATGCAGTTTGAAAATGGGTAGACTGTTGCCATGTTGAAACCCTGACAGGTTTGGACCTCTCACTGGGATTGTCTGCCCCTGTGTCATTGTTGGTAGAGGAAAAATATGTAAGTAAAGGTCACAGTGTAGAGATAACTATTTTTGTTGACTGATGTGTTAAAAGGGGAGATTGGTTTTAAAATCGGGTTAAAGGCCACTAGTTGTTAAATGTCGTTCACGATAAATTGCTACAGAATGTTCAGAAAATAATTTGGAATTTCCTGTGTAAAATTAAATGACTGATCAGAATCGTCTTATAAAAAGTAACTGCCATTTTTTGAAACGGTGTTCTTAAATGTTTTAAATCCTTATGCCCCAGATGAAACTTTTTTTGTCTTAATGGTGTTAGTATGAATTAGTACATAGTATAGAAAGGTTTATCAAAACTAAACTTAATATTGACCAGTTGTGATGAAAGGTGAAATGAAAATACCATATTCAGATACTGTTTTGCCCTGGCCAAGAGCTGTGTCAATTACTGTCAGCTTATTGGCAAGGCCGGCACTATAATGTAAAATGTGTTGAGATTGCCTTCAGCCATGACAAGCTCTTAATATAACAGCCTACACTCTTCTTTAAAGGAGAAAAAGCCTCTGACATTGGAGTATGGTTACCTATAAGGCGAGATACTCAAAAAGTCATACACACAAACTTCTCATTAGTGTGCAGTTTCAATCTCACGGTGATTCCCAGGTGGGATGAGTGAGTCCGAGTGCACATTCTGGGTGTATGTCAGAGTGTTAAGCTGGGGAATGCACAACAGCAACAACAACAGATGCTATGTACTGATTTCAGAGATATCTTGACAAGAAAATGTATTTTGCAGAATGCTACACCTGGCAGAATGCTACACCTGGCAGAAGGCTACACCTGGCAGAAGGCTACACCTGGCAGAATGCTACACCTGGCAGAATGCTACACCTGGCAGAAGGCTACACCTGGCAGAAGGCTACATCTGGCAGAAGGCTATCCATGAAGGAGGAGGACAGGACCACATCTATATAAAAATGAGTGTTAAATGAGTAGTATCTTACAGCTATTTGTTTAGAATTTGAGATGATTTAAAAGTGAATGTTCATTTTTCTTGCTGTGTTAAAAGGGTGGCCACTCGAGTTCAAAAATAAGTAGGACTGAGAATTTGGGCTGTTTCGAGTCAAAGTAAAAGCATTTCCAGAAGGCACATTGAATAAGCAATGCGTTTGGGTTTTTTTTTTGGTTGTTTTTTTTGGGGGGGGGGGGGGGTACCATCCAGCCATCTTCGCTATTTACAGATCTATGCTCATGCCACCACTCTCATATCCGTGCATGCATCTGTTGAGTCATTCCTGGCAAATGTATTGTTTATGTCTATCAGTGACTCTAGTTATGACAGGAGCAATCCTGATTTTGATATTTTTTTTGGTTTCAAGGCTTCAGTTTTGTAGAAGTGTTTTTTTGAAGAAGGAGATAGAGTGAAGTGGTAAAGTAGAGCAGTAACTAAATCGAAATGTGCTTTTTAAATTTTTTAGTACAAAATATATTTTGTGAACTAAAAAACAGCCGAAAGTCATGGTGAAATTTAAAAGTAAAGAAATCAGTGAAATGAAAGAATTTTTTAAAAAGTTGAACTAAATCGCGTAAATTTGTGACAATAGGACGAAGAATAGCTTCTGAGTGTTTTATATAAGTTTTTTGGAATGAATCAAATGAAAAAAATAGTTCGCTCCTTACGTAACTTCTGTTGAGGGTTTTGAAGATTGTCATGGTTGACTTAAAAAAGAATTATGTCAGGTTTTTTTTTCAAATTTAATTTTTAAAGGGCTGTGAAAATACTCTGGTCTTGACATATTTTTTTCATTGAATTTAGAATGAGAGACCGTTTTTATCATGTTTTTTTTTTCTCCTTTCCTTTTTAAAGATGTGATGGAATGTTTGAGAAAACGTGATTTTTAAAAAAGTTTTTTTTTGTATCTGTTTAAAAAAAACCCACAAGACTTTAATTTGACTGCAAAAGGACTGTTGTCCTAATATGCTTGTGAGACTGGTAATTTTTTTTCATTAGGTTTTTCTTTTTTCCAGTTAGTTGGATTAAATGAGGAAATTACTTTCATAATAATCTTCCCCTTGTATAATTAGCTAAGTTTTATAAATTTTTTTTTTTTTTTTATAAAGAAATATATTCAGTTATTGCAAAATAGGCAAACGTGTTCCATAACCCATGCAGTTGTCGGGCAATAAAGTGTCAGCAACCTCAAAAATAGAAATTGGAAAATAGGCAATTAGCTACTGAATTTTGGCTGGAGTAGAAATGTATGCTTAAAAAGTCCTTACAACTTAAATGTCCAAAAATATTCTACTCCTGACTTTCAAGCTGGAGTGTTAATTGCTGTAGAAAAATTGATGCTCTGACCACCACTGATATATTGCAAGATTTAGTGCCGATGTTGGATCCACCATGCCTGACTTGTGAGGCGCTTAACAGCAGCGTGACGCTGTTTTGCTCATACGACAGACAACAGAAGTTGCAGTCTGAGTGTTCAACGAAGATAAAGAAGAATATTGCAAATTCTGAGAGCAGTAATTGCAATTTTGAGAGAGCAGTAAGTCTTGGTTTTCTATGTTAGCAGAAATAGGTAGCAAGTTTCATAGTATTGTGAACAAATGGGTGCAATTTTCCAGTTTTATATTTTACGAAAGTGGTGTGTGTGTGTGTGTGTGTGTAAAAGTAGTTGTGGGATGGAGACATGTTGGAAGAAGAGGCAAGGAAGGGAAAGGGGAGTTAAGAGGGGTACAGATGCACATTTAAAGTAGAGGGGATAGAAAAAAAACTGGCTGGCTATTTTTTTTGGACATGGGTTTTGGGCTTTTTTTCTTTTTTAAATGGATGCAACTTGTTCAAAAATGTCTTAAGCCAGAAATCAATGCAAAATTGGAAAATTTGTGGACACTGAAGTCCACACTATTACGAGTGACAGACCATTTTGTCTACAGCTACATACCATTTGTCTATGTGCTATTGTGTTCACATGCCTTCTAACATCCAGACCGACCAGCTGACAGACATCCCTTTTCTGCTATTAACTGTTAACACTAACCCTAACCGTTTTCCTCAACTCTAAACCTGGCCCCACATGTGGACACAAAAGGCAGGTGGATAAATGGTGGTCTGCTGACATAATGGCAAAACATTTTTCCTTTTGGGTTTCCATTTTTTCTTCCATTTCGAGGATAATGAATGAAGCACTTGTGTGCTTTTAAATTTTAAAAAAAAATCCAATCTCCATGTGAATGCGTTTTTTGTAAATTCTCATCCGTTTTCATGGGCAAAAATGGCCCACTCTTTCAAAAGGCTGAACAGATTAAGTGCGCCTTACACAAAAAATCTCACCATTGTTTGAACCTGGGAGCTTTAGCAAAGGAACAAAAAAAAGTGTGTGCAAGATGTTCTGCATGCATTTGCTCAAGGGTATTCTTGTCTGATGGAGGGCAAGAGGAGGGGTGCTAGAATTTTCGGGAAAAGGGTGCTGGGAAGAAGGGTGGGGCAGGGTGTTCAAAAGTTGTGGTACACAGGGATGGGGAAAAGAGATGTAATGAGTAATGACTGAAGATAGGGGGCAGGCAGCCACACTTTCTGATGAGGTTATGGGGAGGATGGGGGTAGGGAACATTTTCGAACGTTTTTTGGAAAGCAAAAGTAGAGGGTGCTGGTCTTAGAATGCATGACAATCACTTTAAGGGGGGCAGGGAGAGGTGCATTTTAGGGGTAGGGAACATTTTAGAATGTTTTTTTTGGAAAGCAAAGTAGAGGGTACTGGTCTTAGAATGCATGACAATCGTTTTAAGGGTGGGGGTGTGCATTTTGGAAATGTTATTTAAAAACACATGAGGGGGTGCTTGGTGTAGAATGCATTCAATAATCGATCCTGGGAGACATTGAGGATGCTTGACAGAAAATGGGCTTTACTGTAAAGGAGGGGTAAAATGTATGTTCAGGTCGGTGGGAGTGTGTGTGTGTGTGTGTGTGTGTGTGTGTGTGTGTGTGTGTGTGTACACCACCAGGGACAGGAAAGCTCAGTGGTCAGAGCACTTACTTCTCCAGGCTAAGGTTAAGCAGCAGGGGTTGAACCGGTTGCCAAATGGATGGTGACCTGTTTTTGCGTCTTGGTTTTAGTACAGTCCCACAGTTCACCTAGCTATAAATGAGTACCTGCCCTCTTAAGGGTCAGGGAAGGTAAAGCAGCAAGTGAGAGGAGATGGGCACCGCCCTCAATATGCTGGCCCCCGGAGAAGCCAAGGTTTCTGACAGTTCGCTCCCCAATGATACATAGGTTATGGGAACACCTTTACCTTTTATATCACAGGTATTTGTCATCACCAGTGTGTGGTGTATTGTACAACCAGCACAAAAGTTGCTTACTATTTTTTTTTTTTTGGTGGTGGAGATAACTGAAGTAACATGAATTTTAGATATATGTGCTTGGTTTAAAATCTTAGTTGCTGGATTTGAGGCTGTAACCAACATTGACTTAAAATAATTGACTGTAATTTTGGAATGAAGTATTGGAATGTCACATTAAACAATATAGCATTTTGATTAAAGCAAATTGATTTTCTGTATACATATTACATCAGAATTTTTTTGATCATTTATTTGACTATCTGGTACGAGAAAACTTTTTTGCCTTTCATTCTTTGTGCAAAAGATTGCCAGTATATTGTATTGGCGTGCCCTGCTTACCTTATTTCTTTCTTGCCTTTTGCTTTGCCACATGTCAGGGCCATGTTCATTACCCAAGCCATAGATAGCACTCCCAGTCCATTAGAATAGACTAATAGAACTTGAAAAGCTTGTTTTTTTTCTTGTGTGTTGAAAGGGGGGCTACTTCAGTACAAGAATTATAAGAACTGAGAATTTATGCTGTTTCGAGTCGAAAGTCAAATCATTTCCAGAAGGTACATTGACAAAGCACTTTACTCGCTTTTTTATTTTTATTTTTGTCATCCAGCCGTCTTTGCTATTTACAGATCTATGTTCATGCCACCACTCCTATCCATGCATGCATCTGTTGAGTTATTCCTGGCAAATGTGTTGTACATGTCTATCAGTGACTCTAGTGACACGAGCAATCTTAATTTGATTTGTTTTTTTTTGGTTTCAAAGCCTCAGTTTGGTAGAGGTGTTTGAGGGAGGAGAGAGAAGGAAGTGGCAAAAGAGTAGAACAGTAACTAAATGGAAATTTGCTTTATAATTTTTTTTATAGTACAAACCATTTTTTGTGTACTTAAGTACTGTCAGAAATTGTGGTGAAATTAAAAAGTTAAGATATTAATTAAATGAGAGAATTAAAAAAAAAACACACCCCAATTAAATCATGTAAGTTTGTGACAATAGGGCAGAGAGTAGCTTCTGAGTGTTTTGTGTAAGGTTTTTTGTTTTTTGGAATGAATCGGATCAAATGAGAAAAAAAAGAATTCTTGATATAACTTCTGTTGAGATTTTTGAAAATGTTGTTGTGTTGGATTAAAATTTTTTTTATATAATTTTATTAAGTTTTGAAAGGGTTGTGAAAATACTCTGGTCTTGACACAATTTTTTCATTGACTTTAGAATGAGAAAGACTTACTGTGTTTTTATCATGGCTTTTTTTTTCATCTTTCCTTTTTAAAAATATGAAATGTTTGAGAAATTTATTTTCATAAAAGTTTTTTTTTTATCTATTAAAAAAAAACACCCACCAGACTTCAATTTAATTGACTGCAAAAGTGCTCTTGTCCTAATAGGCTTTGTGGGACTGGTAATTTTTTTTCATTATTTTTTTCCCAGCAAGTTGGATGAAATGAGGAAAACACTTTTATGATAATCTGCCTCTTGTATAATTGGTAATGTTTTATAATGTATTGTGTTTTTTGTTTTTTGCTGTTTACAAATCTATGCTCATGCCACCACTCCTATCCATGCATGCATCTGTTGAGTCATTGCTGGCAAATGTGTTGTACATGTCTATCAGTGACTGTAATGACAAGAGCCATCTTAATTTGATTTGTTTTTTTGGTTTGAAAGCCTCAGTTTGGTAGAGGTGTTTGAGGGAGGAGGGAGGAGGAGGTGGCAAAAGAGAAGAGCAGTAACTAAATCGAAATTTGCTTTGTAATTTTTTTTTTTAGTACAAACCATTTTTTGTGTACTTAAGTACAGTCCGAAATTGTGGTGAAATTAAAAAGATATCAATAAAATGAGAGAATGGAAAAAAAACAACCACTAACTAAATCATGTAAATTTGTGACAACAGGACAGAGAATAGCTTCTGAGTGTTTTGTATAATAAGGTTTTTTTGTTTTTTTGGAATGAATTGGATGAAATGAAAAAAAGAAATTCTTGACATATTTTCTGTTGAAGTTTTTGAAAATTTTGTTTTATTTAAATTTTTTTTTTTTAATTTAGTTTTTAAAGTTAATTTAGTTTTGAAAGGGCTGTGAAAATACTCTGGTCTTGATACAATTAATTTTTTTAATTTTTTTTTATTGAATTTAGAATGAGAAAGGCTTAATGTGTTTTTAATCTTGGCTTTTTTTTTCTCCATTCCTTTTAAAAGAAATATACCCAAGCCATAGCACTCACAGCCCATTGGAATATACTACTAGAACTTGAAATGATTGTTTTTTTCTTGCTGTGTTGAAAGGGGGGCTACTTGAGTACAAAAATTATAAGAACTGAGAATTTATGCTGTTTGAAGTCAAAGTCAAATCATTTCCAGAAGGTACATTGAATAAGCACTTAATTCGCTTTTTTATTTTTATTTTTTGTCATCCAGGCATCTTCGCTATTTACAGATCTATGCTCATGCCGCCACTCCTATCCATGCATGCATCTGTTGAGTTATTCCTGGCAAATGTGTTGTACATGTCTATCAGTGACTCTTGTGACACGAGCAATCTTAATTTGATTTGTTTTTTGGGTTTCAAAGCCTCAGTTTGGTAGAGGTGTTTGAGGGAGGAGAGAGGAGGAGGTGGCAAAAGAGAAGAGCAGTAACTAAGTCGAAATTTGCTTTGTAATTTTTTTAGTTCAAAAGATTGTGTACTTAAGTATAGAAATTTGCTTTATAATTTTTTTAGTACAAAAGATTGTGTACTTAAGTACAGTCCGAAATTGTGGTGAAATTAAAAGATATCAATAAAATGAGAGAATTAAAAAAAAAGAAATTGAAAAAACAACAAACTAAATCACAGAAATTTGCGACAATAGGACAGATAATAGCTTTTGAGTGTTTTGTATAGGGTTTTTGTTTTTTGGAATGAATCGGATCAAATGAAAAAAAGAAAAAATTTTGACATAACTTCTTTTGAGCTTTTTAAAAAAATTTTTTTATTAATTTTTTAATTTTTTTTTTTTTTAATTTAGTTTTTAAAGATTTAAAAGGGCTGTGAAAATACTCTGGTCTTGACACAATTTTTTCATTGAATTTAGAATGAGAAAGACTTAATGTGTTTTTATCATGGCTTTTTTTTTCTCCTTTTCTTTTTAAAAATATGAAATATTTGAGAAATTGATTTTTATAAAAGTTTTTTTTTAATCTATTAAAAAAAAAAAAACCCACCCTCAAGACTTCAATTAATTGACTGCAAAAGTGCTCTTGTCCTGATATGCTTTGTGGGACTGGTAATTTTTTTTTCATTAGTTTTTTTTTTTCCAGCAAGTTGGATGAAATGAGGAATACACTTTTGTGATAATCTGCCTCTTGTATAATTGGTAATGTTTTATAATGTATTGTGTTTTTTTTCTAGGGGGGGGGATAAGAAAATATGTTCAGTTATTGCAAAACAGGCAAGCGTGTTCCATAACCCATGCAGCTGTTGGGCAATGAAGTGTCAGAAACCTCAAAAATAGAAATTGGAAAATTGGCAGTTAGCCACTGAATTTTGGCTGGAGTAGAAATATATGCCTAAAAAGTCCTACAAAATTATACATAGAAAAACATTGTACTCCTGACTTTGAAGCAGGAGTGTTCATTACTGTTGAAAAATGGATGCTGTGGCCACCACTGATATATTGCAAGATTTCACATCGATGTTGGATGCGCCGGGCCTGATTTATAATTTTTTTTTTTTTTTAAATTTAGTTTTTAAAGATTTTAAAGGCCTGTGAAAATACTCTGGTCTTGACA
Organism: Stramonita haemastoma; assembly: GCA_030674155.1. NCBI lineage: Eukaryota > Metazoa > Mollusca > Gastropoda > Neogastropoda > Muricidae > Stramonita > Stramonita haemastoma. Next base: position 18,234,917 of record CM060323.1, read on the forward strand.
CATTCTTTTACATTGAATTTAGAATGAGAAAGACTTAATGTGTTTCTATCATGGCTTTTTTTTTCCTTTCTGTTTTAAAAATATGAAATGTTTGAGAAATTGATTTTCATATTTTTTTTTTATCTATTAAAAAACACCCAGACTTCAATGGAATTGACTACAAGAGTGCTCTTGTCCTAATATGCTTTGTGGGACTGGTAATTTTTTTTCATTAGTTTTTTTCCAGCAAGTTGGATCAAATGAGGAAAATACTTTTGTGATAATGTGCCTCTTGTATAATTGATAGTTTTATAATGTATTGTGGGGTTGTTTTTTTTTTGGGGGGGGGGGGGATAAGAAAATGTTCAGTTATTGCAAAATAGGCAAGCGTGTTCCGTAACCCACGTGATTGTCAGGCAATGTAGTGTCAGAAACCTCAAAAATAGAAATTGGAAAATAGGCAATTAGCCACTGAATTTTGGCTGGAGTAAAAATGTATGCTTAAAAAGTCCTACAAAATTATACATTGAAAAAACTTCTACTTCTACTACTTTCAAGCAGGAGTGTTCATTACTGTTGAAAAATGGATGCTGTGGCCACCACTGATATATTGCAAGATTTCACATCAATGTTGGATGCGCCGGGCCTGATTAAAAAAAAAATTTTGGGGTTTTAAAAAAAAATCAGTTTTAAAGATTTTAAATGGCTGTGGAAATACTCTGGTCTTGACTCAATTTTTTCATTGAGTTTAGAATGAGAGACTTAATGTGTTTTTATCATGGCTTTTTTTTCTCCTCTCCATTTTAAAAATATGAAATGTTTGAGAAATTGATTTTTAGAAAAGTTTTTTTTTTTTTTGTCTATTAAAAAAAACACCCACAAGACTTCAATGTAATTGACTGCAAAAGTGCTCTTGTCCTAATATGCTTTGTGGGACTGGTAATTTTTTTTCATTAGTTTTTTTTCAACAAGTTGGATCAAATGAGGAAAACTTTTGTGATATCTTCCTCTTGTATAATTGGTAATGTGTTATAATGTATTGTTTTTTGGGGTTGTTTTTTTTTTTTGGGGGGGGGGGGTATAAGAAACATTTTTTCAGTTATTGCAAAATAGGCAAACATGTTCCATAACCCATGCAGCTGTTGGGCAATGGAGTGTCAGAAACCTCAAAACTATAAATTGGAAAATAGGCAATTGATAATAATAATAATATATGCGATTTCTATAGCGCTGAATCTTGCACAGTTCACAAATGAAAGCGCTTAATTAGCCACTGAATTTTGGCTGGAGTAGAAATATATGCTTAAAAAGTCCTACAAAATTATACATCAAAAAACCATTCTACTCCTGACTTTCAAGCAGGAGTGTTTATTACTGTTGAAAAATGGATGCTGTGGCCACCACTGATATATTGCAAGATTTCACATCAATGTTGGATGGGCTGGGCCTGATTTTTTTTTTTTTTTTTTTTAAAATTTTGGTTCTTTATAAAAAGAGTGGTTTTTTTTAAAGGGCTGTGAAAATACGCTGGTCTTGACAATTTTTTCATTGAATTTAGAATGAAACAGACTTGATATGTTTTTATCATGGCTTTTTTTTTTTTTTCTTCTCCTTTTCTTTTTAAAAATATCAAATGTTTGAGAAGTTGATTTTTTATATAAAAAATTTTTTTTTTAATCTATTAAAAAATACCACCCTTCAGACTTCAATTTAATTGACAGCAAAAGTGCTCTTGTCCTAATAATGCTTTGTGGGACTGGTAATTTTTTTCATTAGTTTTTTTTTTCAGCAAGTTTGATCAAATGAGGAAAACACTTTTGTGATTGTCTGCCTCTTGTATAATTGGTAATGTTTTATAATGTATTGTGGGTTTTTTTTTTTGGGGGGGGGGGGGGGGGGGGGGGGGATGATAAGAAAAAATGTTCAGTTATTGCAAAATAGGCAAACGTGTTCCATAACCCATGCAGCTGTTGGGCAGTGAAGTGTCGGAAACCTCAAAAATAGAAATTGGAAAATAGGCAATTAGCCACTGAATTTGGGCTGGAGTAGAAATACATGCTTAAAAAGTCCTACAAAATTATACATCGAAAAACATTGTACTCCTGACTTTGAAGCAGGAGTGTTCATTACTGTTGAAAAATGGATGCTGTGGCCCCCACTGATATATTGCAAGATTTCACATTGATGTTGGATGCACCAGGCCTGACTTGTTAATGGCTTAACAGCAGCGCAACACATTTTTGCTCATATGACAGACAACAGTAGTTGCAGTCTTGAGTGTTCAATGAAGAAGAGTATTGCAAATTTTGAGAGGGCAATTAAGTCTTGTTTTTTTTTATGTTAGCAGAATTAGTAGTAAGTTTCACAGTATTGTGAACTACTGAACAAATCGGTGCGATTTTCCAGTTCTATATTTCCCGGAAGTGTGTGTGTTGTGTTTGTGTCTGTGTCTGTAAAAGGGTAGTTATGGGGTGGAGACATGTTGGAAGAAGAGGCAAGGAAGGGAAAGGGGTGTTAAGAGAGGTACAGATGCACACTCAGAGGAGTGGGGATAGAAAAACAACAACAGCTGGCTGATATTCTTTTTGCATGGTTTGTTTGGGCTTTTTTGTGGATAAATGTCTTAGGCCAGAAATCAATGCAAAACTGAAAAATTGCGGTCACTGAAGTCTACACTATTGCAAGCGATATACCATTGTGTCAACAGCTACATACCATTTGTCTATGTGCTATTGTGTCCACATGCATTCTAACATCCAGACGGACCAGCTGACAGACATCCCTTGCCTGCTATTAACTCTTTAACACTAACCCTAACAGTTTTCCTCAACTCTAACCCTGGCCCCACATGTGGACACAAAAGGCAGGTGGATAAATGGTGGTATGCTGACATAATGGTGAAACATTTTCTTTCGGATTTTCATTTTTTCTATTTCAAGGATAATGGAAGAAGCACTCGTGTGCTTTTTAAAAGATTAAAAAATCCAATCTCCATGTGCGTGCGTTTTTTGTAAATTGTCATCCATTTTCATGGGCAAAAATGGTCCACTCTTTCTAAAGGCTGAACAGGTTAAGTGCGTCTTACACAAAAAATCTCACCATTGTTTGAACCTCGGAGCTTTAGCAAAGGAACAAAAATAAGATTGTGCTTAAGATGTTCTGCATGCATTTGCTCAAGGGTATTCTTGTCTGATGGAGGGCAGGAGGAGGGGTGCTAGAATTGTAGGGAAAGTGTGCTCGAAAGTGGATGGGGCATTCGAAAGTTTTGATACATAGAGTTAAGAAAAAAAGGTGTAATGATTGAAGGAGACACGAGGCAGGCAGTCACTTTCTGATAAGGTTCAGGGGAGTTTGGGGATGTAAAGCATTTTAGAAAGTTTATTCAAAAGAAAAAGTAGATGGTGCTGGTCTTAGAATGCATGACACTTTTTTTTGGGGGGGAGGAGGTGCATTTTGGAAATTTTATTTAAAAACATGTCGGGGTTGCTGGTTTAGAATGCATTATTAATCAATCTGGGAGACGGTGAGGATGCATAATAGAAGGTAGTTATTAAAGAGGAGGGGTAGAAAGTATGTTCAGGTCAGTGGAAGCGTGTATATATGTGTGTGTGTGTACACCACTAGGGACAAGATAGCACAGTGGTCAGAGCACTCACTTTCCCCAAGCTAGGTTAAGCAGCATTGAGCGTTGTTGCCAAGTGGATGGGCGACTGTTTGCATGCCTTAGCTTTAGTGCAGTCCCCCAGTTCCCCCAGCTGTAAATGGATACATGCCCTCTTATGGACAGAGAAAATAAAGTGAAAGTAAAGCAGCAAAGGAGAGGAGATGGGTGCCGCTCTTAAAATGTTGGCCCCTAGAGAAGCTGAGGTTTCTGACATTTTGCTCCCCAATGACTGCATAGGTTGTGGGAACACCTTTACCTTTTATACCACAGGTATTTGTCATCACCAGTGTGTGGTGTGTTGTACAATCAGCACAAAAGTTGCTTACCCGCTTTTTGTTGGTTTTTTTATTTGGTAGCGTTACTGAAATGATGCTAGTTTTAAGTTATATGTGTATGGTTTAAAATCTTAATTGCTGGATTTGTGGCTGTAACCATCATTGACTTTAAAAAGTAATTGACCAGAATTTTGGAAAGATGAAATATTAGAAAATCACATCAAACAATGTAGCATTTTCATTGAAACAAATTATTTTCTGTGTACATGTTACAGCAGAATTTTTTTTTATATAACAAATTGATTTTCTGTGTTCATGTTGCATCAGATTTTTTTTTTCTATAACAAATTGATTTTCTGTGTACATGTTACAGCAGAACTTTAATTTTTTTTTTTTTTATAACAAATCGATTTTCTGTGTACATGTTACATCAGAATTTTTTTTTTATAACAAATTGATTTTCTGTGTACATGTTACAGCAGAATTTTTTTTTGTATCACAAATTGATTTTCTGTGTACATGTTAGATTTTCTGTTTACATGTTAACAGAATTTTTTTTATCACGAATTTTTTTTATGTGTATTTACACAGAATTTTTTTTATAACAAATTGATTTTCTGTGTACATGTTACATCAGAATTTTTTTTTAATAACAAATTTTCTGTGTATATGTTACATCAGAATTTTTTTTTTTATATAACAAATTTTCTGTGTATATGTTACATCAGAATTTTTTTCAACAAATTGATTTTCTGTGTACATGTTGCATCAGAATTTTTTTATATAACAAATTGATTTTCCGTGTACATGTTACATCAGAATTTTTTTTTTAACAAATTGATTTTCTGTGTACATGTTACATTAGAATTTTATTTTTTTTTTTTTTCGAACAAATTGATTTTCTGTGAACATGTTACATCAGAACTTTTTTTTTTTTTTTTAAATATATAACAAATCGATTTTCTGTGTACATGTTCCATCAGAATTTTTTTTATAACAAATTGCTTTTCTGTGTACTCTTGCATCAGAATTTTTTTATAACAGATTTTCTGTGTACATGTTACATTAGAACTTTTTTTATAACAGATTTTCTGTGTACATGTGATATCAGATTTTTTTTAATATAAAAATTGACTTTCTGTGTACATGATACATCAGAACTTGTGTTATTTATTTGACAATCTGGTATATGAAAATTATTTTTTGCCGTTCATTCCATGCACATAAGATTGCAGGCACATTGTATTGGCATGCCCTGGTTACCTTATTTCTTTCTTGCCTTTTGCTTTGCCACATGTCGGGGACATGTTCATTACCCAAGCCATAGCACTCCCAGCCCATTAGAATAGACTACTCCATCTACGCCTCTCCCAGTAGTCTTTGATTTTTAAATGTAATCTTATTGCAGTTTTTTTTTTTTTTTTTTGCTTGCTCTTTTAAACCGGAAAAGAAACAAATTGTGAAAAAGATTGGAAGCCCCACAATATGATCCCACCTCCTCCCCCCAAAAAAAAGTGAATAACAGATAAAAGAATGAAGAAATACATGGAAAAAAGGTTGGTGACCCCCCTCCTCCCCCCCCCCCCCCCCCCCCAAAAAAAAAAAATCTGGTTGTATTTGCAAGACATCGTTCAGTGCTCATTGTTGCATGGTTGTCTGCTGTCTGGAATTTGCCCATTTGTCTAACTTTTGTACTTTACTGGTTTGTTATGTCCAATTATTTTATGCTCTTTTTCTGCAACTTCACTTCAAATGAGCGTATTCCAAAATTCCAGTGCAGCAAATATGAAATAATGTATTCCAGGAGATCACTGCAATAGTGGAATGTTGGTGCAGGTTGTATTTTTTTTATTTTATTCAGCCTTTTTTGCTTTTAGTTTTGTGTTCTTTTGAAACTTGGCTTGTATAAACTTGGTTTCGCATGTGTGTGGTTTTTTAGTGGTTGATTGTGAGGTATTTACAAGCTGTTGCACAAAATACTTGAATGTAATATTTTTTTATTTTAAATCAGTTTGATCGAGTAGAAGAAAAATGTAGATATCAGCAAGGAATACTGGTAGACGGTAGTACTTGCTTTTTCCAATTTTCTTTTCTTGTCAATCACATCTTTGACATTTCGTATTAAATTATTTAGTGTAATTTCCATGGATGTGTTTAGCAATATCTTTTTTGGCGTTTGATGATGGTGGAATATTTATTTTGGAGCCTTCAGATTTCTCGGCTTTATCAGGGCTGTTGTGTAGTTGTGTATTTCAAGCAATGCCCGTATATTTTTCACCTTCAAATGAAGGATAGTATATTTGTGTAGCTTGTTGACTGAATCATTTCTTAATTATAACAAACATATTTTAGTGAAATTCTTAGTCAATGGTTTTGCATGGTATCTAGTAAATTTATTATTCAATTTAATATAATTATTTATTCTTTTATATCGAGTGTATACAGTTTTGTAAATTGTCATCCGTTCCCACCGGCACACAATTGCCTACTCTTCTGATAAGTAGAGCAGGTTTTAACTTGTACACAAGATGTTCTGCGGTTAATGCCCTCCACTTTGTTTGCTGCCCCCTCCCCCTATTTCCTATTATTCTAAGGTGAAGTTTAGTTTTGTGTGCATTATTTTTAAATACATTGCTTTCGATGCTGCTTTCCAATTATTAATCCCATGAAAGAGAGAATTAGAAACTCCATTTGCCAGTAGCATGCCAAAGGGTTTTTTGCTTTTAGGTTGCAAGTTTTATCAGTGGTTTCCTTGCTCTGTTAGTACACTTAAAAAGACCTCCCCCTCCCTTTTTTTTTTTTTTTTTTTCACAAACCTAGTTTAAGCTTGTTCAAGGGTACCAAATACAAATGTATGGTGTAGATAAACTCATACAATGCAAGTTATTTACCTAATCATGTGTGGATTTTTGTTGAAACATTCAGAGTGATTTTCATTAACAAGTTCAATCTTTTTGGGGGGCGTTTGATGTTTCATTAATTTATTTTATGTGATAAAATCCAAGCTTACTTAGCCTGTTTATGATGCACTATAATGAGTGGAGAAAATGTTGCTGGTTACTATAGAGGATCGAGAGAAAATCTTTCATGTAATGGTATTGCTTTCATTTTTTGCCTGTATTTCATAATAGCCTTGTACAAGATTGTTTACTTAGGAGTGGCGAGCACACACCACAGGCACTCGAGTTCCAAACTGACTTTCTTCTTTGAGAAAAATGCAAGCTTCGCACAACTTGCGCTTTTTTTTAACACAAGCTTATGATGCAGGGTGTCTGTGCTCTCTGGCTGTAAAGACAACATGGCTGGAACTAAGCTTTTTGTGTTTTAAAAGCATATTGGAATGAACATGCCATTGGGGTTTGAGATATTTTAAATGACAGTGTGATAATTCGAAAGCAGTCAGTCGGTTGGTGGGTTATTGTGTCACTGCTGGTCAGAGCATTGGGAAAAGCCTACCTCCCCCTTCAGGAAAGAGACTGAAGTAGGGTTGGGTAGCCGGCTCGCAGCTGAAATAAAACAATGTAAAGGATTCTTTAGAATGATGTAACAATCGTTGTCAAAGCTTTATGAAACATACCATACCATGCCATATTGTTTATAGCCCTACTGACCATGAAAACCACATCAGGGCTGTTACCTCATTCAGTGTTAGAGATATGAAACTTGATGAAAGTGCAAAAATCATGAGATAAAAAATAAAACAAACTTGAACAAAGTCCGTGTTCCATTCATGAATGACTGATTGTGTTTACAAGTGTAGAGTATGTATGTGTTCCAAGATCTTGGATGCATCTACACACAATTCTCATTCTGTACTCTTCTCTCCCCATCTTTTTGGCTATCCATCTGTCATTTTATCCCCTTTCATACATTCAAATATACTCGATCAGTCCATCACATATACACATAAAGATGTATTCAAATGCCTGACATTACTCTAATATGTTCAAACACTCTTTACGAAATGTAAATTTATCCAAGTTCCCAAAAGCATGGGTAATTGTTTGTGAAGCAAAATCTCTTTTAAATGTTCCAGATTTATGAGCAAGTGTTAATGTTTTTGAATTTGAATGGTTCGCTGCTGTTGTGCCTAGTTGCACCTAAGTTCATAAAAATTATCTATCTCAGAATAATGTCTGGTCCATGCAGTTTGGAAGCTTAATTGGCAGTAGCTGTTAACATAAAGTTAAAAGATGTTTTTGTTTTTGAAAGCACTGATATCAAACCTATTATTTCAGACCTAAGATTTTCTCCTTCTGTTTCCATTTCTGATCTGTCCCTGCCTTCAACATCTACCTGCCAAAGTGAAAAACCTTTATAGGTGTGTGTGTGCACCGCGCGTGTGTGTACGCGGTGTGTGTGTTTGGGGTTTTTTGTGTGTGTGTGTGAGTGTGCATGTATGTGTGTGCGCATGTGTGTATGTGTACGTTCAAATTTGCTGGGGCTGTAGATTATTGTCAATTACTTGTGTGTTGTATGGGTCGAATGCAAGCGCTTTGACTTGTTTTTACAAGATATAGCGCTATATAAATTCCATGCATTAATTATTATTATTATTATTATTATTATCATCAGACTTCATACTACAAATCTATCTTGGTGGAAAAGATGTTGTGACAACATGAGTGCTTATCCATTCTCGATCAAAAAAAAATCATCTTGCTTCTCTCAACTAGTGAAGACACGCACATAAATTACTGATGTCCCATAAAGAAAACAAATCTCTTGCTCTATCTATTGAAGACTCTGCTCAATGTTGTAAATGATTAATGCTGTTGGTAATGGGTTTGAATAGTCTGAAATGTGTTAAGAAGGTTTTTTTTTCCAGGATTACATGGAAACAGTTGTTCAGTTATGATTCTGTATCTTGATATTATGTCAAAATTCTTCCATATCCCTTAAAGGGATGACAGGAATTTGAGAATTCAAGTTCAAACCAATTCTTCACTAGTTGTCCGCACAGTTTAGTTATGTGCAAATTCTTGCATAGTGATAAGGGATTAGTGGGATCTCTTAGGAATGAAATAGTTGTTTATAATAATGATGCACTCTTGTCCAAGGAGACGGTTATTCTGAGAAAACCCTAAGAAACTGCTTTTGGTGTAACTGTTAATTGTTAAATTGTTAATTGTTAAATTCTTTAATGTCGAGGATAATGGAATAAGCATTCATGGCTTTTTTTTTTTTTTTTTATCCAGTCCCTGTGTAAAGGGAAGAAAGCATGTTCTTCACATAGCTGATGAAGCAGAATGTTTGAGTAAAGTGATACTGTATGTGGCTGATTATGTAGGTAATGACATCTTCCTAATGTTAAAATATTGTTTAAAAAGAGATTTGTGCTTGATCACCTGTCGATTCACCCTATGTACAAATTTTTTCATTTTCAAACTTTTAAATCACAGACTTCCCTAATTTCCTTAATATGGGCAGAAACAAAAAAAAACCCTTTCCCATGAGCAGCCTCTGTGATAATATGTGGTTAAATTGAGTCAAGATGATGTGTTTCACTTTGCGTTCAAATGTAATTTCTTTCTGCGGTTAAGAAACAAATTTATCCCAAAATATTAACATAAATATCCAAATCTTATCAAGTTTGTCTTGTGTGTGTGAGCATGGTGTTTTTGTGCACGCTCACACCGTGTGTGTGTGTGTGTGTGTGATGTGTGCTTGTACATGCCTTGCTTTAATAAAATAAGATAATAATAATACATGAAATTTATGTATGCTATCTCTACTTGCTTTGTATCTGATAGGCTGAGGAGAGAGAGAGAGTTCAAGCCATTGATTGATTAATTAAACATTTTGACTTATCGTTCTTTTCCTGTATTGTGATTGCTCTTTTTATTTTCATCCCATAATTATTGGCAAAATTCATTTTGTAGTGAATGACTGATGTTTTTAGCATTTTCACATGCCTACATCTGCAAGTTGTATTGTTAAATTTCATGTATTCCTAATGTACATTGAGCAGTCATATTTGATGTCTTTTGTGTGTTGGTTTTTAAAGCAGGTTTTTTGTTGTTGTTTTTTTTACTACTAAAAACCAGTGCATGAGACTGAAAATCACATATGTTCAAATAATTCAGCACATTGTATCTATATTTTCTTTTCGTATTTTCTGTTCTGCCATAGTTTTAAGTTCAATATTGTTTATGAACAGGCATACACTTTCCTGTTCATGTGAGTCAGTCAGACAACCTGCAAAAACTGAATAAATTTCAGTATTATTGTTACACCCCTTCCCGTCCCCCTCCATATGATGCAAGGTAGGGAGGCAAAACGTGTTCTTTATGTCTTGTATTTATATTTTTATGAAAGAGTAGGCCATTGTGTGCCCATGGGAACAGATGACAAAATTTACAAAATTGCATACACACAGGGACAGGATGTATGTAAAAAAGCACATGAGTGCTTATTCCATTATCCTCAATATAAAAGAATAAATAAGATAAAATAAAGTAAATAAATACCAAGGATAATGAATAAGCACTTAGTGGTTTTTTTTTATTATTTTTTTTTTAGAGCCTCCCCTTACAAGGAATTACAAAAAAAAAAACACCACCCAAATCAATCAAACCATATAAAATCATAAGATTATTTTTAAAAAAAAGAGAGATAAAGACTTAACATTATCGCAAACAACTCCTTCCTCCTCTCTCCAAAATAAGCATCAACATTAGCAACACAAAATATCTGATGGATTTGAAAAGAAAATTACATTTACAAAATTATTTGAAAGAAAATAATGGCAAACACAGGTTGAAAATAGTGAGGTGGGGATGATGGGGGGAAAGAAAAGCAGAGGCTATAAAATGGAGAAGGGGGGGGGGGGGGGGGGGAGGGGGGATTACCTTACGTGGTAAGCAGAACGATCCTTGGGGAAGTCTGGCATGAACTACTACAAGTCAAGGGACGTAACTTCCTCCTCAGTTCTTCTGCAAAATGGGTCTGTGTTACCTCTCTTGAATACAGCGATCTTCCTTCAAATGGAGTTTAAAACTTTTGTGTTTGTTCTTTATTTCTTTTCTTTTTTTTTTCTTTTAAAGATTCTTTTTATTCGTATGTTCAGTTTAAGTTAATCCAAATCAAACAAAATATACAAATAAAAAGTTGTGAAACTGGCTTAATTAAAAAAAATTGTTTTTGTTTTTTAGGCCAGGCTTTCTCAGTCTGTAAGACTTCTTCAGTTTCATCAGTTTTATTTCCTTGTTTTCGTTAATCATCATTATTAATATTATCGCATTTTTGTTATTGTTGTTATTATCATTATAGACTGAAGACTGGAAAGAAAGGGATGGTAAGATGGCTAGGATACTGGTTTCAGGGGAGAATGAGCAATAATTTTACTTTTCTGTAGATGTATATATTAAAAAAAACACCTTGATATTTGGGATTAACTGAGAAACTGCACCCGTGTTGTAGAGTATTTTATAGTTGACATTCTTAAGAGAATAAGCAAGAATCTAAAGATCTTGTCATTGTGGGAGTATGACCAGTGATGTTGATGTTTATGCTATTCAGACGAAAAATAATGCTGATCAGGTGTATACTCTCTCTCTCTCTCTCTCTCTCTCTCTGTCTCTGTCTCTCTCTCTGTCTCTCTGTCTCTCTGTCTCTGTCTCTCTGTCTCTCTGTCTGTCTCTCTGTCTCTCTGTCTCTGTCTGTCTGTCTGTCTGTCTGTCTGTCTCTCTCTCTCTCTCTCTCTCTCTCTCTCTCTCTCCTCTCTCTCTCTCTCTCTCTCTCTCTCTCTCTCTCTCTCTCTCTCTCTCTCTCTCTCTCTCTCTCATGCACCTCCCCCATGGGAATGCCAGGAGCCTGTCAGCATAAACGGTATCCCCACTCTCAGGACGTTCTGTGATAGGAATTCCCTCTTGTCTATCCCTCTCTTTGTTTTTGCCTTGATCCTTTTCTTCCTGTTACCTCCTTGTCAGTTTTCATTCTTCCTTTCTTCTTTGTTTCGTTTTGGTTATTGCAGTCTTGTTTAATTCTTATGGTTGTCATTATTGTACTTAAATATCGTTGATGAAATTGTTTTTGTTCCTAGATAGACGGTTTGATA
>CM060323.1:18254393-18256893 GCA_030674155.1 Stramonita haemastoma
GCTTCTTGACTTGTGAACTTTTGCTTCTTAAGTTCTCTTCTTTTGTCGCAGAGGTCAAGAACCTCATTTGTCACCCAGGGTTGTTTCTTTGTTCTGCTTCTGCCTAATGTTTCTTCTGCTGCTGTCGTTAGCACTTCTTTGATGTTGTTGGCTAATGTGTTCACATCATTGTCAATGGCTGTGAGTGCGGCGAACTTTCCTCCAATGTTGGCTTGGAAGGTCTCAACCACTGTTGGGTCTCTGAGTTTTTCCAGGTCGAATCTTATGCGTGGGCTTTTTGGCTGTTGTTTTGCTTTCAGTTTCAGCCTGATGGTGGTAAGTACAAGGTCGTGGTCACTGCCAATGTCAGCTCCTGGGAATGTTCTTGTATTTGCCTTGTTTATGCTGGATTTGAATCTTTGGGGTGACAGAATGTAGTCAATTTGATTATGAATCAGACCATTTGGTGAGTGCCAGGTTGATGTTCTAGATGGCTTGTGAGGGTGGAGTGTGTTAGCCAGAGTTAGTTTGTGCTTCTTTGCGAATTCCAGCAGCCGCTGTCCTCTGTCATTTGTTTCTCCCAGTCCAAAGCGTCCTGTGGTTCCTGCCCAGGTGTCATAGGCATCAGGTCCCACCTTAGCATTCCAATCGCCTTCCACAATAAGGATGTCTTTTTTGGGCGTTTTGGAGATGACGTTTTCAAGTTCTTCATAGAATTCTTCTATCTGGTCATCATCGTAGTCAGATGTTGGAGCATACACTTGGATGATGGTGAGATTCTGGGGTTTTGCAGAGACTCTGATTGAGATGAGTCTGCTGGATATTGGTGTGCAGTTGATGATGCTTGACACAATCTCTTTCCTGACAATGAAGCCTACTCCGTGTTGGTGTAGTTTCTCATCTCCACTGTACCATATTTTGTGGCCGTCTTGCGTGGTTGTTTCTCCGAAGCCAGTCCATCTGACTTCCGCAAGCCCTAGGATGTCCCATTTATACCTCTGTAATTCATGTGTGAGTTCCTGTACTCTTCCTGTTTGGAACAGAGTTCTAACATTCCATGTACCAATGGTTACCCCTTTAGCTGGAAGCTTTAGGGTTAGTTCTGCTCCAGTGGCACACTTGTCACTCCAGGTCAAAACAGGTCTAGCGACTGAAAAACGCAGGAGGCTCTTTCACTGTTTCAGGTTTTGAAACCCAGCAAACCTCTCTCACCTCACCTATCTTTCTTTCTTTCTTTCTTTCTTTCTTTCTTTCTTTCTTTCTTTCTTTCTTTCTTTCTTTCTTTTTCTTTTCTTTCTTCTCTTCTCTTCCTTCCTTCCTTCCTTCCTTCCTTCCTTCCTTCCTTCCTTCCTTCCTTCCTTTCTTTCTTTTTTTTTTCTTCTTTCTTTTTTATATTGAGGATAATGGAATAAGCACTCGTGTACTTTTTTTTTTTTTTTTTTTACATCTAGTCACCGTGTGTATGCAGTTTTAAAATCTTGTCATCTGTTCCCACTGGCACACAATGGCCTACTCTTACTAAAAACAGAACAGGATTTAACGTGTGCGCAAAATGTTCTGCGTGCGTTCGCACACGGGGCCTCGGTTTATAATCTCATCCGAAGGACCTATCCTGTAGTATAGTACACTGTTGGGGCACCACTGAAGATTTTGCAGCTAGATGCACAAGATGTGTATGCAACAAACACAGATTACTTCACAAATCAAGTATGGTAACATAGTAGAAAACAAACAAAAACAACAATCACAACAACAACGGCAACAACAAAACAAAGAAAACGAATCTAATGTCAAGGTCCCGAGAAAATCGTGGTCAGGTTTATGAATGTAGGCTCTCTCTCTCTCTCTCTCTCTCTCTCTCCTCTCTCTCTCTCTCTCTCTCTCTCTCTCTCTCTCTCTTTTGGCAGACTACTCTAGTGTTTACGTGGCCATTTGTAAACGCGTACCGTTCTGGTCGAGCGATCATGTGGCGTGTTCAGCTACCGTGACCAACAAGGGTCATTTTACACGATTGATTTACACGCCTCAGTTAGTTCTGGTTGACCAGGTAGCTGGCCACCAAGATACAAGTGATAGTCCACGAGGGAAGAAGAAGGTGGGGATGGGGCGGTGGGAAAACGCAAATGACTATTGTAATTGTCACTGTTGAAAGATTGTAGATGATGGGAACAATATTTTTTTTTGTCAAAAGAATGTCTTTTTTTTTTCCTTTTTTATTTTTATTTTTATTATTATTATTATTTTGTTTTGTTTAGGTCGTTCATTATTGTCGAGTCAACCTGCTGAGTGAATCTGTCATGGGTGTACACACTGCACTGTTTTTGTTAGGCCTACAATAGTGTAGACCGCATGGTAGTAACAGCAGATTTCTCTGCATAGAACTAGAAGTCGGGCTACAAGTACTACTACTGGTGGTGCTGCTGCTGCCACTACTACTACTACTACTACTACTACTACTACTACTGCTGCTGCTGCTACTACTACTATTGCTGCTGCTGCTGCTACTGCTGCTGCTGCTGCT
>CM060323.1:18261893-18281893 GCA_030674155.1 Stramonita haemastoma
GAGAGAGAGAGAGAGAGAGAGAGACAGAGAAGAGAGAGACAGAGCAGAGAGACAGAGACGAGAGAGAGAGAGAGAGAGAGAGAGATTTAGAAATTGAATCCATTGACATTTCGGGGATATAGAGAGATTTCACACACACACACACACACACCACCACCACCACACACGCACAGCACCACGCACCACGCACACACAGAGCACCCACACACACACACACACACACACACACACACCACCGAATATTTCTGGAGAATAGTTTGATTGTCAATTGTCTTTAAAGACCGGAATTAACGCGTGCATTAATGTGTGCGACTGGTGAAAAAGGAGTGGGTTGCGTGCGCGTGATTTGGGAGGGGCGTTGGTGGGTGGGGGAGGGGGAGGGCTGGTTTGGAGAGGGATTGGAGAGGAGGGAGAAGGGGAACTGAAACTGATGGTGAGGGAGTTATTAGACAAACGGTGTGTAAGAACCTCCCCCCCCCCCCCCCTCAAAAGAAAGAAATGAAATACAAATCCGGTAGTACCATTTTATTTGAAAAAAAAGCCAGTTCCTCTTCTCGCTTGCTTACAAGGGTCGGTACGACTGTGTTTGCAATTTACTTCCTGTCCCCCCCCTCCCCCCACACATACTCTGAGAGAGAGAGAAGAGAGAGAGAGAGAGAGAGAGAGAGAGAGAGAGAGAGAGAGAGAGAGAGAGGAGAGAGAGAGAGAGAGAGAGGAAACCGCCCCACATCCGCTTCCTCGCTTCAACTTTACATCATCTACTGTATCCAGAGCAGGTGACGATGTCACACTGATGATGACATATACGGGGGCTAATGACACGTTCAGTTAGTGTATGCGGGTACATTATATCTAGCACGTGCATCCAGTTTTGTCAGTTGTGACCTTCTTCCGTATGGTGGGTGTATTATTCATATTTATTTTTCTTTCTTTTTTGTTTTGTTGTTGGTGTTATTGGGTTTTTCCCCCAGCCTGACATGCCGGAGTTCACACACAATATGTAAAAATATAAAAAAAGGTAAAGATGTTCCCATAACGAAGTGGTCGTGCAGAAGCGAGGTGTCAGAACCTCAGCTCCTTTAGGGGCCAGCATTTTGAAGGCGGCGCCCATCTCCTCTCCCTCGCTGCATTACCTTCCCTGATCCTGAAGGGGGCAGGTAGGCTACCCACTTACAGCTGGGTGATCTGGGGGACTGTACTGAAGCCAAGGCACTAAGAATATGTAATCCCATCTTATTTATCTCACACGGGAATCACTTTGAGACTGTGAAATTATACACACTGGATGAGAAAGTTTTTGTTTGTACAGCTGTTTGCAAGTATTTCATCACATAAGCATGTAATCTTCCTACTTCAGATGATTATTTTTGTGGTTATTGAATGGTTGTTATGCCGAGAGCGTGTCATTAATGAGGTTATTCAAGCATAATATTTCAAAGCTTATCTCAACATCTTGAATGTAGGCATTGGCGCTTTACTTTAACTAATCAGAGGGGCGGATAGCCTAGTGGTTAGAGCGTTGCGCTCGTGATCTGATGGCCCAGTATCAAGCCACCATGGAGGCGCCAGTTTTTAGGAAACTTTACCCCTGGAGTTATCATCACTACTGATCCCACTCCCCCAAGAGTCCTCCAGATGAGACAATAAACCGAAATAGATCCTGCGTGCCAACACAGGCAGAACATCTTTCGCATGTGTTAAAACCCCATTCCGCGTTTCGGAAGAGTAGGCCATGTCGTGTCGGTTTGAACGGTTGACAAATTAATATGAAAAAAAAATCCCAACAAAACAAAATCGCATGCATACTGGTGTCGTGTTTGGAAACACTCCCTGAAGTGGAATAAGACTTCATTAATGGTGGGTGGGTAAAAACGATGAAATACGCAGAATCTCACCGTTGGAGAGCCTAAAAAATCTAGCCGAGGAATGACCCCCAAAAAAAAAAAAAAAAATTAGACAGAAACGGCACTGTCTTGTACCGTACCATACCGCACGGCAGTACCGCACCACACCGCATCGCGGTACCGCGCCACACCGCATCGCGTTACCGCACCACACCGCATCGCGGTACCCCAGCACGCGTACAGGCCACACCGCATCGCGTACGCGCCACACCGCATCGTACCGCACCCGCATCGCAGTACCGCACCACACCGCATCGCGGTACCGCACCACACCCACCGGTCACCCACGCATCGCGACCACACCCGCATCGCGGTACCGCACACCCCGCACGACCGCACCAAGCATCGCGGTACACTCGCGTACCGCACCACCGCATCGCGGTACCGCACCACACCGCATCGCGTACACCACACCGCATCGCACCGCACCACACCGCATCGCGGTACCGACCATACCGCATCGCGTACCGTACAACCGCATCGCGGTACCGCACCATACCGCATCGCGGTACCGCACCACACCCACTACCGCCATACCGCACCACCCACCATACCGCATCGCGGTACCGCACCATACGCATCGCCGCCATCGCGGGTACGCAACCGCATCGCGGTACCGATCGCGTAGCCACCGCATCGCGTACCGCCACCGCATGCACCGCCAAACTCGCGTACCGACCGTACGCGTATCGCACCGTGCACCGCATCGCACTGCACCGCTCCGTATACCGCACCGCATCGCATCACATCGCACCAGCATCACACGACACCAGACCACATAATACACATCAATACAAAACCACATGATGATAACTCGACTTCCGATCATTACAAATCGAAGGATATGAAAGGTTAACTTGATCATACGAAAGTGAAATATCCATTGTCACTGCACGAAGTGGAAAAAAAATAATCACTTAACACCGTCTGTCATAGACTAAATGACATGTTACTTGTCAGAAAATCATCAGCATGAAAAATAGTGCTACATTGTTAAGATAGAGCGGAAAAGTATGCAAACGTGATTTCCGTGAGTTTAGTCATATGAATAGATGTAGTCTGTTTACTGTTAGAGTGTGTAATGCGCCAGTTAGCTCTGAATCGTCTGTTGTTGTTGTTGTTGTTGTTGTTCTTGATGATGATAGATGATGATGTATGTTGTTGTTAAGGAAGAGTAGGATTTTAGCAAGGTCTTTCAAAAATATTTGATTTTCTCTTGTTGGTTTGGGTGTAGCTGGAGTTTAGGTCTGGATCGTCAACTGGGTATTATATGGTTTAAAAATGTGTGTGTGTGTGTGTGTGTGTGTGTGTGTGTGTGTGTGTGTGTGTGTGTGTGTGTGTGTGTGTGTGCTTGAGATGAGGAGAGGTAGAGAGTGTGGTGTGATGAGAGAGAGAGTAGAAGATGAGAGAGAGAGAGAGAGAGAGGAGAGAGAGAGAGTGTTTAATTAAGCTATTTTGACCCCCCCATGTTATGCATAAAATGATTATAAACTGACGTCCCCACCCCAATCCAAAGTACCCTAAATACCCCCAATAACTTCTGAATCCATCTCTGACACATTGACTACTATCCTGACTTGAATCACGTAAAGTTGCACTGCACTAATCTGATTGCAGCAAGCACTTAATCTCTTGAGCAAACACTTAATCTCTTGATTCACTTCTCTGCACGTCTTGAGATGGACCTAGTCTGACTCCTTTGCGTGCTTTGCATTCAAAGGGGATTGGGCATTGTTTGTGTACGTACGTGGTTTGATAGGTAGATCGTAGAGGAAAAAAAACAAGCCCAAACCAAGTCCTTTATGTACCTCAAAGGTAATGGTTGATGCGACTGGAGCGAAAAAGCCTGGGCTAGGAGTGGCGGTTTCCATGTCAAGCATCCTTTTTGAAGCGGAGTAGATCGTTATAATTGATAGAAGCGACGTATTATTTATTCACATAAAAACTCTTCAACCAACAAACCAAACAAAAAACCCAACCAACCAACCAACCAACCAACCAACCAACCAACCAACCAACCAACTAACCAACCAACAGCCAACACTAACCAACCAACAACCAACCAACCAACCATTAACCCAACCAACCAACCAACCAACCAACCAAACCAACCAACCAACCAACCAACCAACCAACCAACCAGCCACACCAACCAACCAACCAACCAAGCCAGCCAACCACCAACCAACACCACACAACCAACCAACCAACCTAGCAAGCAAGCAAGCAAGGAAACCAACAAGTCTTGAGCATGCAGACTACCACTTCAGATTTAGTGGAAAAGGAGAGAAAACCACGAAACAGGAAACAGACCCCCAAAGAAACAGCAAAACGCGTGTTTAAGCAGGCAAAAATAAACAAACAGAAAAATCCATAGCACTCAGCAACCTCTCAAACTGGAGTGAAAAGGGAGCCCCCCCCCCCCCCAAAAAAAAAATCACACCTTGTGACGAGATTCGACCCGCATACCTCACGCATCTTACTTAACACAGATGCCTTAATCTGTTGGGCCTCTATGAACCCAAAATATCGATCTGTGTTTAACGTCAGCGTTGGGGAGTTTTGTTGACCCAACGTGGAGACCTGAAGTGAACAGTCTATAATAGCAAAGCCACAGATCCCCCAGAGGTTCAGTTCACACAGCTGTTACTGGCGATGGTGGTGGTGGTGGTGGTGGTGGTGGTAGTAGCGCTGGTGTTGTTGAAAGCTTTATCACCAGCCTGTGACTTTCTGACCTGAATTTTTGTGTTAGATGGTTTTGGTGATATTTTGCTGATCCATTTTATGTCTTGTTTGTGGACGAGGAAAGAGTTGGCCTTGTACTACTTTGTTTACTTGTTCTCTCTATGTCTCTGTCTCTGTCTCTGTCTCTGTCTCTGTCTCTGTCTCTCTCTCTCTCTCTCTCTCTCTCTCTCTCTCTCTCTGCATACACACGGGGACTGGATGTAAAAAAGCACAAGAGTGCTTATTCCATTATCCTCGATATAAAAGAATAAAAATAAAATAAAATAAAATAAAATAAAATCTCTCTCTCTCTCTCTCTCTCTCTCTCACTCTCTCCCTCCCTCCCTCCCTCCCTCTCTCTCCTCTCTCCTCCCTCCCTCCCTCCCCCCCCCTCTCTCTCTCTCTCTCTCTCTCTCTCTCTCTCTCTCTCTCTCTCTTCTCTCTCTCTCTCTCTCTCTCTCTCTCTCTCTCTCTCCTTCTCTCTCTCTCCTCCTCTCTCTCTCTCTCTCTCTCCTCTCTCTCTCAGGTCTATAACGTAACTGACAAGGTATTAACATCAAGAAGAAATAGAGAGAAGTAGGAAAGATGTGGAAAAAAGTTTTAGTAATAAAATTGACTCTAATTTTTGGGGTTGTAGATGAGGTGGGTAAAAGATTTGAAAGGATACAAAGAATATAAGGGAAGGAATGGAGTACGGATTTCACAACTTATAATAAACCAAAAGAGGAATGATAGCAATGAAAGAGTCCAAAATTCTGTACCTGATGTTGTACTGCTTTACACTTTTTTTTCTCTCACAAAATCATTCATTCAGCCAAGACAGAATAACCCCGTTCCCAAATACACTACCCCCCAAGACAGCTTAAAGACCTCACTTCAAATCCCCTTCCTCCCCCCCACCACCCCAGGTCTAGGACACTGATTGACATAAAACAAGGATCCTGGCCATTTACTCTCTAGTGCAAGCCTCCCCAAAGAATTTGCAAATGAAGTGTTAGACTCCCCCCCTCCCTCCTCTCTCTCTCTCTGTGGCCAAATCGTGGAAAGCCTCAGCCTCCCTCCCTCATGTCCCCCTTCAATCCAATCAGGTCAGGAACCAGTCCACTGAGCCTGGTGCTCTGCCATGTTCTGCAAACTGTCGCGCTGTCTGCGGGCAGACTAATGTGATGGGTGCTTCTCTGGCATTTTGGCCGAGCTTTCGTGAGAGGTTGACGCTTAGTGTGTGTGACAAATTGCATTTCCAATCTGGGATGGAAAGTAAAAGGGATGTTTTTTGAGGAGAGAAGGGGGGTGGGCGTTCGGTTTAGAAAAACATATTTGGGGGCATTGAGTGTTTGTAGGATGTGTGTAGGTTTTGATGATGATAAGAGTGTGGGGGGGTGTAGAATTGGGACTTTGGTCTAGTAAGATGCCATGTGTGTTATAGTCAAACTTAATTTTCAGATGGTATTTAGAATAAGCAGTGGAATTCCTTTTTTTTTTCATCAAGCCATCCTTTAAAGAAAAAAAGAATCATATATAAGAATAAAAACCTATACAAAATAGGCTATAAAAATAAAACAATCAGGAAAAGATTTTTTAAGAGTAGACCAACCAAAGAAGGAGAGGAAGAAAAACAAACACCCCCCCCCAACAAACAAAACAAAACAAAAAACAAAAAACAAAAACAAAACATCCCCCCCAAATCCCCCCCCCCCCCCCACACACAAACAAACCAAAAAAACAAACCAAAAGAACCTGCTCACATACACACACACACACGCACACACGCACACACACACGCACACACGCACGCACGCACGCACGCACGCACGCACGCACGCACGCACGCACACACACACACACACATAAAGAACAACAGCCAAAACAAATGTGTGTGTGTATATGTGTGTATATGTGTGTGTGCGTGCATGTGTGCGTGCGTGCATGCATGCTTGTGTGTGTATGTTTGTGTACGTGTGTGCGCGTGTGAGTTTTCGCGAACACGTGTGCGTATATGATGTATGTGTATAGGTATGCTCATAGCACATGTGTGCAATTTTTTTGTCTAACCATGTTATGGGCGTTATCATCATACATGCCACCTAATCTTCATAACATTCATTTTAACCCTGCTCCCATCCCCTATCTCTTGTCCCCTCCCAAACTACCGCTCTTCCCTTTTCGTCTCTTTCTTCATTGTTTTAATGAATGAAGCCTTTAATGATGAAACCACACAAGCATGCATGCACGCACGCACACATGCACGCACACACGCACGCACACACACATACACACATATTTGTTTTGGATGTTGTTCTGTGTGTGTATGTGGTGTGTGTGTGTGTGTGTGTGTGTGTGTGTGTGTGTGTGTGTGTGTGTGTGTGTGTGTGTGTGTGTGTGTGTGTGTTCATGAATAGTGATTGATTGTGCAGTGACCCCCCACTGATCAGAGATATCATCATAACTGATAGCATGATGTTATAGAGTAGGTCCAGACAGCCATTCAACGTGGTACAGATTGTTGTTGAAAAATGTTCATTTTGTTTCCTTTTTTTTTCTTTTCACTGGACTATCCTTGGCAACCCCCCTCTTGCTGTCCAGTTATATGCATTCTATTAATTATCCCTCACTGTCTTTCCGATCCTTCTCTTTGTGTTCTTTTTTCCTTCTCTGTCTCCCTTCTCTCTCGATCTCTGTTGGTCTCTATCTTTTTTCATTTGTCTTTTTCTTTCTCTGTCTGTCTCTTTCTCTTCTTACTGGTTTGTGTGTCGGTTCGTGGGTGCGTGAAAGAGAGAGAACTCTGAACAATTTTATTGTAGAAGGCTACCGGACCCATTACAATTTCACACACTTCCTACCCCCCCCCCCCCCCCCCCCCCCCCAACACACATTAATTTCGTTCTCAATCCTTTCCAAGAATGCACCTGAAAACACTTCAAGCACAACGATTAGAGAGAGAGAGAGAGAGAGAGAGAGAGAGAGAGAGAGAGAGAGAGAGAGAGAGAGAGAGAGAGTGTGTGTGTGTGTGTGTGTGTGTGTGTGTGTGTGTGTGTGTGTGTTTTGCATAGATGGCCGACAGGTAACCCCGACCCATGTTATTGTTTCCAATTATGAAGTGGCACAACATACAAGTTTACCTCTCTCTCTCTCTATTTCTCTCTCTCTCTCTCTCTCTCTCTCTCTCTCTCTCTCTCTCTCTCTCTCTCTCTGTATCTGTGTCTGTCTGTCTCTGTCTCTCTGTCTGTCTGTCTCTGTCTATGTGTCTGTCTGTATGTCTGTCTGTCTGTCTCTGTCTCTGTCTGTCTGTCTGTCTGTCTGTCTGTCTGTCTGTCTGTCTGTCTGTCTGTCTGTCTGTCTGTCTGTCTGTCTGTCTGTCTGTCTGTCTGTCTGTCTGTCTGTCTGTCTGTCTCTCTCTCTCTCTCTCTCTCTCTCTCTCTCTCTCTCTCTCTCTCTCCCCCACATAATCTCTGCTTTAACTCACCACTGACATTTTCATCATCCTGACTGCAGTCACGTCACTGATTAGTTTAGTTATATACTGCTCTGCCCTCACTAACCCAAACTTATTTTCTGACTTCCCCTGTCTCCCCACGTTTGCCGGATGACCTTGCACGACACCATTGCGTGATGCTGCATGCAGATGGGGATGGACAGATAGGTGCAGGTGGCCCGAGTTGATCAGATGAACCGAAGAAAATCAGTTGGATTCCTGATACACCTACCTCATGGGTGACGGTGACTAAAGCAACCCAAGGTGTGCCATTTACTAAGTCAAGAATTCTTACAGCATGCGTAATGGATTGTTGTGATTTAATTGTAGGTGTTTTATTTAGTCACTGATTTATTCTTTTATATCGAGGATAATGGAATAAGCACTCTGTAAATATCTGTTCCCACCGGCACACGATAGCCTACTCTTACGAAAAGCGGAACAGGATTTAACGTGTGCGCAAGATGTTCTGCGTGCGTTCGCACACGGGGCCTCGGTTTTAAGTCTTATCCGAAGGACTTTGGGGGAGAATGGAGTCAGCACTGATGTTAACTCCAGGAGAAAAATCTCCTCGACCGGACTCGAATCCGGGTCGTCAAATTGCGAGCGCAATGTTCTGACCACTAGGCTATCCCGTCCCCCCTGAAGAAGAATCACTGGTGATGTAACGCTGTGCTTTGTGTTGGTTTGGATTAGATAAAACCCAGGTTTGATACGCTGCATACGGAGAATATATGCCAATCTGTCTGTCTGTCTGTCTCTTTCTTTTTGCAAGAAGATACACAGAGCAGCAGAGGATCGATAGATAGCCGAAGATCATCAAAATATGTTTGTTCTCCTAAACGTTATGACGCAAGTGAAAACAAATTTGTTCTAATTGATCATTAATTTTGTTCTGGTGTGTTGAGGACTGATATTATTCTCTCATTACTGTTTCACAAGGCAATTTATTAGTAAAGAGCAAAGTTTATGGCATAACTGTTTGTAAGTGTTGAAGTTAGTATCCAGAGAATGCGTAAAGACAAATGATCTTCAGGACATAATTGAAACTTCTGGAAACAAGCCACAAGTTCAGAGCAGGGTTTGACATTGGTTATGAGTATCGTGATCGCAACGGGAGAGTATCTTTACTTCATGAATTTCACTGCAGTGCGTTTTCTCATAATATTATTGTATTCGTTAGTTCGTAATGGTCGCCAACAAATGAGTCCTTGCGAAAAATAACATTGTGGCTAAAGTACAAAATGTCTTACATTCTCAATCTTTTTTCTCAGTGGATTCTGGCGCTGTTTTAGTCGCCTAGAAAAGTTGAGTTTTGTCTAATTTAACTCAAAGTGAAAAGACATTAAATTAATAATAATAATACATGGAATTTGTATAATTAAATTAAATTAAAGAAGAAATGTTCGAGTTTTGCTTCAGAATTTGTCCACACACTTTTCTTGTTGTGCATATTTCCCTTGGCTGTATACATATGTGCTTGGAGCATGTTGCAAGGGTCTGTCATTTTGCTAAGGAAAGGTGAATATTCTCACCCAGATCAACACTGAAGGTTTAGGAGTATTATATAGTTAAACATTTGAACAAGATTTAAACCACATATCTTTTGCATCCTAAGTAGATGCGTTTCCCCCCCAAGCCACTGTGACCCTGAATATCGATCTGTGTCACGTCAGTGTAAAAGCACCTTGTTTACACATGTGGAGAAGTGAACAGTCTGTATGTAGCAGGATGGCCTGGTCCCCTAGAGATCGACACAGCTGTCACTGGTGGTAGCACTGGTGCTGAAAGCTTTATCACCAACCTGTGACTGTCTGATCTGAATAATGGTGTGTGTGGGATGTAGGATACCAGTCACTTTCGTGTTTTATTCGTGAATATTGAACAGCGTACGATACATTTACTTATTTTTAAAAAGTTATGTAACATAACATCTTTGTGACACTAATATGTATAAAATGATGGGGGGGGGGGGGGGGGGGGGGGGGGGGGGGGGGGGGAGGGGGGGAGAGGAAAATATCATAATTGTGTTCGAGTCCCAACTCCTTTCAAAAGAGTTTGAAATGGTAACCCTTTCTTCCCACTTTGAAGAGAAAAATTGAACTGAGTGTCAAAGTGCTTTGAATGAGACTATAACCCGAGGCCCCAAGGTGTGAATGCACTCAGAACATCACGCGCACATAATTATTAAGAATCCGTTTTGGAAGAGAAAGCAATTTTTGTTTCTTTTGGAAGATAAGGTCATTTCATGCTGGTGGGAGTGGATGGCAAACTTTAAAAAAATGCATTCACACTGATGTCGTATTTAGACATCATCCCCAAAGTGGGAATGCAGCTACCTAAGTGGTTGAGAGAAAAAAACCACTGGCTACATACTCAGAAATCTTACAATTGGTAAACTTAGGAGCTCTAGCTGAAGACCCCTCCACCCTGAAAAATAACAATATAGAAAAAAGAATCAAGGTTCATGACACTGTGAATGTCTGTCCAAAGTGGTAGGTAGTCAGAAAGCATAAATTCAAATGGTATACCTGAATTTATACCGTCATTTCCCCCCCCCCCCCCCCCCCAACAGCATCTTGCCTGGATTCATTCAGCTCACAGAAGACCACAAGAAAGCTCCCTCGCACCACTGATCCAAGACAGCTTAATAACCCCTGGTTAGGACCCCCTGGGTCTGTGATGCTGATTGACATCGGACAAGAACCCTGACCAGTTCTTTCTCGCGCAAGCCTCCCAAAAGAATTTGCAAATGAAGTGTTGGACTCCACACCTCCTCCTCCTCCTCTCTCTCTCTCTCTCTCTCTCTCTCTCTCTCTCTCTCTCTCTCTCTCTCTCTCTCTCTCTCTCTCTCTCTCTCTTGGGGGACGGATAGCCTAGTGGTCAGAACATTGCGCTGGCAATTTGACGACACGGTTCGATTCCGGTCGAGGAGATTTTTCTCCCGGAGTTAACATCAGAGCTGACTCCACTCTCCCCAAAAGTCTTTCGGATGAGACTATAAACCGAGGCCCCGTGTGAGAACACACGCAGAACATCTTGCGCACACGTTAAATCCTGTTCCGCTTTTCGTAAGAGTAGCCCATTGTGTGCCGGTGGGAACAGATGACAATATTTACACAACTGCATACACACGGGGACTGGATGATAAAAGCACATGAGTGCTGATCCCATTATCCTCGATATAAAAGAATAAAAGAAAATAAATAGATAAATAAATAAATGGCCCCCTTCAATCCAATCAGGTCAGGAACCAGTCCATTGAGCCTGGTGCTCTGCCATGTTCTGCAAACTGTCGTGCTGTCTGCGGGCAGACTAATGTGATGGGTGCTTCTCTGGCATTTTGGCCGAGCTTTCGTGAGGGGTTGACGCTCAGGGTGTTGCGACAAATTGCATTTCCAATCTGTGATGTAAAAAAATATGAGGAATGTGTTTGTTGGGATTACTTTATTATTTTTTTTATCAACATTCTTTCGGATTGTTGAGTCTGAAGAATGGTGTGTGAGTGAGTGAGTGAGTGAGTGAGTGAGTGAGTGTGTGTGTGTGTGTGTGTGTGTGTGTGTGTGTGTGTGTGTGTGTGTGTGTGTGTGTGTGTGTGTGTGTGTGTGTGTGTGTGTGTAGAAAACAAATGATCCTTTCTAAAGTTTGCAGAAATTCTTTTATTTGTTTACTTGTTTGGTTAGTTTTTTTTTTTTCATTTTTGCATTTTCGTTTTTACAGTCTCCCAACAGTCTGGTTTTTCTCTATTCTATGTTTCTGATTGGTTTGATCAGACAGCCTCTTTAAGAGAAAAAGTGTCAGTGATATTCGCCATTCATAGTGAATAGAGAAATGTTTTAAATTAAAAAAACAACAACATTTTATCAAATTGATTTTAGCTACATGTGAATGTTGATGTTGCACTTCAGCACAATATAGGCTACAAGCTTCTTGTTGTTGCTGTGCTGAATGTGTCATATGTATAAATGAAAAACAAGTTAGTAGAAATTATTGTAAATGCTCTGTCTGTCTGTCTGTCTGTCTGTCTGTCTGTCTGTCTGTCTGTCTGTCTGTATCTGTGTCTCCATGTCTCTCTGTCTGTCTGTCTGTCTTTTGTCTGTCTTCTGTCTGTCTTCTGTCTGTCTTTCTATCTGCCTCTCTCTTTCTCTCTTTTTCTATCATCCTCGAATAAAAGACTTTGCCTTGCCTTGCCTTGCCTTGCCTTGCCTTGCCTTGCCTTGCCTTGCCTTGCCTCTCTCTCTCTCTCTCTCTCTCTCTCTCTCTCTCTCTCTCTCTCTCTCTCTCTCTCTCTCTCTCTCTCTCTCTCTCTCTCTCTCTCTCTCTCTCTCTCTCTCTTCTTGTGTGTGTGTGTGTGTGTGTGTGTGTGTGTGAGTGTGTGTGGTTTTTCTTTCATTTCCTTTTCTTCGATTTTTCTTTCTTTTTTTGTGAGAGCATGGTGTAAAGAAGCTTTGTGCTTATCCATTTACTCTCAATAAACATTTCGAGTTCGAGTTCGAGTTCGAGTTCTCTCTCTCTCCTCTCTCTCTCCTCTCTCTCTCTCTCTCTCTCTCTCTCTCTCTCTCTCTCTCTCTCTCTCTCTCTCTCTCTCTCTCTCTCTCTCTCTCTCTCCCTCCAGCCTCCCCCTTTTTTCATCAACCTTGTGTTTTTTGACACCTATCTTAACTTCTCAATTTGTCCTGCCTTGCCTGTTGTTTTTCTAGTCAAATTGTCTGTCTTAGTTCTATCTCATGGTGACAATTCTAATTGTCACTTTAAGTTCAAAATGTCTAGATCAGTGTCCAACAAAACGCTTGCTTGGTAACTAATAGGATGTGAGAGTGGGTACATTAGTTAAACTGGAACGAACCCATCCATGATCGATTCTTTCAGGGGGCTGTGGTAATGATAGCAGCGGTCCCTGCCTGATAGTCTGGCATCGATCAATAGCTGGGGGTAATTGCTGTGGTAGAGATAGGGACAAGATTAAGGGAATGAGCAGTGCTCCCTCAGTAATTGAGGGTGACCCCGCCCTTAGTTTGGAGTGGGTATGTACACATGTGAATGACTCTGTAGTCCCTTGAAATATTTAGAACTGGGTTTGTGTGTGTTGAATGTCTGTCTGCTTTTGTTGTAAAAACCGTTTGTTTCCCTTTTCGTCTGGTTGTTGTGTGTGTGTGTGTGTGTGTGTGTGTGTGTGTGTGTGTGTGTGTGTGTGTGTGTGTGTGTGTGTGTGTGTGTGTGTGTGAGAGAGAGAGAGAGAGAGAGAGAGAGAGAGAGAGAGAGAGAGAGAGAGAGAGAGAGAGAGAGAGAGAGTGTGTGTGTGTGTGTAATTTTCGCTTCTCTCTTATTCTCTTTGTCTCCCTGTTTCTGTCTCTCTGTCTCTCTCTGTTTCTCTCTCATCCCCTGTTTCTCTCTCATCCCCTCTTTTTCCCCCCCCCCATCTATACGTGTTTCAATACCACTATCTTCATTTCTCACTTTCTTTCCCATTGCCCATTGTTTTGCCAGTCAAATTGTCTGTCTTAGCTCAATCTCATGTTAGTTAAATCGTCTGTTTTAGATCTATCTCATGGTGACAATTCTAAGTGTCACTTTCTAAATTCAAAATGTCTAGATCAGTGTCTTACAAAACGCTTGCTTGGTAACCAACATGGTGTGAGGGGTAGGGGGTTAGATTAAACTGGAACAAACCCATCCATGATCGATTCTTTCAGGGGGCTGTGGTACTGATAGCAGCAGGGCCTGCCTGATAGTCTGGCATCGATCAATGGCTGGGGGTAATTGCTGTGGTAGAGATAGGGACAAGATTAAGGGAATGAGCAGTGCTCCCTCAGTAATTGAGGGTGACCCCGCCCTTAGTTTGGCGTGGGTATACAATGTAGACATGCCAGTGACTCTGTGGTCCCTTGAAGTGTTGAGAAGAACTGAGGTTTTTGTGTGTGGTGAATGTCTGTCTGCTTTTGTTTTGTAAATAAACGTGTTTGTTTCCTTTTTCGTCTGGTTGTCTGTGTGTGAGTGTGTGTGTGTGTGTGTGTGTGTGTGTGTGTGTGTGTGTGTGTGTGTGTGTGTGTGTGTGTGTGTGTGTGTGTGCGTGCGTGCGTGCGTGCGTGCGTACATGCGTGTGCATGTGTGTGTGACTGTATCTTCCTTCTCCCTCTATCTGTGTCTCTGTGTCTCTGTCTCTCTCTCTGTTTCTCTCTACACCCCCTCCCATCTTTTTTCCCCCAACTATGCATATTTCTACATCACTATCTTCATTTCTCTCTTTATCTTCCATTGCCCATTGTTTTGCTAGGCAAATTGTCTGTCTTAGTTCAGTCCCATGTTAAATTGTCTGGTTTAAATTTATCTCATGGTGACAATTCTAATTGTCACTTCAACTTCAAAATGTCTAGATCAGTGTCTAATAACTTGCTTGGTAACCAAGAAGGTGTGAGGGTGGGTGGATGGGGGGGGGGGGGGTAGGTAAAAACAGGAACCCATCCATTGATCGATTCTTTGAGGGGGGCTGTGGTAATGATAGCAGCAGGCCCTGCCTGATAGTCTGGCATCGATCAATGGCTGGGGGTAATTGCTGTGGTAGAGATAGGGACAAGATTAAGGGAATGAGCAGTGCTCCCTCAGTAATTGAGGGTGACCCCGCCCTTAGTTTGGCGTGGGTATACAATGTAGACATGCCAGTGACTCTGTGGTCCCTTGAAGTGTTGAGAAGAACTGGGGTTTTTGTGTGTGGTGAATGTCTGTCTGCTCTTGTTTTGTAAAAACGTGTTTGTTTCCCTTTTTGTTTGGCTGTGTGTGGTGTGTGTGTGTGTGTGTGTGTGTGTGTGTGTGTGTGTGTGTGTGTGTGTGTGTGTGTGTGTGTGTGTGAGAGAGAGAGAGAGAGAGAGAGAGAGGAGAGAGAGAGAGAGAGAGAGAGAGAGAGAGAGAGAGAGAGAGAGAGAGAGAGAGTGAGTGTATCTTCCTTCTCCCTCAGTGTTTCTGTGTCTCTGTCTCTCTGTTTCTCTGTCTCACCCCCTCTTTTTTCCACCAGCTATGCATATTTCAACACCACTATCTTCATTTCTCAAGTTCTCTTCCGTTGCCCATTGTTTTGATAGTCAAATTGTCTGTCTTAGTTCAGTCCAATTTAAATTGTCTGGTTTAAATTTATCTCATGGTGACAATTCTAATCGTCACTTTCTAAATTCAAAATGTCTAGATCAGCGTCTAACAAAACGCTTGCTTGGTAACCAACATGGTGCGAGGGGTGGGGGTTAGGTTAAACTGGAACGAACCCATCCATGATCGATTCTTTCAGGGGGCTGTGGTAATGATAGCAGCAGGCCCTGCCTGATAGTCTGGCATCGATCAATGGCTGGGGGTAATTGCTGTGGTAGAGATAGGGACAAGATTAAGGGAATGAGCAGTGCTCCCTCAGTATTGAGGTGCCCCGCCCTTAGTTTGGCGTGGGTATACAAGTAGACATGCCAGTGACTCTGTGGTCCCTTGAAGTGTTGAAACGAACTGGGTATGTGTGGTGAATGTCTGTCCTTTATGTGTTGTAAAAACGTGTTGTTTTCTTGTCTGTTTGGCGGTGTCTGTCTGTGGCTGTCTGTTTTTCTGTTGTAGCGTGTTGTTTGTCTTTCTTGTCTTTTGTCTCTGGTCTGTCTGTCTGGATGTCTTCTCTCTGTCTTCTGTCTTTGTCTTTTCTGTTCTGTCTCTGTCTGTCTCTGTCTCTCTGTCTCTGTCTTTCTCCTCTCTGTGTTTGAGGACTGGATGAAAAAAAGTATTTAATTTCTTCCTTCTTGAAAATAAAAGTTTGGTCTGGTCTGTTTTGTTCTATTCTATCTGTTTCTGTTTCTGTCTCTGTCTGTCAATCTGTCAGTCTGTATGTTTGTCTTTCACTCTTTTTCTCACTCTCTCTATGTCTCTGTCTCTCTCTGGATCACTGTCTTTGTCTCTGTCTCGCTGTTTCTCTTCTCTCTGTCTGCCTTCTGTTTGTGAGTGTTACCTGCGTTTATGCACCAGTATGCAAGTGTGTGTGTGTGTGTGTGTGTGTGTGTGTGTGCGTGCGTGCGTGCATGCGTGTGTGTGTATGCATGCGCACGTACACACGCATGCATGTGCACGCGTGTGTGTGTATGTATGTGTGTGCTTGTGAGGGCGTGCGTGTGTATGTGAAGGAGAGATAGAGAGACAGGCAAAGAAACATATATAACAGATAAGAATGATCACAGAGAATATAATTATATACCATCGACTTTTTTTCTTGCTTTCTCTCTCGAGTAAGCTGTCAACTTAACTGTAAGCAATGCATGTGAACGGTATATGTACTTCAGCTCGTTTGGTTTTATCTGTAGGTCTGGTCAATGCCTCGCCTGTCATCATTATCGCACCACTCTCTTCCTCATCCGTTTATTCTTCCCAGATTGAACGAAGAATTGCTTGATGCCCAATGCTGGTCGATACCTTGATCTTTGACACTAGGCCAGGGGCGGTATATGCCTGCCTGCTAGAAGACAGCTCAAGAGGTTTGATTGTTATTGACACGAGGTTGCATGTTCGATCCTAGGGTACCACGCCCCCTCCCCACTCTCAAGCACACACGTGTACGCACGCATGCACGCACCGTGCACACATACATTCACAGCGCACGCATGCACACACACACACCACACACACGCACGTACACACACACACACACACACACACACACACACACACACGCACGCACGCACACACAGAGCACACTCACGAATGCACGCGCGCGCACACACATACACATTCACATTTTAGGTGCATGCGCCCCACCCCCCCTCTCCCCCGAAAAAAACCTAAAACAACCAACCAACCAACCAAAAGAAAGCCACCCCACCCAAAACATGTTCACCTTTAATCTTAAAGCCTGATTTTCTTTCTGTGTGCATTGTAGTGTTCAATAAGCCCCCCTCCCCTCCCCCTTCCCCCTGTTCCGCCGCTTCATCTTTTTGGATGATATTTACGTTCTTCAGATCACGAGAATATTGACATTATAAGTGAACACACACACACACACACACACACACACACACACACACACACACCCCACACACACACACACACACACACACACTTTCTCTCTCTCCTCACACACATACACACACAAACAATCTCTCTCTCTCTCTCTCTCTCTCTCCTCTCTCTCTCTCCCACTACATCTCTCTCTCCCATCTCAATCTACCCACACCCCCTAGACTCACCAAACATGACACCGTTATCAATACAAGCTACCGACCGAAACGATAATGCTGTTTTCACGTGGATCGTTTATTTCGCGGTTGCTCCGTTATTTCAGGAGTGCCTGTTATAGTGTTAGCGCGCTCGATCCCTCTTGCTCTTCTGTTGGGAGGAGTAGGGTATTTTTGGGGTGGGGGTTGGGGGGTTGTTTTTTTGGCTGCTGCTGCTGCTGACCCTATTGATCACTCGGAAATTGCTACGATTAGAAACAGCGATGAACTGAAGAGGCTGCTACTTTGTGGCTCTAAAAGGGTATGAATACTAACTGGTTCCAGCAAATTGTGGTGAGAATGAAGTAGGTGGTACAGCCGTTTTTGAAGGGGGTGATGTTGTTGCAGTTTTTTGGGGGGTAGGTGGAGGGGGTGGGTGAGTTGGGGTGTGGTGTGGTGTGGTGGTTGTGGGTGGGTGGAGTGTGTGGTTGGTGTGGTTTTGGTGGTGTGTAGATAGATAGTATGTGTGTGTGTGTGTAGATATAGATAGAGAGATAGATGGTAGATAGATAGATAGATAGATAGATAGAAGAGAGAGAGAGAGAGAGAGAGAGAGAGAGAGAGAGAGAGAGAGAGAGAGCACTTATGACTTATGACTTATGTGCTTATAAAATGTGTTTTTTGTGATCTAGTCAGTCTCTTTGCAGTATATTTGCAAGCATTTGCCTCCCGATATACCATCTATGCCATCATTGGCCCTACCTCTTCCACAGTTTACATAATATCGCACTTACCCATCAACTCACAAGCATATTCCATTATTCACTTAGCTGGACCTGAATCAAAACCCCACACTGCTAACAAAAGCATACGGTACAACAATACGCAGAAAACGTAAACATCCCTCATATCAGAACCATATCACCGATAACCCCCCCCCAACCCATAAACTAATAACGCATCTTTCCTAACATGTCTGCAAGCGTTAACAACACCCGACACATCAAACACCACATCACCAACGATGATAACGGCCCCAAAACTACTAATAAAGCATCTTTCCCCCAAACATGCGATAAGCACAGCAAACATCCGCCATATCGAACAATAGCCTACCACCACCACGGACACATCTGCCATCCCTCCCACAGCGTTTCGTTATCAGGCTGCTGTTGTTACGTGGAGCCGATATTGCCGTTATTGCTCTGGAAGCACGTGCAGCTGCCAGCGTGTGTACCTTCCTCTCCCCCTTCTCTCAGACTCTCTGACCAGTGGTACTTTCCAGTCTGATATTTGCCCAGGGTCATTATTGGAGGTTTTGGTCAATCTGTCATCGTGATAACAACCGCCAGGGTCGGGGTGGGGGGATGGGGTGGGGGTGGGGGGTGCGTGGACATATCTGCAGTTGTTCGGAAATTGCTGTCAAAGAGGGGAGATAGTGAGATAAGAAGAAAGGGGGATGATTCAGGTTCGTTATTTCCAGATGCTGATTCAGACGAAGTAGAAGAAGAAGAAGAAGAAGAAGAAGAGTATAAATCGTATCAGTGAGCATCCAGGTTAAGTTACAGGTACGAAAAGGTATAGATCTATCTGAAAAAGACACAGCTACCCAATTATACATCTAGATATTAAACTACACACCAGTCTTTCAATCAATATGCCTACTTGTGTGTGTGTGTGTGTGTGTGTGTGTGTGTGTGTGTGTGTGTGTGTGTGTGTGTGTGTGTGTGTGTGTGTGTTTCCTTTTTAAATTATCATTCTCATCAGTGTGTGTGCCTGTCAGTGTTGTAACTACTGCCCATCATGGGATGATTAAAGATCAGGTCTGTCGATTGTTTAAGTTGTGTGTCACAGTGCCTGGATCTAGGTAAAACCTCCTTGGTACGTACATGTGATTTTGTCCACCAATCTCTTTCACTGCCTCGTCTTCCTTGCAAGATGGTCTGCCAAAGGCTGTCTGGTCCTGTAATACAACTGGGATTCAACGGCAATCTAATACAACTGGCTCGACACCGCACCCCCACACCCTTAAAAACAAACAAGAAAACAAATATCTTTTGTTACGTCTAATCTAATCTTAGCTAACTCTCCTGCCCCCCCCCCCCTCCCTGGTAGGGATGCCAAGGGCCTGTCAGTAGGTATACCATCTCCACCATCTGGAAATTCTGTGCCACAAATTCCCTCGTTTCTATCCCTTTCTTTCTTTCTGTCTTCTTTCTTTCTGTCTGTCTGTTCTTTCTTTCTTTCTTTCTTTCTTTCTTTCTTTCTTTCTTTCTTTCTTTCTTTCTTCTTCTTTCTTTCTTTCTTTCCAACTTGTTCCTTTTTCTTCTTTGCTACCTCCTTCTTGTCTATTTTCTGCCTTCTTGGTCCATTCTCCTGCCTTTTTTTTTATCTCAGAAAGACTTAAAAGACAACAATTGTTTCCCACGCCGAAGTCGAAAGCGCTGGGCCTGATTGACTTGTCAGGCACTTAACGGCAGCGCAACGCATTTTCGCTCACATGACAGACAACAGTAGATGGTATCTGAGCGTACGACGACAAGGAAGAATTTAATCTTAGCATCGATGAGAAATTTGGCAGTCTGGCTTGAGAGGTACAAACTACCCAACAAGCTCAACTTTCCCATAGGCCCTAACAGCAACATTACCAACAAATGTATCACCTCTACAGTGAGAAACTACCAGCTGTTCACACTCCCGAGCGATAGATGCCGTGGTCACTTTTGCGGGACGTCC